>JAQHUG010000222.1:978132-995521 GCA_028555095.1 Dicrostonyx torquatus | reverse complement strand
CAGAGGAAGCAAGATAAGAATGCCTTACTGAGAAAAGGTACCAAGCCTTGTGACTAAACATAGATAAGAATTATGGGTTAATTTAAGTTGAAAGAGCTAGTTAGTAGTAAGCCTGAGCAATAGGCCAAACAGTTTGTAATTAATATAAGCCTCTATGTGTTTATTTGGGACTGAATGGCTGTGGGTCAAGGTGGGAAAAAAATCCATCTATAATAGGATCACCCAGATTTTAGTTAATCTTGCTGGCAACTCATACCCAGAAACGTGCTTCAGTTATTTCTTGGGTGTTGCTCTGTGCAATCATGTTAATAATCAAGGTATGCTATCATGTCTGCAATTTGTCTTCCTAAATGTCAGCTCCTTTACTCATTAAAGGTCAGCGGTTGATCACCTGACCCATAGAGCAGTAACATGTCCAGCCAACAAGGGAATAATCTAAAAGAGAGTTTGTTGAGGCCCAGCAATCCCACAAGAAGCTGGTATTTCAAAAACAGAGTGGGAAAAGTGAGATTGTGGCAAAGGTCACAGTTTTCAACCAAGTCAGTCCGTGACAGCCAGAAGGCAGGTTACCTCACCATCTTCTGAGACGACACCATTCATTTCGTGCCTGTTTCTATTCAGAGGGCCTGGCCACAGAGTTCCCTGTGATCCTGTCCTCAGTTTGGGGGCATGGACCCTCTTTGGCCTACCCTGTTTCACAACTCTCTGCACTCTTCTCAACTACCTGACCACTGGAAACAAGCTACAGGTGTGTTTCCACTGCCGCTAGATAGCCCGTCATCCTCCAGAGCCAGCTCTTTATAGGATCTTTATAGTCTTGATAGGATCCGGATGGCTGGACCAGTCAGTGCGTCTCCAAGGATCATGCATATTTTTGCCTCTAGACATATTTCAGCCACACCTGGGAGCTGAAACATTTTGTAAGTAAAATATTACAGTCATGCCCTTCGGTGACTGGAAGTGTGAGCTAGTCATAGCATGATCACCGTGGAGACACCGTGGAGTGATTTGGCACTGGGCTGAGGCTGCACGTTCCTGTGGGGATGGCAAGTGCGGGAGTTGGCTGCTCACTGAACCTGCTGTTCTTTTCTCTCCCTCTCCTAGGAAGCAAATGGAAGACTGTTGCGATCCGGCCCATCTCTTTGCCATGACGAAGATGAACTCGCCTATGGGGAAGAGTCTGTGGTATGATGGGGAGTTCCTATACTCGTTCACCATTGACAACTCCACATATTCCCTCTTCCCCCAGGTGAGTGGGATCCATTGCGTTGTGGTGCAGCTCCTTACATTTGTCCCTAAAGGAAGGCTTTTCGGGGGTCTGCTGACCCGCTGGGCCTGCTGCTCTTCATCTTCTCTTTCTTCATCTTAATATTGCACATTTTTTCTCACATCTTTTCATGTTTTCTGCTTTGGTGCACGGGTGGAAGTAAGTCGTTAAGAGGAAGAACTTCATAGAGCTGCAGCTTTCCTTGCCATTTAGATTTCGGACATGAGAAACTGGGGCAAACAGTGGTCAGGGAGTGCTGGGATTCTAGTGTGCTGAGGCCGGCTGTGGGAGGATCGTGAGGAGCTGAGATAAGAATGTTTACTTAGGATTGATGCTGCCACTGGGGAATGGGGACCATACATCTTCTTTGAACTCCCATGCTAACCCTATGGCTACATTCTTGCTCTGAAGTGGAGGAGTGGTGGGCACTGAGAAAGAATTCAGTCTGACCACTTCTGAAATGCTCTAAAGCAATCTTTGCTTACTTAGCGTTTCCCTGCTTGCTTTCCTGAACGTTACAGTGAGATGATTTTTACTAACTAGTTTGAAAAAGACAGTTTTTTTTTTATCTTAAAGAACTCTTGGTGGTGGTAGGGGAGGACTTTGGTGAAACAGCCATTAGGGAGAATTTGAGAAATTAATTTTGGTCTTCCCAGGTCTTCTGGATGACTTCAGTTTGGCCAGATGATTGCGTGTAGAGGATTCACGTTCAGCCTTAGACAGCAGGACTCGGTTTCTGAGTAGCTCTGTGATGAATAAATCACAAGCTCATTCTCAGGGAAGACGGTCTTATCAGTTTGTCACACGAAATCCACAGTCACAGGCTCTACAAGGCGAGCCTGTACTGCTGGGAATATACCTGAGAGTCCCAAGTCAGCTTACCACAGCGATACCTGCATCTCTGTCCATGCTGACTGTGACACAGAGCCAACCTAGATGTCCCCTAGCATAGAGGATGTGGTACATAGACACAAAGAAAAATTATGCAGTTCTAAAGAAAAATGAAATCAGTACATTATAAGAAAATGAATAGAACTGAAAATCATTACGTTAATTGAAATAAAACAAACTCAGAAAGTGGATATCACATGTTTTTTCTCATGCAGAATCAAAACATGCATGTATGTGTATATGTATGCATGTGTACATATGTGTGTATGTAGGTGTGTGCATTTGTGTATATACATATGTATGTGTATGCATGTGTGTATATGTGCATGTAGGCATGTGTATTTGTATGTGTACGTATGTATGTGTATTTGTGTGTGTACTTATGTGTGTATATGTGTAGGTGTGTGTATTTGTATGTGTACATGTGAGTGTGCTTGGTGCATACATATGTGTATATGTGTGTGTATTTGTGTGTGTGTACTTGTATGTAGGACATGAAAGTAGAAGTGAGAGTATGAGAGGGAGGAAGGACTAGAGGAAGAGGAAAAGGGGAAAAGAAGAGGATGATGGGAAACATGTGACATGAACACAGAGGGAAGGAATGTTTGAGACATGGAGAGGACCAGAGAGGGGGAAGGAGGGAAGATGGAGAAGGCTGGCTTACAAATCAGAACAAAGTGTAATGAACTAAATGTATGAAAGTGTCACAGTAAAGCCCATGACTTTGCTATGCCAACCAGAAATTAATAAATCAACAACCAAAAAGAGACATCCTGTATTTAATGGATCACCCTTCGGTGTGTTAGATAACGGAATGGCTTTGGAAGGTCTGCTGTTTAAAGTAGGAAAAGCCAGCAACCAGGAAATAGGGGGCTGCAGAGATGGGGAGCACTGGTTGCTCTTGGAGAAGATGTGGCAGCTGACATCCGTGACTCCAGTTCCAGTGGATCCGACTCCTCTTCTGACCTCCTGGCGCGTCAGGCTTGCATGTAGCACAATACACACACACTGGCAAACACTCACATACATAAAATAAATAGAAACGAGGAAGTAATGACTCAGTGATAGGAAGCATTTGCATTATAAGCATGGGGACATGAGTTCAAAGTGCTGTTGTCTGTATAAAAGCTGGTCATGTCTGCTTGTGCCTATAGTCCTGCGTGGGGTGTGGTCTAAGAGCTGGGCCTGTCTGCTGGGCCTGTACTCCTACATGGAGTGGGGCCGGAGACAGGTGGATCCCAGGAGTCATTGGCCAGTCAGCCTGGCTAAATCTGTGAGCTTCTGCTTCAAAGAGAGGCCCTACCTCAAGACAAGCAGCAGAAACTGGTAGAAAATGACTCCCAAGGTCCTCTGTCCTCCACATGTGTGCTTATGGGAGTGCACACCCATGCACTCATGTGCACACACCACATACATGTACAGCATACTATACACACATACATATGCACATGAGCACACATGCTAGTAAATCAGGCTTTAATTCTGTCCCAATGTTCATGTGTTCTTGCATCTCATTGTTTTCGGCTCTGGAGACTTCCTAATATCGAAGGGGGTGTGGATTTGAATTCTGTCTATCTAAGCACCAACAAAAGGCCTTGGATAACTCACCTGTCTCCCTGTCTGTGTGATGGATAGAGTAGTATGGGTTCTGTCTATTCAGAGTGGCAGTGGAGACCGAGTTATCTCAAGCATGCTGGTGTGCACTGTAACCCCTGATTGCCAGTACTGACAGCTTTGTGACTCATGAGACCCAGAGTCTCAGTCAGAACAATGTATGGAGATCACTCTGGGCATTTTGGGTGAAAAGATAATTTGTCAGGTGACCAGCGATCCCAACTCTAGAAGAGGTGAGGCATCAGCTACGATGTTACTCCTGGAGTTGAGTTCCAGAACTTGATAGAAGTGCTCTAGGACCAGAACATTCTAGAATGACTGCCTTTTGTGTGGCTACAGTCACCTCCAGCAGAAACAGTGGCCAGAAGATGGGGTTCAGGATGTCCCTTCCTTCAGGTCTCACTCAGGTATATGCAAGGCAAAGATTAATTTCCATCTGAAGCATCTGCTGCCTAGACCTAGGAGACAGGCAGCCTTTCACTCCCAGGACTCAGCAAGGTGGTAAGGAAAGAGTTGTACCCAATGCGAGCTGATGTGTAAGATCCTCTGTGAAAGCGCTAGCCAGGCATGGTGGCACACACCTGCAGTCCCAGTCCACGGGAGGCTTGAAGCAGGATGCACTCACCTCGGGTCACATTGAAGGCTACAGCACACCGGGCACATTGGATCTGAATTCGTCTATGCCTTTACTCTGTGAATAGGTAGGATCTGATGCCGCGCTGCCCATCGCGTGGAGGAGGAGACTCAGTCTAAGGTGCAAGGTGAGCTCCAGGCCAGCCTGAGTTACACAGCAAGACGTAGCTTTAAGACAAGCGGAACAGCAAAGAACCGATACTGATGAGCTAAATGAAGACAAGAAAAGAAACAACTGTCTTTAACAGTTAAGGGAAAAAAAGCTAAAATCAATGGAGAAACGGCTTTGGTAGTGGAGGGTTTCCGGTACAGCAAGTGACCTCCACCTTTATAGTAGGAAATAGATTGGCGGGAAAGAGATGATTAGAGAGAAACAAACGGGCCTGGGGCCGTATCTGACAGTCCCAGGACCAGGACAGAAGGAAGCATTTCCTTTACTAAAGGGTGTACGATGACTTCTGTGCCCATCACAATCCCACAGTAATAAAGGAGAACTGTGGTTTTCTGTAGGGACCAGAGGTCATTACATCACTGTATGTGCTTAACTGTGAAAAACACACGGTGAACAGATTTTCAAGGATGCGTGTGTATTTTCCTGTGAGATTCTGGAATGATGTACACTCTGGAGGACCAGTAGCTTCCTGTGGGTGCCCCTCCCCCATATTCTAGTCTGTTACAAGCAGACCAAATTGCCAAACAGTTGATGTCTTTGGTTCGTGTTGTTTCTGGGAAGCAGAGAGAAAAACTGCTTGGTTTTTTTTTTGCCAGTGCAAGCAAAGAGTGGCTTCTCCCGAGCTCATTAGCCAGCCCTTTCCCTCCCTGTCATCAGGTTAGCTCAGATTCAGAGGCTCCATCCAGGGTGTGCCTGAGCTGCTCATGCCTCATGGCAGACAGGAAGCATAGCGGAGTCAGAGCAGGAAGTGGTCAGGACAAGCTGTTGCCCCCAAAGAAAGAAATAAACCCTTTACGTAATCTACTTCTTCCATCTGAGACCGCTTTCCATCATTCCAGAGCCTTCCAATAAGCTACTCGAAATTTGAATCTATCCCGGGGTTAAAGCATTCATTAGGCCACAGCCCCCCACGATCTAACCTTCTCTGGAAACCCCCAACACAGGGGTGCATCACTAAACCCCACTGCTTCTCAGTCCCATCAACTCAATAATCAAGATGCAGCATCAGACTGAATTCCAGTAAAGCAGTTC
The DNA here is from genome assembly GCA_028555095.1 of Dicrostonyx torquatus. Taxonomy (NCBI): domain Eukaryota; kingdom Metazoa; phylum Chordata; class Mammalia; order Rodentia; family Cricetidae; genus Dicrostonyx; species Dicrostonyx torquatus. Next base: position 989,912 of record JAQHUG010000222.1, on the reverse strand, counting down.
CCTGGTACTCCCAGGTCACCCAGTCGACCGTCACGTCCCCAACACTGCACATGAGTTAGCCACAATTCTTACCATTGTTAGTCCTCTGCCACTTTTAATCATCATTTTATTGTTGCTGCCAAAATGCAATCGAAGAGAAAGGTGCCGTGTTTGTGGGTGTGTTACCAGGTCCTCTTTAGGGCTGTGTCCGTAGACAAGGACTCTGGAGATTACTGTGTCTTGGGGATGTTGCACCGAAGCTCTGTTATCATAGACCTTCCACAATTTGCTGTAGCCTCATTATCAGCTGTATTAAATTCTGACATAGGCATAGTCGTTCTCCACATAATCGCATATGTGCACATTGCTGTTTCCGGGACTCTTGTGGGAGCTTTCGAGGGATGAGCTTTCTTCTTTGTAGTAGAGTGACGCTTCCCTCATTATACTGATACCCCCGTTTCCATCTGCTCGTTCACCAGGATGCCCTGCCCAGGCCCACTCACGCTGAACTTTAGGGGATCAAGAGCTCATGTAGTTGTGTCCCAATGGCTCTGTGAATGTATTTTGGTGAAATAACTGTTAAACATGGCTAGACACGAAGGCTGATTTTATTTTATTGATTTACTTATTTCGCTGGAACTTTTAACAAGGCTTCTTGGATTGCACTTCAAATCTCTCAAGGATGGGAGCGAGGCTAAGTGATTTCTGTCGTCTGAGATGCTTGGATCATTAAACTTGCCGGTTTGGATTAAGAGGCACCTAGATGAGGAAAGCACACTTCCGGTGTGTGTCCGCTGCAGCATGGTCAGACAACTCAGAAGGGAGGTCCGTCCTGAATATGTGGAGTGCCATCCAATGTGGTGGAACTCCAGGTGGAACAGAAACAGGAGGAGGAAGCCACTGATGTAGGAATGTTTCCTGCTTTGTTTACTGACTACTGTGCTGGCTCAGGTATATCACAGACTCCCTACCGTGGAAATGCTGTCTTTAACTCTTGTCTGTCTGTCTATCTATCTATCTATATCTATCTATCTATCTATCTATCTATCTATCTATCTATCTATCTATCTATCTATCTATCTATCTAATCTATCTGTGTGTGTATGGTGTGTGTGTGTGTGTGTGTGTGTGTGTGTGTGTACAGAGGATGGTGTGATAGCTGGGAAATGGCTCAGTCAGTAAAGTGTTCACTGTGCAAGCTTGAGGACCCGAGTTCAAATCCTCAGTGCCCATGTAAAAATCTGGATATAGTGGCATAATTTATAATTCCAGTGCTGGGGACGCAGAGACAGGTGAATCGCTAGGGCTCAGTGAGCCATCGGTCTAGCCAGGTTCGAGCGGGGGACCTTGACTTAAATAAACCACAAGGTGGGTGACACCTGAGGCTGTCCTCTGGCTTCTATGCACGTGTATTTTCATGCACCCACACGAGGACCACTCCGCACCCACAAGCTAACCACCACCCTAGGTTGGATTACCACTTTCCTGATTAGTTAAGGATCTTCTGTCCAATCTCCAAATTCTGTGGTTTGGGAACTGAACCCAGGACCTGGTGCCATAGTGCTATTTCCCAATCTCACGGCTGTCCTTTCTCAGCCTCCATGGTCCAACAATTGCAGGAATTACAATAAAATAAGATCTATTTTGAGTTTAAAATACATCCCTTAGGAGAAGCATACATTTCTTTGGGCAAGAAAGAAACAAGAATGTTAAAAAAAAACAAACAAAAAAAACCACATCTGCTCTGATACGATCAGAAAAATATCCCCCTTGGTGCAATAAAAAAATGTAGCTAGCTCTCTCTCTTCTGATGGAGGATAGCCACACGGCGTGGGTCACAAACTAGAACAGTTTCCTCAGAGCGATCCGCAAAGGCATGTGCAGAGAGTGAACACACTCCACCCCACACCAGCCCCTCAGTTGACCCCCAACTCCCATTGTGTTCTCCTGAGGCTGGTCAGGCTGTGTCTTTGGCCTCTGGGAAACCCAGGAGGACTTTTCAGAATAGTTTCTGAAATCGGCCTTGTTGAAGTGACAGTATACACTTTCCCTTTTCATAGACCTGTGCTGAATGTAGTTTTCTCAGCTCCTGGATATTCCTGTATCTTGTAGCAATTTCTTTTTCCCCCTAGTGGAATTCATATGCTGATATAAATAGTGGTATTACTTAGTCACTTCCCAAACACACGTTCTCTCAGCTGTAAAGGAAAAGGGGACTGAGTTTATTGGGCACAGAGCATTGCCAGATGTGCGTCTCGTTTGTTGCCAGGCTTGCTTGATAACTTAATAGGTGTTCGCTGATCTCAAGTAATAGAAAAGTAGAGGCCAGGTGGTTCAGGGGCAGGTCCTGGCTACTGTGTCCCATCAGTATGTCAGGATTCTTTTGCTGAGTCATACCAGCTGATGGCCAAGGAGACACCTAAACCCTAACCCACCCTAACCCTAACCCTAATCCTAACTTGGTTCCAGGATTCCAACAGGAAGAAGGAGACCGAAGAGAAGTCCTGTCACACTAATGTTCTTGTCATTGGTCAGGACTAAGTCACATCCACCGGTCTAGCTGCAGAGAGACTTAGCATCTCATGATTTGAACTCCAGGACAACACGCTGCGTTTGCCAGCCCAGACTGTGTGCCTTGCTTTTGTCACGTTGTCTTAGCCTGTCCTTTAAACACCTCTGTACATTGCCGTTATTCTTTCCACTTCATGGATGGAACTAAGAATGAGAGGTGTCACTTGGCAATTCTGGTTTCTAGAGCTGCTGGGTAAAAAGCTGGACTATGAAACCTGGCCAGTACAATTTCAGAGGTTTTATGGGGGGCTAGGAAGGTGGCTGGTAAAGTGTTTGCCATAAAAGCATGTAGACTTGAGTGCGGTCCCCAGAACCATGTGAAAGTTGGGAATGGCAGCGTGTGCCTATAATGCCAGCGCCAGGGAAGCATGAGAAGGCCTGGAGTGTGCCGGCACAGCCAGTGTAACCTAATCGGTAAGCTTCAGGTTCAGAGAAAGACCTTTCAAAGACAACAGTAGAGTGATTTAAAAAGACTCAGGATGTCTTTGTCTGAGCTCCACATGCGTACATACACATACAAAACCATACACATGCGTGTACGCAAAACCCTTATAGCAGCATATCGTTTACTTATTTCCTTCAGAGACCTGATCTCCAGTAGGTGAGTTCTTCCCTCTTAGTCACCTGGAAGTTGTTTGAAAGAGTTTCACTTTCCTTACCTTGGAACAGCTGGGGCCTTTTATTTGCCACCATTCGGGAGAAAAACGAAAGTGTTAAATTAGAGACTATGGGTCCTGCCCTCTACAGTGTCTCTCTCTCTGGCTTTGTGTGCCCCAGTCACCCATTTTGACGAGAAACAAGAGCAACTGCATTGTTTTAATATTTATAAAAGAGAAATCCAGGTCGCCGGAGGGAGTCAGACATTTTCTGCATATAACGTCCTTGTAGCGATCTGGACTGTTCCTTCTTTAGCGCTGAGTGACTTGGGCAGTTTTCCCTGCTGTTTTTGGTTGAATGCCAACATTGCAGAACATTATGGGTGATACAACATAAATATCCAGGTCTACCCTTGGCCTTTTTCTGATATCATTTTTGATCCTATATAATTTATATCAACTACATCCAACCTGGTTTCATAATTTATAAGATGGAATGAGTTACTCTGGTCTTTAAATTCTAGCAGTATTTTCAGATACAATGTCAAAACACAGTTATAGACATAAAAGTGCTTTGCAATGACTTCTCCAAGGAAGTCAATGATACTATCATTATTTTTTGATATTATTTATCACTATTTTATTCTGTTTTTAGACAGGGTCTCATGTAGTCTAGGCTGCGGAAGGATGCTTAAAAGAAATCCCACACTAGCTCAGAATTGAGAAATAGATGGTTATTTATTTAGGAGTAGACTCAAATCAGAATCCTCTGCTTGGATGAAGATCAGAAACCGTATCCTGCAACCGGAAAGGAGAGGCACCAAAAAAGTGGCCAGATGCATGCTCTACATCGGCATACATAGTATAAGAGGCCACGCCCCAGTGGCCGGGTAACCACTGGCTGTAAGACTTCCTACAGCACTAGACTGGCTTCCAACTCGCTCCATAGCAGAAGATGCCCATGAACTCCTGATCCTCCTGCCTCTACCTCCTAAATGCTGGGATTACAGGCATAGACAGACATACCCAGTTTACCCAGTGCTGGGGATTATAGCCATGGCATCATGTATGCTAGGCGGGTAATTCCATCAATGGAACCACATCCCTGGCCACTATATGTTCTTATCTGTCAAGGCATTAGTGGACTTAAGCCTTTCCTGGGAATTTTGATGATTGCAGGACCTGATGGGAGAAGCTCCTCACCAGTCAAGGGCTGAAACCAATCTCCCAAGACAGTAAAAGAAGTGAGTCAGCTGAGTGTAGGGTCCAGGGGGGTGTGGAGTATTGATAAAAGGATTTTTGATAAGGCATTGATAAAATGATAAAAGGATTCTGTAGCACGTACCTCTGCATCATTATATTTGTAGAAGAGGACAATGGAATGTACAGTGTGAAGGGAATTGCTCATTTCCATTCATTAAGATGGAGGTGCAGTGGATCGCGGTCTGTAATTCTCCGAAGATGGACAGGTGGACCCTCCCAGGACTGCCGAGTATTTGCTGACTTTGTTTGTAATTTTAATATTAAACATTTTAGTCACGAGTGGTTTTGCCTGCACGGATGCTTGTGCACCCCTGAACCTGACCCTACAAAGGACAGAAGAGAACATGCGATCCCTGGAACTGGAGTTAGAAGCAGTTGGAAGCCACCATGTGGGCACTAGGACTCAAACGTCAGACCTCAGCACCATTCCCGGGCCACAGTCCCCAAGGTTCAGTTGCCCCAGATCACATGTGAGACAGCACCATGCTCTTGTCACAGGCTCTGGACTCCTGACAGAATTCATGTTGTCTGTGGAAATTGATAATGCAGCCCCAAAAAGCGGTCGAGTTTTCCCAGATAAGAACATCAGGTTTTATTCTCTCTGTGTCTAACTCTATGGAACCTGACTACCCAGAGAGGCATTATCTTGGCAGCTTGTGAGAAAATGGTTGTGTGGATGTGTTGGAGAAGTTTAGGATGAAAAGTGCTTTTTGGGGACATTAAATTGAAAATAAATAGGTTTTTTTTAAACATAAGATTTTGATTTCTCATGAATCTAAACTCAGGGTTTTCAGACATTTGATTATTAAGGTTAGAAGACGTATTGAGGTCAAGGTGATTGTAATTAAATCTGATAGTATTTTTCCTGGGGTACTGGGCTATTAATAAAGCAGTGGCCAACCCACTCCTTCCATAATGGCATTAATTACTAGGGAGAAGAACAGAACCTTTTGTGGCTTAATCATCTCTTAAAGGGCCCTGTCTCTTAACGACATTATGCCGTAATTAAATTTCAACCTGGGATTTGGAAGGAATGTTCAATCCACAGAACTTAAGAACACTTTTATCATAGTCATTAAAATTTTTTAATATATTTTTTATTTTATTATTATTATTATTTTTTATGTTCATTGGTGTGAGGGTCAGATGCCCTGGAACTGGAGTTAAAGTCAGTTGTGAGCTGTCATGTGGGTGCTGGGAATTGAACTCAGGACCTCTGGAAGAGCAGCCAGTGCTCTTAACCACTGAGCCATCTCTCCAGCCCCTCATTAAAAAAATTTTCATCATTAACTGAGATTAGCTTCCCAATATAGCAAAATAAGGAATCTTTGCTCAGGATTCTCCAAGCATCCCTTGTCCATCTTCTTATATCATATTTGGCCTCCTCTCCGGTCCATTCTCTAAGCTGCTGCCCTGCCCAAGTTTGTAGTAATGAGGGGTGGCTGTGTCCCCGCCGAGGAGCAGGCTGCCTTCCCTGGCTCCCAGCTCCTGGCCGCAGAGCCACATGGCTAGCTTATACCCGAAATAACCACACGACAATTGTATTACCTTAAATACTGCCTGGCCCATTATCTCTAGCCTTTTCTTGGCTAACTCTCACATCTTGCTTTAACCCATAGCTAGAAATCCGTGTATCACCACGTGTCGTGGCTTACCGGAATGAGTCTAACCTACGTCCATCTGGGGTAGGAGCATCATGGCATCTGCCCCCCATGCCTTCTCTCTCACCGCCTTCTGTTCTCTCTACTCTGCCCACCTAAGGGCTGCCCTATCCTACAGGCCAGGCAGTCTCTTTATTTAACCAATGAAAGCACAGAAATACAGAAGGACCCTCCTACACCATGGGTTACGTTTCTTAAAGTACAAGTTAAGATTCTGCCTGCCTGTAGTTGGCTTACAGCTCTCAGCTATTGTCCCATTTGTTTTTGGGCAAAGACAGACTCCTTAATGCCTACCCCAGCCTTCTCACCTTGTGTCATCTGGGCCTCCAGCATCAGTTCCACAGGACCTGTCTTTATACTTAATCTTACTGGTCTTCATAAATACCATGTGTGCTCTCCTGTTTGACAGAGATACCCACACATAGTCCCCTTTCCTGGAAGCCCTGGGCCTCTTCTTCGTTAAGGTATGTTTATCTTTTAGATTCTGTTTGGGTTTCATTGTGTGTGTAGGAGCTGCCTCACTGCACAAGTTGACACTTATTTGACTCAGGGTCCTTTCTCCACTTCCCTGGAAAGTTCCTCCAGAGGCTGAAGTTGGTGGTGCTAAAGACCTGCCGTATCCCTGTACATAACATTGTGCCTAGAATAATAGAGACTTAATAAATTTTAGCAGAATGAATGAATAAATGAATTGAGTTAGATTTCTAGTTTTTTCCCCACAAATATGTTAACATCCATCTGACAATTTTTTCATTTGCAACACATCTGAACAAGCTCAGAATCTAATTAGTATCTCTCATGTGTTCAGTTTTTCATGTTTTGCCCATTAGTTATCTGTTCATGCTTGTGTGGCACCCCCAGAATTCTGCACTTCCTCTTTGCCTGCTCTGCCAAGGTTTCTTTTGCACCAGGAGGCTGCTCACTCACTGGTCGCTTCCTGCTACTCCTCTGCTCTATGCTGTTGTGTAGAGACTTGGGGGTTCATTATCAGAGTGGAAGGGACATCTCTACACCAGAAAAAGTATGTTTGGGAACTCCCAACCTAAATCCTTAGGGAAGAGAATATGGGTATTGTCAGTTGGGTTGGAATGAGCCCCTTGTTTTACTGTGTGTGTTTCCCTGTTGCTCAGATACCAATAACAAGCAACACAAGGAGGAAGGATACGGTATGGCTTGCAGCTTGAGGATACATCATGACCAGGAAGGCATGGCAGACTTGGGGCTGTGGCCACACTGGCAGGAGTGGCAGGCAGTTTGTGTTTGAACCAGCAAAACAGACAAAGGCCAGCTACAAGCGAGGCTGCCCCAATCGGTGACTCTTTTCCGCTAATCTCCTCCCCAGGAAAGTCTCTGCCACCTCCCCAAATAGAGCTCCCAGGAGAACAGATGCTAAAATACACGATCCTATGGGAGGAGGTTTTTCATGTGAGCCTTGATTGAATACAGCTGCTCTTGTGTGCTCATCCGTCAGTCCAAGGTCTCAGGTGTTGTGAGACACAGAGAGGGAGAAATGACTGTTTTGTCAGAAGACTTACAACTCCAGTTGGAGTTGTCGGTGTGGCTTGACTCTGTCCATCTTCCAATCAGACTGACATCACAGAAAGAGTGTAGGGCACTGAGAGCCCGGGTCCAGTCCTCAGTTTCTGTTCAGGTGTCCTCACTAGTTCTAAGTCTTGGTGCTCTGTCTTAATTCAGTCTTCCGATCTTTGGGCATTCTGGACCTATTTCCCCACAAAATCCATGAGTGGGATCCATGTTTTTTAAATTAACATACAGCCTGCTTGTTTTCAAGTTGTCTTGGCTCGGCTGAGGAGGAAAATATCTTCATTTCGAAGCCCTCTGGAGCCAACATGTTTAGGAAGCAGGCCAGTGAATACAGCTTCTCAGCAACCCTTTGCCAGAGACTGTCACAATTTTTCATCTCCTGGGAACTTGAATCCCTGAAAAGGCTTCAGCCAGGTTATAGTCGAGGCTGGCTGTGCAAGGAGTAGAACAGTAGCCCTTTGACTTAAATTTTAATGATTTTTCTGGGATTAATAAAAGTCACAACTTTTTTTTTTTCGAGACAGGGTTTCTCTGTGGCTTTGGAGCCAGCACTGGAACTAGCTCTTGTAGACCAGACTGGTCTCAAACTCACAAAGATCCGCCTGTCTCTGCCTCCCGAGTGCTGGGGTTAAAGGCGTGCACCACCACCGTCCGGCTAAAAGTCAAAACTTTAAGCAATCCCCTAAAGTTACATTTTCAGATTGCAGTTGCGTGTTAAGGAAATGGCCCTAGAGAGGTACCTGAGGGCTCAGCAGTTCTCAAAAGTCAGCCAGTCATAGGTCAAAACTTAAGTCAGTTACAGCCATTAGCTTCAGAAGGCATCAGATAGCTCTATGGCTGGCCTTTTGTTTGAAGAACACATAGAAGCCATGAAGGACTGGGAAGCCAAAGGTTGAGGGCCAGGAAACCTTGGGGCAAAGGCCACTAATGGAAGGGGACAGCCACTGCTGCCCATTGCTGTCGTGTGTTTGGAAAGAACACACTTAGTGGAGATGGAAAACTTCTGTTCTGGATTATGCTGTATCACAGGACTCTTGATAGATAAGAAATACCTTTTTACTTTGCCAGATGGGTGTCAGAAAATTAGAGAACTCTGGGAGGCTCTAGAGGGCTATGGGATGGGGAAGGCAGGGGTAAGAGGACGGCTTAGGGAAAAAAATGACAAAAAAGCAAGATGTTCTCAGAGCAATGTGAGTTGCTGGCCCTAGTTAAGACCCTAGCAGCAAATATTGTTTCATTGTATTTTAATCATTAAAAATGAATTTATGTGTGTACCTGTGCATGTGTGCACACAGGTGTGTGTAACCCTTTGTGTTCAGGTGTTCTCAGAGGCCAGAAGAGGCCTCCAGATGCCCTGGAGCTGGAGTTACAAGGGTTGTGGGTTAGGAGCTGCTGGATGCTGGGAACAAAGCTAGGTCCTCTGGAAGAGCAGCAAGCTCTCTTAACCCCTGAGCTTATTTCGCCAGCCCTTCATTTAATAATTTTAATGAGCGGAGGTAGTTTCTCAAACTTATTTTCATTTGGTAGATGAGGAGAGGCCAAGAGAGGAGTAGCCGCCTCTAAGTTACCTATGGAACTGAGGTACCTAAGTTACCTATGGTCCACTTCTCTGCTGTCATGCTTAACGTGCATAGCCATGGCATCTAAAGATGGCTGTAGAATATTTGTCTGTATCCATGAATACATACAGGGTTTACGCTTAATGTCATCCTATCTGCCTGCAAAGTTTTCTCCGATGAAGCCATGCTTGAAAAGTGGTGATAAGCAAAACTGACCAGCCCCAAACTAGACAGTGTTTTCTTGTGGGCTTGGCATCGTGGATACTATACACAAAAAGATGGTTCTGCCTCAAAAATTAGGCTGCCCATAAGTTCTTTCCTTTTCTCGTAGAATTGGATAAAGGGTGTATGAGCGGAAGGGTCCCTTTAGGCCACAGCCAACGGAACAGCCAAGGTTTACTTTCCTCAAATTCCGGTTGAGAAGAAGAGGGAAAATTTGGCATCTTTAAGAAATCCAAATACAGAGAGGCAGCACCCTCCCTGACACATAGACACACAGAGTACACACCTTTCCTCACAAGCTGTAGAGAGAGAGACCGCCATCCCTCAGGGAAAAGTCAGCCCCTGCTGCAACAGACATAGTGTAAGGAAGATGAAATGCATGTGCATAGGGCCGAAACAATAGAAAAATGGACATTGTAGTGACTTTGTAACTTCATTTCTATTTACGGGTTATGATTCTCTACCCAGCACATGTATGCATTCAGTGTGATTTACAACCTCTCCAGACATCAACCCATCCCCTCTCCAATCTTTCTTCTTTCTGAGTTTGTTGAGAGTCTCAAACTGTATCCAAGGCCAGCCTGAAATTTACTCTGCAGCCCACAATGGCCTCATCCTTCAACAATCCTCCTAAATGAGCCTCCCAGGTTCTAGGCTGACCCATGTTCGACTGTGAGAGTTCTTAAGGGAACTGTATTGGCATGAGAGCAGAGCATAGGGGCAACATGTGTGCAAGGCTGCCATCCTGAAAACCCAGGGAAGAGAAGAACAGTAGGTAAGCATGCCTGTTGAGAGGAGTACAGCACCTGAAACATTCTAAATTTTTAACCAATGTTTTTATTTTGGGTTAGAAGTAGTAGAGGAGTTTATTTAAATGCATGGATTTGGTTTCTTAAAATGTAACATTTTAGGTAAAATATTTAGGAAACAAATAAAAATCAAGTGCATTAGAAAAAAATACACTACAAATTGAGTAAGCTGACTGTGTTTTTGTAATTGCGCATGTGTTTGTGCGAGTCTTTTTGTATGTGCATGTGAATGTGTGTATGTTTGTGTGTGTGTGTGTGTGTGTGTGGTATGTGTCTGGATGTGTCTGATTACATCTGCATGTGTGTAAGTGTAGGAACCAGAAGCAGTTGTCAGGTATGTCTCTCCCACATTCTGCCTTATTCCCTTGACACAGGGTCTCCTCCTTGAATCTGAAGTTTTGGCCAGTTGCTTGTCTTTGCCTCCCATTGTCGGGGAGATCAGCATGTTCAAGACCCTGCCTAGCTGATTTTCCCTGTTGTTTTGGTTTGTTTCACATGAGTATTGGAGATAGAAGTTGAGTTATGGGCTAGGATTTCCTTCTATATCAGTGGTTCTCAATCTGAGTTAAGGATATGATATCCTGCCTGTCAGATATTTACATTATGATTTATAACAGCAGCAAAATTACAGTTATGAAGTAGCAACAAAAATAATGTTATGGTTGGGATCACCACAACATGAGAAACTGTATTTAAGGGTCGTAGTGTGAGGGTGGTTGAGAACCACTTCTCTAGATGCTGATTCCTGGCTGTGGCCGAGTCAGGATTTGACTCAGCTCTGTTGAAATCCAAATCTTTGGCTTTATCTGTTTATGTGGCCTTGCCTTCTCCCTCTGATTAATACACTCTAAAATGATTACGGTGCAATAAAGTCTCTCCCGTTATAATATAATGAGATCTGGGGCAGCTCATTGAATTTTCCATGTAGAAATAGATGAATCAATGCAACCCAAGAAAGCCTGATGAGGAAGTTGAGGCATCAATAGTCTTCCCTGTGAACCCGCCTAATGATGTCTCTAAGGATGTCTCTGGACAAAAATGATTGGACCAGCGCTCAAGGTCATGGACAGCAGGAGAAACACTGTGCGGATTGGGTTAATGAATGTATCTTTTAAAGGGGTCTTGAAGAGGCCTTGGTCTGGTGATTTCCACAAAATGATTCCAACTTTATTGTCTATATCAAAGCGAGAATAGACTTAACTGATAGCCATCCCCATTACTGCCATAACTGGTGACAATTCCAGTCAAAGGTCTCTTTGTTGTCAATGAAACTTGTGATCTTCCTGCCTCAACCACCCCATCATCTTTCAGAGGTGTCAGCATTAAGGAACTGATTCAATTGTGAAGTGCTGTTGCAGATGAATAACCTGATGGTATAATGAAATGGAAAGAGACCCACCATACATTGTTTTTTTTATTTATTTTTATTTTACTTTTTTATTTTTATTGTTAAAAGAAAAATTTACATTTACTCCCCTTGTTCCCGGCCCTCCCGCTCCCCCACTACCCCACCACCCTCCCCCTGCTTCCTTAAGATGGGGCAGGATACCCTGCCCTATGGGAAGCCCAAGGCCC
>JAQHUG010000222.1:958260-974436 GCA_028555095.1 Dicrostonyx torquatus | reverse complement strand
AATATTATGGGGCACTTCCAATTTCCCAGCTCTCCCCAGAGGTCTTTGAATGGGTGGGAGTGAGACTGCACTAAAGACTTTTCTGTTGCTGTTGGAAGACTCTGCCTGGAAGGAACTCGGCAAGAAAATGGTTCATTTCATCTCACAACTCTCAAGTCACACTCTTGTCGCTGCAGAAATTCAGGTCCGGGACTCAATCAGAAGCCTGGAGATAGGAACTGAAGCATGGGTACTGGAAGAATGTTGCTAACTGGCTCGATCCCCATGTCTTCCAGACTAGTTTCTTATAGCACCCAAGACCACCAGCCCAGGGGTGGCATCACCTACAATAAGCTAGGCTTTTCTGCATCAAACATCCATCAAAAAAACACCCCACAGGCTTACCTATGGCCTTTTCTTATGAATGCATTTTCTCAATTCAGGCTCCCTTCAGATGACTCCATGAGTCATCTTGTGTCCAGTTGACAGAAAACTAGTTATCCAGGTATCAAAAATATACATTGTAAGTATGAGTGATGGGGAGTCCAATTTATGGCAACCACATTATGAAAAAGGGAGAGAAGGTGGCTACGAGGCAGAATGAAGTCAATCAGGAGGTGATTATAGGTGGGAAACTTAGAGGCTCCTTAAGTGATTGGAGACTTATCAAGGGGCTCCTCGCGATACTTTGGGAAACTGAGCTAGGAATAAAGGGTGGTCAGGAGTCACCTCGCTCCCTTTGATGCTTTTCAGAGTGGAGAAAATGCAGACAGCATTACTCCTAAAAATGTCTGATGCTTTATGTCCTAGTTGTTTAATAGATCAAATAGTTATACATGAGACTATCAATGTTGCTTTCTTTTTCCAATGTAAATATTTAACTCATTAGCTGATCTTGGGCTGTTAGTTTAGGTCTCCACTCAATGAAATTGGATTAACAGTTTAGCAATCCACTGCATTACTGACTAAAATGCAATATTTATAGTTGAAGACAACGTGGAAGTCTTAATTCATGTAACCTTTTAATAGAGAGAACACTAAGTCAGAGGTCAGGATTTTCGACCTGGCCCTTTGCACAGTGCCCAGGAGTTGGGTGCTTGACAATAAATTCTTGTCAAATGTCCTTAGTTGAATTTTGCTTGATGTTTGTAGTTCTTGATTTGGGGGAAATGAGAGGAAAGAGTACTATTGTGTCCCTTTTGATGGCAAGGTCACTTCCAGAAATAAGTGAGAGAACAGGAAATCGGTGACAGGCATCTGCTCTGCTGTCAGCAGCGCCCTCCTGCTGACATTTTGGGGATGGTTTTGCTGTGTGCTGGGGGTGGTTTCCATGAACTGCCTTGTTTGGAAACATCAACAGAGCCTTCCAGTTTGAGACAAAATAACAGACAGTAAACCCGAAACTTCCCAAAGTGCTAGAGGAATGGTTTTGCCCGACTCCTTATAGATTTGCAAGTCGGTGAGCACAGCTCTGACTCATTGAGCATGCATAAATTCTAGCTGGCATCAACTGTGTTTGCACCATCAAGTGTTCCTTGGGCGTTTGAGCACATCCTAGCTGGCAGGGTGGTGTAGAAGGGTTCTTCTGTATTTTGTGTTGCTTTCATTGGTTAATAAAGAAAACTGCCTGGACCTTTTGATAGGGCAGTACTTAGATAGGCGGGGAAAAGAGAACAGTATGCTGGGAAGAAGACTGGGTCAGGGAGAGAGCCGCCATGAAGCCACCAGGGTCAGACATGCTGAATCTTCCCGGTAAGCCCACTACCTTGTGGTGACTTACAGACTATTAAAAATGGGTTGAAATAAGATGTAAGACTTAGCCAATAGAGCCTAGAACTAATGGCCAGGCAGTGTGTTAAATGAATACAGTTTGTGTGTGATTATTTCGGGTATAAGCTAGCTGGTGGCTGGGAGCTGGGCGGAGGCAGGACACAACCCACGTGCCTCTTATTACAACAGCAGGGTACCTGCAGATCTGAAGGGTAAAAGCAATCCCATGGGGGAGGTGGGGGAGGTGATGATGGACGGAAAACAGGAGGGGGACAAGGGTGCTGCAGCAGCTTCCACCAAGGTAGGGAGGCACATTCAGGTTGTGTTTGAGGAAGCAGCCATATGCAAAAGGAGCAGAGGGGATGCTGGATATCTGCCTGGTTAATCTCGGGGCGCCAAAGAGCAAGCAGAAACTTCATGGTGGTGGTGGGTTCTGGATACCTTGGTGAAGATCTGTGTCTGAAGGAACATGGTGGGACTTTTAGTTTAAGAAAGAGTAACTTGCACCAGGCTTCATTTTGGAAAAATTAGAATATGAATGACTATGTACCATGGGGATGAACAAGAGACCAGTAACTGAGTGTACGTGGTGGGGTGTAGGGGTGTGCGTGTGAACTCATGCGTGCTCTTAATTACACTGAGGGGAATAATTCAAGAATCTCTGTAGCAGTGGGTGTTAGGATGATTTGAAAAGAGAACCAAACAGAAACCAGGTCAAGATTTCTAGTCTATGATACCAAGGGCCTGTTGGTTCACACAAAACTTTAATAGTGGCTATTGGCCACTTTGTGTCACATATGACTCCTTAGTCCTCAGTGCCCACAGAACGGTGGGTCAGTAGAGTAGGAGGGAAAACATTCAGGCTGGGAGTTGGTTGAAGGCTGATGGGGTTCTGGGGCAAGCCTCACTAATACAGTGGTTCTCACCCTTCCTAATGCTACGACCCTTTAATACAGTTCCTCATGCTGTGGTGACCCTCAACCCTAAAATTATTTCTGTTGCTACTTCATAACTGTAATTTTGCTACTGTTATGAATCATGATATAAATAGTTTTGGTTTGCTAATGGTGACGAGACCCACACGTTGAGAACCACTAGACTAACAAGGAAGGTGTCGCTCTCTAGGCCATTCCCAGAGAAAGACATGCAATCATAAGGCCTAGTGATGAGGGGAGACTCCCTGCTATTTTGAAATGTTATGCGCCCTTATATCTCCTTACACCATGGGGGAAACAACAGCTCCTGTAAGTTCTGATGACTTCTGAAATGGAGCCACACACAGGCATGGTGTAAGGTACAGTCTCTTTCTCTGCTTTGGCACTCTGCAGGCAGAAATGACACCAGCAATAAATAATTAATTGGGCATTGCCTAAGAGATGATCAATAAGTCTTCTGAATGGTCACGTGGAGTCATACCACATGGGGTTGTGCTCTCAGCTGAAAGACTGTATGCAAATATGCAAGATTTCAAAGTGTTACCTTTTATAGTGGTTTTAACAACAAAATTTTAATGAACAAAAGTACCACTTTATGGCGGCCATGCAAGCAAGAGGTCCTGAGTTTAATTCCAAGCACCCGCATCTAAAACCTGGGTGTTTTTGTAACCTGGGTGTGCCATTTACTTGTAATCCCAGTACTGGAGATGTAGAGGCAGGGGGATCCCTGACAGCTCCCTGGCTAGTCAGTCTTGCCAACTCTGTAAGGCTCAGGTTCAGTGAGAGACCCTGTTTCTAAAAGATGAGGTCGAGAGTGTTTGAGGAAGACACCCGTTTGGTTCTGCCCCCGCAACACAGAGAATACTCAGTATATACATATCCACTCATTCAATTTCCAGTTTTGCTTGTTCTGTAGAAAACACGTTACTGACTTTCCTTGCTCAAATCACAATGACGTTAGTAGAGAAGGGATACCAACCTCAGCATCAGCATTGTGGGGAGATCATTCTCACACAACTGCCAAAGTGTTAAATGCCTTTGAATGAAGAGCTCTACCAATGTCCTACAGTCAGTACTTAGACATAGCCCGAGAGGAAGCTTGGAATAATCTCTTAAAAAGAATTCAATAACTAAATATCTGTAATAAGAAGCATTGTCCTTTAAATAAATGAACTAATTACTAGATATTGTTCATCACACACATGTTCACGTGTGGAAAAAAAAAGAATGCCGCTGGAAATTTAATTTGGACCCCCAAGGACCTCGTCAAATGATGGGAAGAGCAAACGCATTCCGGTTTACCTCCTGGAAAGAGCTGGGGCTTCTTTGACTTAATGGCATCTCTGTTTTGCTTGGCCAGAGGGTACCCTGCTTGTTAGGAATTTTATTTCTGGGAAACTGCTCATCTTTAGTTGACGAAATGAAGCGATTGAGCCAGAGACACAGTTATATGCATCTGAGGGATATTGGTGGAGGGTTGGGGCTTAATTGGTGTGTTGCTTCCAATATAATTAGGTCCTTGAACAGGGCAATGCAATTAAATATGTTGAGGAGGGCATAATTAGATGGGTGGATGATAGTGTAATTACATTCATAAGAGGGGGGCTGTAATTAGGCGTCAAGCAGGGAGGGGGTGTGTTTAGACGCTTAGGTTGAGGGTATAATTAACATATGTGCAAGAAATTAAATTATGTGTGTGAGTGAGGTATAATTAAGTGTGGGCATCTATCTCCAGTGGTAGGTGAGGGAAAAGGGAAATGATTGAGCTGGGTGCAGGGAGGGGTACGTTGATGCCTTTATGGTCAAAAAACTTGAAATCTTCCTCAAGAAAAGCGTGTTTTGACACGGCAACTAGTAGCAGTTGGCATGGTGCTGACAATCGTTGGGGTCATTTGAAAGGTTGGCAAGGCAAAACTTCTACTTATCTGATATTATACTTAATACTGGTAGTCACTCTTTCTAATAGTCTCATTTGATGGCTAAGAGATGTGTTTGTCTAGCTTTCACTATGTGAGGGAGCCTTCTTCTCTGTGTCCATCAAGGAGAGAAAGGTTGGAGGGGAACAGTGGTGTGAACTAACAATCATAAAACCTCATTGCTCCCACTGACAGCAAAAGCAAGAGCCCTTCCTTCCAATTTTATCCCCTTTGTGTTGTCAGGTGCGAAAATTAGCATCAACTCTTAGCTAAGAGAGCGCCACCGGGAGTTACATTCATAATGAAGACAGCAAATCTTAGCTATGGGAGCTCCGTTATATTGAGCTTTGAAAACGGTATTGGTTCCTAAATGGTTATGATATCCACCCTACAAAAGAGCACCACAGCAAAAGGTGTAAGCCAGGGCTAGCAAGGGGAGCTAGAAAGTGGGGGAGGAAGCCGGCAGAAGTGGTAGTGGCAGGTAAAACTCATTCAGGGTACTGAAGACCATCACACTGAAGCAGGAGAGTACAGTGAGGATCCTAACCATCAGATCCGTCCTGTATTAACTGTAAAACCATGGGAGTCAGGTCTGGCATCACACCTGCTATCCCAGGAATTTGGGAGGCTGAAGCAGGGGGATCAGGAGCGCAAAGCCAGCCTCAGCTACATCATGAGTTGAAAGCCGGCCTGGGTCACATAGTGGACCCTGTCTTAGAAAGCAGAATTATGCTAATAACGAGCAAAGAAGAAGCAAAACCAACATGAAAGCAATGGAAACAACACAAAAACTTCATGTTTTTTGTTTTATTTTGTTTTATGTGTTTTTTTTTTCTCTCTCTCTGTTGTTGTCGATTTCCAAGATAAGTTTTCTCTATAACAGTCCTGGCTATCTGGGAACTCACTCTGTAGACCAGGCTGGCCTCAGACTCACAGAGATCTGCCTGCCTCTGCCTTCCAAGTGCTGGGTTTAAAGGCGTGCATCGCCACTGCCTGGCCAAGCTCCATGCTTTTATTGTGGATTTTTTGTTTTGTGTTGGCACTCTTGGTCCAATGGTGAATAGTGGTGATGTGGAGCATAAACCAAATAACCCTTTCCTTCCCACCCTCCGAGGGACACGGGGTTTCACCCCAGCAGCAGTGACTCTAACTGGGACACTCACTGTAGACAGCGGTTATGTCTAAGAGGGGTGAGTGGATACACTGATGTCTTTGTACCAGGAACTGAGCTCACAGCATTGGCTCTACACTTTGCTGGGAAGAGTGGAGGCATCTGACTTTGTGAATGACTCTGGTTCGCAATTCTTCTTTCTTTTAATTATACAATCATTCAGAGGTGTTCTGGTACTCTTTGCATAAGGCACAAGCCCCCAGGCTTAAGTTTTCAGATGATGAATTTTTTTTTTCACAAGTCATTGCGTTGGCCAAGAATACTTTCACAGTTGGCTATTGGAGTTGGTGACTGACAAGGTCTTCTTGCTTTCAGGGCTGGCAAGATTGTTCAACAGTTAAAGGCGCTTACTATGCAAGCCTGCTCGCCAAAATCTGGTTCCTAACCCTAATCTAAATGTGGGAGGAGAGAAAGTGCTCTAGAGTTGCCCTTTGACCTCCATAACAGCGCTGTCACTTTTGTGCTCACAGCACCTACACAATAAAACAGATAACTTAAAAAAAAAATCTTCTAGCCTTCAAAATGCGTCACCATCGTTCCTGGTGCAGAGCACCTAGGAGTCTCATTTCTACTTGCATTCACGTATTAGCTCTCTGGTCGCCATCTATTAAATGAGAGACCTCGGCTTCCTACTCCTGTACTCTGCATGGACCCGTCATGTTAACGCCTGGTTTGCATTCTGTTAGACACAAGCCATAGAAACAGGGCCCATCCCAGCTTTCCTGGCAGCTCTCTACCCAGAGCAGATGCTTATCAATTGGCTACTGAGTGAACAAAGAAGTTGCTCACCAGTGCTAAAACGAGGCCCAGAGGTGAGGTGTGGAAGATAAGGCATGGGTAGGTGGGGGGCTCTCAGATGACCAGTTTTACAAACCATCTTCATTTTAACGAGGCTGATGGGATTTGTTCTTCAGGTCTGAAGGTTAACTGATTCGCTGCTGCATCAAGAGGAAACCCTACTTTTTTAGTCACTGTGGTAAATTAAATGGCCGTGCTCCTCCTAGGCTCAGCTGTTTGGACACTCCCTCTCCAGGTGGTGGCACTGTTAGCAGGGGCAGCCTTGCTGGAGAAAGGGCATCATCCCGAGGCCAGCTTTGTGTGTTCACAGCCTCTCCCTACTTCCCGTTTCCCATCTCAGCTTCACACTTGTATTTGAAGATTCCTATTCTTGCTGCCACGCCTCCCCATCACACTGGACTCTTATCCCTCTAGAGCCATAACCCCAAGTAAATTCTCTCTTCCATAAGTTGCCTTTGGTCATGCTGTTTATCAAAGCAAAATATTTAGGCTGCTCGGCCACCATTCCGTGGAACACATGGAGCCATTCTGGTCAGTATTTGATTGGACAGAGAAAGGTTCCAGAAGCTTCCGAACAAAAAAGTCCTCACATTTTAAAGCTCATAGTTCTTTTGATGTGTTGTAGATACACCTTCAAAGGGACCAATGGTTTGAAAATCTGATTTTGCTAAAAATCTATGTGAATCCTCTAAACTGAAATGATCTCACATGAAGATGTAGTGTACATAGTCGTGTTTTAGTAATACGCCGAGCGCCTTACTTACTTTTTCCTTTCTGGAAGAAAATACCCTGAAAAATATCTTAAGAGAAAGGTAGGGGTTTGGGGCCTGCATTTCCAGGGGGACACAGTTCATCACTGCAGGGACACAGTGGCAGAGACAGGGAAGGTGCTGGTGGGAGCAGGAGGCTGGCTGTTCACTTTGAACTCGTACTCAGGAAACTAAGAGTAAAGAGGAGGTAGATCGAAGCCATCCAGACTCAAGGGCCACTCCCAGTGACATGCTTTCTCCAACGAGGCTCCACTTCTTAAAGGTTCCAGAAACTTTCCAAACTGTGCTGCCAGTTGCAGATCAGACTCGTGAGTCAACTGGAGGGCATTTCCATCCAAATCCCCACAACAATGCCCCATGAAGGAATTTAACTTTGTGCATAGTAAGATTGATTTTTATATAAATAAATGTATTGTAGAGTACAAATATCCTCTATGTATGTAGAATTTCACAGTTTCCTGGTGATGTTCAATGACCTCATCTTCCTTTAACTCTGATTAGAGCATGGTTATCACACTTGCTTTCCTAGGGGGCACTGAGAAGTTGAGGTGCCTGGGAAATGGGAGTCTAAATCGGTTGGCCTTATCTCTGTGTTTCATCTAGCCAATGTCCTAAGCAATCCTTTCACTTACAGTAACACTTTTTATTAATATGAGCAGGGGTGTGGCAGCTCACTACCATACGTGGCCACAGCAACATGCAGGGAGATACATCAGAGAACAGCACGGAAGGCCTTCCTAAAGACATGCCCTCAAACTCTTAAGAGTCACATCGTTTGTCCTGTTGTAAGTGGCGGGAGAGGTGTAGGTTGTGTTCTTGGCACCCAGCTCCCAGCCCCTAGCCGCTGACCCGCTCAGCCGCTGGTTGCTTGCTTATGCCCAAATTAATCACATGAGAATTATATTCATTTAAACTCCGCCTGGCCCATTATCTCCAGCCTTTTCATGGATAGCTCTCACATCTAAACTAACCCATTATAAAAGTCTATATGTCACCACGAGGTGGGTGACTTACCGGATGGTTCTAAGGTACGTCCATCTGCCATGGGAGCCTTTTTTTCTCACCGCCTTCCATTCTGTCTTCTCCGCCTACCTAAGGGCTGTGTCCTATCTTACAGGCCAGGAATCCTTTTTATTTAACCAATCAAAGCACAGAAATACAGAAGAACCCTCCTACTCCATTGTCCCATGTAAAGTTTGCTAGAAGGAGATTCCTTACCATTCTCGGCAGCCCCAACTGTTGCCCAGCATCCTGGACCTAAACTAGACAAAGGATATGATTACCCCATTATTATTAGGTAGGTAACACCCAAAGTATTTTCTCAATTAGGTTTTGCCTATTGAAAGCTTTGGTGTAGAGTTATTGTTCCCTGGTGTGTGAGCATTGCCGGAAGAGTGTTCTCAGGCACTTGAGAGCGTTTATTGAAATGAAGTGAGATGAATTTCCTCTGTGAGTTAAGATGAAGGAGCAAGCAAATGTCAGGTGGAAGTCAGCTCACTGCCTTTTTCCTAAGTCCTCGAGTTGTGCTTGAGGACTTTCGGGGTGATGCTAAGGGTGGAGACGTCTATTATTTAATTTTTCTGT
The DNA here is from genome assembly GCA_028555095.1 of Dicrostonyx torquatus. NCBI lineage: Eukaryota > Metazoa > Chordata > Mammalia > Rodentia > Cricetidae > Dicrostonyx > Dicrostonyx torquatus. Next base: position 965,513 of record JAQHUG010000222.1, on the reverse strand, counting down.
TCATAAAATGGTTCTTTATTGTAAATATCAAGTTAGACAGTTAAAGAAATCGCCCCCTTGTTTTGTCCATGAAAGCACTGGAAATCTAGAACTGCCAAGGCTTAGACAAGTCCATGAACTCTGGTGGGAGGAGACAAGGAATGGAAACAGGCAGGGAGCTGAGTGGGCCGCTCTTCCCGGGTGACAAGGGTGTTCTGTCCCACAGCATCCTGCACAGTATGGCCTCCCTGTGGAGGGAGGGAACAGAGCATAGAGGCTCATGACATCTGCTCCCCTGCCCCGTAGTGATTGGGACTTAGAGGGAAGCTTCTGTCCTTCAGGTCTGTGTAGCTGCTTCCAGAGTCTACCTGTCCAGGGCCCAGATTCTTGCCTGAAAACTTGGGATAGTCAGCCCTTTGTGTTCAAGGTCTCCCCTTTAACAGATAAAAGGGGCTTGGGGCTTACATGATATGTCCTACGGTTAGTGGAGAATGCGTGGATACTCCCTCCTCCAGGTTTAATCGTTGCAGCATGTCCGTGTGAGACTCTTATAGGGTATTCACATATTTGCATGTTTTCTTTTGGCATATGGTTTTCTAGTACGCATCTAAATGGATACCCACTCATAACATCAACTCAGTGGACTCAGGTCAACTTGCATCCTTATTGGTGCCTCTTCCTGGTCAAGGACACCTGTGGCCTTCACGTTGCCCAGTCTAGGGGCGGTCTTCAGCTGTTACCGCCCTTCTTATGTCAGGAGCCCTTGATATATTATTATTCCTCCTTCTTAATGACTTGGTTCCCCAGGACCTCTTCACTTTCCTGTTCACCGGCACACTCTGGCTCTGGACTTTAAATACCCAATCACTTTCTGTGGTGGTTTGAAAAAAATTGGCCCCCAAAGGGAGTGACACTATTAGGAGGCATGGCCCCATTAGAATAGGTGTGGTCTTGTTGGAAGAAGTATGTCACTGTGGAGGCGGGCTTTGTGGTCTCTTCTATGGTAAAGCCACACCAGTGAGACAGACCAGTTCCTGTTAATTGCAAGATGTAGGACTCTCAGCTACTTTCCAGCACCGTGTCTGCCTGCATGCCTCCATGTCCCACCATGTTGATGATGGACTGAATCTCTGAACTCTGAGCGAGCCACCCCAATTAAAAGTTTTACTTTGTAAGAGTTGCCATGGTTCTGGTGTCCCTTTACAGCAAGAGAAATCCTAACGAAGACACTCTCCGTTTTTTACTTCACACAGAGCAGTTCCCTGACTGTGTGCTTAGTCACACACCTGATGAGGCCACTTGGACGTCTGAAGGTCACAGCGCCCTTGTTCTCAATGCTGAGTTCTTAATCAGTCCCCAGATACACTACTCCTGTGGTCTAGAGCCCAGGACGCAGCTGGTCTTCTGCTGAAGACGAAACTCTTGGCGTCATTCTCTGTTCCTCTCTTTTTCTCTCTCCTCTCTCCTTCCTTTCTTTCTGCACACCAGCAAATCCATTCGGCACGTGCTCCCGATCCTTCCAGAATCTGACCTTCTTCCCTTCTCCTGTCCCCTGTTCCAGGCCACTAAAGTCCCTGGCCAGGAATGGCACCCGACTCCTCCCTGGCCCCTTTTCCTGCCCAGACTCTGCTTAGCTTGTTCTCACTCCAGCGTGGGTCATGATGCCACCCCCTGCCCATTTATTTCCATTGACTTGGTTCTCATCTTAGAATAAAAATCACTGTCGGGGGCTAGAGAAATGGCTCAGTGGTTAAGAGCACTGACTGCTCTTCTAGAGGACCCGGGTTCAATTCCCAGCACCCACATGGCAGCTCACAACTGTCTGAAGATACAGTTACTTTCACACAAATGCACATAAAATAAAGTTAAATAAACTATAAAAGATATTTTAAAAAAATCACCGTCTTTCTGACTCCCTCCATGACCTCCTTCACCAGCTTCCCCACACATTTTTACTAGTCTCTATTCTCTGTCTCTCCTGACTCATCTGCAGACAAAAGCGGCTCTTGGCCCCCATCTCACCCCAGGAATGCTCCCTCCTCAGGGTCTTTGTGCCAGTGGGCTCTACACATACCTAAGTTCTCACATTCTCAACTCCTACAGGAATCTGCTCAAGGGTTTCCTATGCACAGTGGCTGATCACCCGCTGACCTTTGCAGTTCCTCTCAGGAAGTGTGTCCGGACCCTCTTATGCCTATGCCCTGTTTCTCTCCACAGACCACCTCACCATCTGCCCCATAGTTCATTTCCCCCGCATTCCTTTCCCTCGGTAGAGTGTGAGTGCCCAGGAAGCATGGGTTTTGCTTTGTCACCACCCCTCACATGTCACAGAAAACTTTGTGGAATAGACAAACAAGCCGACATGCGCGTCAGTCCCCAGCTTTCCACCTCGCTGATGGAAGGTACCGCTGTGTTTTGAGTGTTGATTCCAAATCTTCTTTGTAGGAATGACTATGAAAAATAGGCATCGCTCGAAACCAAGCTGCTTTCCCTTGCCCGTCTCCCCCCATGCACCTCACTCTGGAGCAGTTTTCTGGGCTGATCTCTACTGTGGAAGTGCAGTTCTTTTCTCCCAGTAGGCAAATGCTTAGACATTACACTCCAAACACCACATATTTATCACCAATATTTACATAGCTCTGGCTGTTCATTTTAGCCCTAGAAATCAAGAGAAAAAAAATCTCACGTTGGACTAAGTGCCCCCTTCAGCTACCAATGAAAGCAGAGCCTCTTGGGATTTTTTTTCTTTTTCTGGCTGAGTTATTACTTCATGCCTAGGCAGGAGCCTTCTGTTGTCTATTCATGAGCTAATTCCATCTTGTCTTTGGTGTGGCCTGTATCATTTGCACGGATCACATGCAAATGGCATGGCCTATCCATCTGGCTGTTTTCTAGACCAGGTATGTGTCTATTCAAGGTCTCTTCCCCAAGTACTCCGGCGACTGTGTTCTGTTCCAGCAGCTTCAAGGAGCCTGGGTGCCCGGCAGTTCTTGCTGACCCAGCTCGAAGAGGCCGAATGATTCATTTCACTATCAGGGACTGTTCCTGGGTTTCCATCCTCCCTGGCTCTATCAATAGCGCTCCAGGGAGCACTCAGGCACACAGAACATTTTCTTTGTAGTCTAGCTCGATATTTGCAGGAGCAAGTCACATGCTGTCTGGTATGACACAAGTCACCTGTCCCCTGATGGCTTCCGAGTGCTCAACAGAGCCTCCCAGAGTGTTCTGCTCACAAGCAGTTTATTTTCTTCCAGCAAACACTGTTGCCCTTGTTTGTACCTGCGTTCCCTGCCTGGCAGAATCCTGAGTATTCTTGTGTGTGTGTGTGTGTGTGTGTGTGTGTGTGTGTGTGTGTGTGTGCGCGCGCGCGCGCGCGTGCGTGCGTGCATGAGGGTCAAAGGTCAGCCCTGGGTGTCTTTATCAGTTGCTTCTTATTTTGGGGGAAGGATCTTGCACTTAGCCTGGAGCTCATGAGTCTGATCAGCTACCAGCCAGTGAGTGCCAGAATCTCCTTGTCTTCAAACCCCCCACCCCGTCCCCTCAGCCCACCCCCAGCCCCCACCCCCCGCCGCTGGGATTCCAAGCACACAGGGTCACACATTCAGCTTTTTCGGACAAGTTGTACACTCACGCTCAGGACTCACACTCGCTAGGCAAGCACTTTACTGCCTGAGCGGTCTCCCTAGCCCTCTACTGATCCTTCAAGTGCTAACGTTTTGTCTGAGGGCCGGGGCAGTACCGCCTGCTCCTTTACTGCTTCAGGGCTTCAGGGAGCAGTTGCCAAGGCTTCCTCCTTGCGACATCAGCAACTTTATGGTACAGTTTAGCTGGTGGCTGAAGGTCACGCTCTTGCCCCTCCTTTCTCTCTTCATACCCCACACTGGGAATCTTGACATCTCAGACTTCTGTGTCCTTCTAGCTGTCTCCAGCAGTTAATGTAAGACATACCCAGACGCTGTTGGGGAGCGGATGTCTTTGCACTCACACGGAGAACAGAGCTCATTCGACTTTACTTCCTGTCTAAGGCCTTTAGAAGCAATCCTCTGTTTAGTTTGGACTTTTCTGTTTTCCTTCGCAAACACCTTGTGCTGCATGCGCAGCCAATTTGAGAAAGAAAAAAAAACCAAAACAAAGCAATAACGCCATTACATTTAAGTATATTCCAGGGACTTTTTGTTGTTTTCCTTTACTCCCCACCCCCACCCCCACCCCGTGCCCTTTTTTCACCCCAAAGAAACAGGCCAGATTGTTCCTCAGCGATTCAGTGATGTCCTCCTTCTTCCCAGGGTTCTTTTTGCCCTGCCAAGTGTGCCTTCAAATTCCTCAGGTCTGCTGCTGTCAATAATGATTTCTGAGCGCTTGTATGTCCTTTGCAGTGAAAACCCGCCTTGTTTTCTGTTGCTAGGCAACCCCCTTCCAGCTGCCCTTGAAGAAATGCGCGGTGGTGGGAAACGGTGGGATTCTGAAGATGAGTGGCTGTGGCCGTCACATAGACGAAGCAGATTTTGTCATGCGGTAAGAGAGCACCCACAGTGTGGCCTCTGAGTCCTCTCTTTTGTCCCACCCTTCCATAAGCCCCCCGGCCTTTCAAACCTAGTGGCTTGCAATTAATCTCCTGTCGCCTGTCTTTAGTTTCTCTTCAAGCCCATATACAAGTGAGGTTATGAGTGCCCTAGAGGGAGCAAGGGAACTTTCCCCCGAGGAATCTCAAAGCTGAGAAGCTGGGCAGTAGCAGAGGGTAGCTCGGCTGCTCATGAGGGCAGCAGGGAGAAGAGCGAGGGCTCGGATCTTCCCTGAGATTATCTACTTGGGTGCTTGAAGCCTTGCAAACTGCTCTTTCCTCCGGGTTGACTCCACAGGAATAAACATTTTAGTCATTGTAAGGGTACCCTTCTCGTCTTAGCTTTCCCCAGAAGCATTTGAAGGCAGCGCGTGGGATCTAAAGATGGGATTTTGGTCTGAGTTGTGACTATGAACGTGGCCAGGAGGATCAGCGAGGAAACCACATCAGAAGGAATCTTGATCAAGGGAGTGAGCAGCATGGGGAGGTGGGGGACACAGACCTGAGTGTTGGTAGAGGACTAGAGACCCCCTTCAGGACAGTGCTAAAAACTCCTAAGCCTGAGCAAGGGAAGACACCATCCAACTACAGGCTGCTAGCCTGGGCTGTGTGAGTCTGGGCAAACGCGACAGCAAGTGGCTTCATCTGCTTGGTGGGGGATGGCGGTTGTCTAGCTAAGAAGGAAGGCAGGTGGAGGCTCCACGAGGGCCAGTCTAGACAGAAATCATGTGAGGGGCCACATCCTGAAGCCAGATCAGGAGAAGGAGCGGACTCTGCATGAGAGGCACAATGGAGTAAGGGACAGGGCCATTCGGGGTGGGGTTGTGGAGTGGTGGGTGGCGAGGGGAATGGAGATAACTAAGAAGCCCAAGGCTAAATGTGGCCCCTGGAGTACCAGCCCAGCTTGTTGCAGACATAGTGCGCAAAAAAGAAAGCATGTCTCACTGAGGAAACCACAGAACATTGAGAGGCTGGTCTTTCAGGTGGATCCCAAAATTTTAAGGACATAGGAATGACTATGAACCAGGAACCCAAGAATTCTGGAACCAGACAGAATTAAATTTGATTCCTGGCATCTACCTAAAAGGCTGGGTGAAAACCACTAGCCTCTACATGCACACACACACACACACACACACACACATGCACGTGCGTGCACACACACACATACTATGATGTCACATGTAGGATGGGGTGGTGCTCTAAGAATTCTAATTCAACGTGGATCTCTGCACTTTTTGAGTGTTTCGGGTGGAGCCAGTTTCCTAGACTATGCCACATACCCTCTCAGAGGAGAGTTATGTCACCACCAAGACATGTTGTCTCCCTTGGTGTAACTTGTAGCAGTGGGGGTGTGGGGTGTAGGTATGGGCCTGGGGGTGTCCTTCCATTCCTGCCTTTCCTTCAAGGGTACTCGAAGCTGGGCGGTGGTGGCACATACCTTTAATCCCAGCACTTGGGAGGCAAAGGCAGGAGGATCTCTGTGAGTTCGAGGCAAGCCTGGTCTACAAGAGCTAGTTCCAGGACAGGCTCCAAAGCTACAGAGAAACCTTGTCTTGAAAAACCAAAAGAAAAAAAAAACCTCTAATGTAATTTTCCACTGTAGGATTGTGTTTTCTTCTTGACTGCTATTTATTTCATTTTACTTTATTTTTGCAATATATACAAATATTGGGGAAAGGAGTGGAGAGCTTTCAATTTAAGACCATGAGTGCAGCACTTGATGCAGGAGAGGCCTTGGTGCCAAACCCTTTCCTTCTTCCACTGCAGGCTGAGGAGCAAGGTTTAATAAACGCTAAAGCAGAGAGAAGCTTCACGAAGCAGCCTTCTCTGCAGCTCCAATGGGTGTGGCTTGGGTGCCATGAGACATGGGAGAAGGTGTAGGAGAAATAATTCCACCATAGGAGTGGATAAAATCTCACAGAAGGCCGAGGCAGGTGAGGGTAGCAGGGAACCTCAGCGATGTCAGGCGCCCACTCCAGTCCCTGGGTTTTCACACGAGGCTGAAAAGCTAATGAAGAACCCAGGGTTGGGAGGACGTGCCAACTGCCCAGCTGCCCAGATTGGTGCCCTACACTGTATCACTTTACCTCTGCCTAGGCTGTTAGAGGAAGAGTGAGGAGACATCCCTCGGCCAACCCTGATTTTATAGATGTGTCTATGAGTACTGTGTCATTGTCATATTTACGTCCTTTTCAAACCTGCCAGCTGCCCTGGATCACAGTTGAGGAGCTGCCTCTAAACTTAGGTGAAGCAATGTTAGTGGAGGTTGCAAGACAGCTGCCTGGTCCAGCAGCTCCAGCAGGCTACACATGAGATCAAGAAGCTCCATGATTCTGTCCACCACTGACCCATCATTGTCCCAGCTCTCACCCTGTCCCACAAGCCGATTCTTAAGTCTTCCCTTAACTAACCTGTTCTAGCCTGTTCCAACCTGTTCACCCTGGAGGGTGCATACTTGCCCTCATAGATAACTATCCTCATCTGGGGATCTGGGGTAGCGGCCTGTCCTGGGAGGTTTTATTTGCTCAGAACTTAAGGTGACTCGAGAGAAGGGCTAAGAACAGTAACAATTCTGCTTCATAATCCTAAGTGTGGGCACAAGATGAGAGGAGAGACACAGACACTAGTCTCTCCTCTTGATCTCAGTTAGCCCAAGGGGGTGTCAAGCTTTTTGGCAAAGGCAGATTTTACTGCTGCTGCTGCTGGTGTG
>JAQHUG010000222.1:877466-909685 GCA_028555095.1 Dicrostonyx torquatus | reverse complement strand
GGGATTTTGCTGGGCATTGCATTGTCACCCTCTTCTTAATCCCCAGAGGCTCTCTTCCTGCACCTGAAACTAGTGTTTCAGCTAGACTAACAGCCAGAGAGCTCCAGGGTTCCTTCTGCCCCTGCCCCACAAGACATCACTGGGGTCACAGCCATGTGGAACCACACCTGGTTTGTTTCCATGAATGCTGGGAATTCAGACTTAGGATCTCATTCGCGTGCAGCCAGTGTTCCTAGCTGCTGAGCCATCTCTCCAGACTCCTACATGGAAATCTCTTGACTATCTCTGTAATTTAATTGTCACTCTTTATCCCAGATTGTCACTAATGTAATCAGTAAACAAAAACCCAGGCTGTCTTGACATTCACAGAGATCCACCTGCTTCTGCCTCCCAAGGGCTGGGAGCAAAGATGTGCATCACTCCGCCCCCTCACAAGTCTTCGTTTTGGAAGCAATCAATTCTCTGCTTACTGGACTGTCCCTTTATGGTTTATTTTGCCGTGTTTTTTTATGTCCCTGGGTCTTCCAGATGTTGCCCTTGTGTTTTCTTCTGACTTTATTTGGAGACCAGCATCCCATCTGGAGTTTAATTTTCTGAACAGTGTGGGGGCAAACATTTATCTTGGTTTTTATTGTTGGTTAGCTGGTGGTCGTGGTACAATGTACAGGATAGCAAGTCTCATGTAAGCTGGTTTGAAATGTCCCTCATCAGATAGGGAGTCCTCACATGTGGAGAGTTTCCTACAGTCAGACACTCAGTTTTGGCACTGGCTAGATGCCTCCCAGAGCCCCACCCATCGGTACTCCTTCACCCAATGTTGTCCTGAATACAAGCACTAATTTGGCTTACAGCTTTCAACGAAATTTAATGTCATCTTCTCAACGAAATTTAGCCTCATCTTCTCAACGAAATTCTACCTTAAAAATGATAGTGGCACTTAGCTGGGACCATGCTGGATTTACATATAGGTGGTGCTTTGAATAGGCATGGCCCCCACAGTCTCATGTGTTTGAATGCTTGGCCCATATTAGGAGGGGTGCCCTGGTTAGGGGGAGTCTACATTGTGGAGCTAGGCTTTGAGGTCTCCTATATGCTCAAGCCATGCCCTGTGTGTGTCCTTTCCTGTTCATTTCCTGTTGCCTGTGGATCAGCATGCAAAACTCTCAGCATGGTCCTTCTCCAGCAGCATGTCTGCCTGCAGGCTGCCATGTCCTGCTATGATGGTAATGAACTAAACCTCTGAAACTCTAAGCCAGCCCCAGTTAAATGTTGTCCTTTATCAGAGTTGCATGGTCACGCTGTCTTTTCACAGCAATAGAAAGCCTAACTAAGACAACAGGTATTTGGGGGGAGACTTATAGTTTGACTATCCATTTTAATGTCTCTGTAAAATATCACATATTCATTAAGCTTGTTTCAGGTTGTTTGAGGATTGTATTGCAATCGTAAGTTAAATATTTTTCTTATATTTTTTTAAAACACTGCTGTGCAGTAAGATGACCTTGCTCACATCACTGTTGGCTCCAGTAAATATTTCAGTCGGCTTTGCCGTATACACTGCATGGATGGAGACCGACAGACCTCCTCTCACGGACACCTCGTAAGAGTTCTCTTCCGCAGTGTGGATGTCTTGTGGTTGGGTTCTCACCGAAATACCTTTAGATAACAGTGTGGCTTGTATAGCAGTTGTTTCTTTACACTGAGTTCTTTTTTGTAACAAAATGTAAAGGCACTTTCAGAAGTCTTCTATTTTATTATTTTAAAAGTGTCCCCTTTTAAACCAAAGACTCACTATGAAGGTGTGGGGATTTTGTTTGATTGTTTGTTTGTGTGTGTGTGTTTGAGACAGGGTCTCTGTATCTTTATAGCTTGTCCTGGAACTAGCTCTTGTAGACCAGGCTGGCCTAGAACTCATAGAGATCTGCCTGCCTCTGCCTCCCATGTGCTGGGATTAAAGGTGTGGCCACCACGACCTGGCTTGGCATGGGAATTTTTAATATCTATGGTTTTATGTAAGTGTACATATATACATAATACATGCACATTCATACATGATACACACACATGTACATGCATATACATTCATGATACACATACATGTGTTCATATATGAGTGTATGGACACATGCATACATGTATAAATATACATGCATAATACATATACATTAAAGCACACATACATACAGCATGTACATACATATACACATATACATACATGTTTACATACATGCATACAGCTTTATCATCTTATCATCTTGTTATTGGCATAAAGTTTTCTTGGTCTTGTGAATTTGATCAGCACGTTATTTTATAAATCTTGGAGGATTTAAAAATTAAAATATTCAGTTTTATAAAAAATAATGCATGTCCACAGCTTTTAAAAATCAAACAGAGCAATAAAGCTTAAAAAGAAACGCAGCTGTCTTTGGCCTAAGCCCACCCCACCCCCTCAAGTCATGTTTCAAGAAATCAATTCCTTCCAACGTCTCTGGCTTGACATTTTTCTTCTTTGATTTGAAAGCAGCATGCTTAATTACAGTTTTAAAATTTCTAATGTATCTATTGATTTCTTGTGGGAAGATAAGGATCGATCTCTGCTCTCCTGGCCCACACAGCAGCCCTGTTCCGCACATGGCGCTTTGCTGGCCTGATTTAGGTCAGTGCCTCGCCTGGTAGCTGCAGAAACACAGTTCACTGGGCAAACACCCCATCCTACTGCTTCCCATCCTGCTCAACTTTGAACCTCACCTAGGTCTCACAGAGCCCCTCTACGCAGAGCTGGTGCCTATCGGGGCCCTAGCAATTCCCTTGCAAGTGCCACACACTTTGGTCTGCTAGGAAATCTGGGATGTGGAGACAACATCCACCTGGGAGTGTGAGCTTCTGCCCAGCACCATCTGATGGATGGCTCTCAAGGTGACCTTTCAGCTCTTGGCCTGGAGTGTCCCTTTGTCAGAACTCATCTGTCACGATATGTTTAATCACCAACCATTCTCATTACCTAAATATTCTCCTTTTATGGCACCCTAGTCTGGATACAATCACAATGAATAGTTTTGAACAGGCTAATGTAGACGTCAAAGCATTTCTTTCTGCTCCACTAATGCTCTCGGTTTCTTTTGTTTCTGAGGTCCAGGTTGTCCCTCAGTGCCCACTAGCCTTGGCTCTCTCAGGATCTGCTAAAGGTGGCCTTTACTCCAGTGGAGGTTGAGGCCCTCTCAGTTTCTTTTGACTAGCTCCCAGGAGTCATTTCATGCAGTTGCGTGCAGATCTCTGTTCTTGTGCTGGTAACTGTAAATGTCATCATTCCTTTGGGTGTGTAAGCCTGGCTGTGCAGATGTGCCACAGGGTGGCGCCAGTGTTCTTCAGGCTGAGCACACACCTGCCTGGACCTACTACCTCCTCACCCATGCACAGAGATGACAGACAGAGCAAGACTTCAGGGTCTGACCCACTTGTATGGCCCTAGTACCCACAGTCAGACTGATGCTGGCCCCGTGTGTGGCCCTAGTACCCACAGTCAGACTGATGCTGGCCCCCTGTGTGGCCCTAGTACCCACCGTCAGACCTTGCCGATGGTTCTAGATGCTCTCTTCCTTGGTGTCTCCTGCCTGTGGCCATGGGACACCGGCACCTTTAACACACTGCTCTGCGCGTTACTTCTTGCTTTGGCTTTTTAAAGGCAGGTTTTCTGTTTTCTATGGGCGACTCATACTGAGAGTTCCCCAGACGTCTGGCAACTCACAGGGGTTCCCCCAAAGTCTGGCAACTCCTGGAAGTTCCTCCAAAGTCTGGCAATTCCAGGGGTGCGGTCCTCAACACTCTGCTTCCCCTTTTGCTTTCAGTGTAGATACGGACTTTTCCAAACAGTCTCTTCTCTTACTCCTGGAGATTTGGGAGAGAGAAAGGGAGCCTTTTTCTTTCTTGGTCTTGCTCAGTTTGTAATCCTATAACCAGCAGCCTGTTAAAAAAAAATAGTTTAATATTCTCATTAACTGAAACCTGGCCTGCATCCCACGCCAGTGCTTTAGATTATAATTCCCTCCAGTGTCTACTCACTTGTCAGCTCTGGTGTAAATATTTTAGAATCATTTCCTTTTCATGCTAGCTGTCTTATTTCCATGGCAAAAATCGCTTTTCACTCCCAGCAATGTGGTTGATAATTTCCTCTGCTGAGGCCCTGAGTCCACAATTTTTATTTCACTTTTCTGTTATTTTATCTGTATTTCTGGTAACTGTCTTGCTCATTTGGAAATTAGGTTGGAATTTTCTTGTGAGGCATGACTCTATTACTCAAACTTCCAAATATTTTTGTGTTTTCATTAAATATTAATTTAATTTTCACTGTTTTAAAGTTTTGTTTTGCTTTTGCGACAAGGGCTCCCAATATGTAGCCCAGGATAGTCTGGAGTTCTCTGTGCATTCCCAGCTGGCCTCAAACTCAAGCAACCTTCCTTCCTTGGCTTTGAATACTCAGCTTACAGGCGTGAGCAAACTATGTTGGTTTTATCTCCATTTAATTTTAATATGTGATACACAGCTCTTCTGAGCTAGATTATAAAATACAAAGGGCTAATTAGAGTAGCCCATGTCTTCAGGGCGTATATACTCTTAATGGATACATTGATTCTTACTGAGAAACTCAGTAACATTTTTTACTGTTTTTAATTTAATCATTTTGCTATTGTTCTATGTTTATTTATGTATTCATTATGTGCACATGTTCAAGGAGGCACATGTGCCACAGTCAATTCTCTCCTTCCACCACGTGGCTCCCCGGCTCCAACTCTGGTTTTCAGACTCAGTGGTTAGCACCTTTACCCGCTGAGCAATCTCTTCCACTGTGTGTTGTGTTTTCCAAAAAACAGTCTCCCATTTGTAGCTCAGGCTGGCCTAGAACTTACTAACTTAGGTTAGTGTCCAAATTATGGTATTCCTCCTCCTTCCGACCACCCGGTGCTGGGAGTCCAGGCTTGAGCCAGCACAGAAGCCAAAAAAGGCCCTTAGAAGGTTCGGTGAAACTAAGGGGTTGCTGTGACTGTTTAGATTGGATTCTCGTGAGTCTGGAGAGCATCCCCGGGGCAGTGAATGGACAAGGGAATCTAAATGCATGAGGCAAATGCAGGCTGGTGTACACCGAGCCTGGAGACCAGCAGCTGGGATCCTAATAGAATTTTACAACAAATTAATAAAATTCAAAACCCCACACTGTTAAACTATTGATCATTAAATATTAACTACATCAGCTAGGCAGCAAATAATTACAGAGTTGAATTGGGTTCTCTTTTTAAAAATTACATTTCATTTACTTTGTCTTGTGTGTGTGTGTGTGTGTGTCTGTCTGTCTGTCTGTCTGTGAATGTTTGGTATGTGCTCGTGGAGGCCAGAGGACAACTTGTGGTTCTGTCTCTGCATCACATGAATTCTGGGAATTTAACTCAGGTTGTCAGGCTTGGTGGTGGCGTCTTTCCCTGCTGAACCATCTCACTGGCTTAATCGAGTTCTTAATTAATGTTACTACTGGAAGAATAAGATAATGAGAAATCCCAAAATATAAATACAGAAAACATGAAGAAAATTAAGACTATAGTAAATTCAAGATGGTGCTCCTTTTCAAAGTTGAAAGTCAAAGAGAAATGACAGTCCCCTCCAAAGTAATCAATCAGTTTGGAAATAGAAGTAAAACCAGATGTTCTGGTGCTACGGACATCTCCTGTGGTTCCCCATGACAATGCACCCCGCTATGGATACAGATAATCAGTTCCCCAGAGGAGCAGAATGCTGGGGAATGGGAGCCCCTGTAGAGTAAATCAGAAAGATTGTAGAAGGAGATTGGTGGCATATGAGAGACAAAATGTAACTCCCAGGGGGGATATATCAAGAAGAATTATTTTTAAATTAAATTCTAGCCTGTCGTAGTAATCATTTCACATGTGTCCATGCAGCAAGATTGCATTGTACATTTAGAACACACACATTCTAAATGTACCAAATACTGGTCAATAAAGCTGCTGGAGCAGTTCCTATGTCTAGAAGCCAGGGGGACTGATTCCCTAGAGGTGGGGAAGGGGAAGGCTAGAGTCAGAAAATCCACCTCAGAGCGTGAGCCTCTGGGAAGAGGCACGGAGCTGGTCCTGAGGTGCTAAGCAGAAGAGAATGCAGTCAGGGATGCAGAAAGAGATATTGACGGACAGGTGGAGGCAGCTCACCTTCATTCACATCCAGTTCTCTTGACTGCTGTGAAAATATCCCTGGAATGAGCAACCTCAGGAAGGGTTTGCCTGTCATAGTGAAATCAGTGTGGTGACAAAGAGACGGGTGCTGGGGTTCAGCTTGTGTTCCCTCTCTTATTCAGCCAGTGGCCTAAGTCCATGAGCTAGTGTTGCCCACATTCAGGGTGAGTCTTCTCTGCTTACACAAACCTTTCTGGAAACAACCTTCATATATACGCACAGAAGTGTGTTTCCATGGTGACTATAAACCCATTCAAACTGACAACAATGATTAGCCATTGCCTGGTGCAGGAGACTTGTCTGTTCAGTCAATCATGTTTTAGATAAATTCTGATTGGCCAGGTAGGAAGTATAGGCGGGTCAACCAGACAGGAAGTAGAGGCAGGGCGAGGAGAAAGTCTGGGAAGCAGGAAGCTCCCTTGGCATTCCTGCGCAGATCTCCAAGGAAGCAGCATGTGTCCCTGTCCCAGCTGAGAAAAGGTACCGGCCATGTGCCTGGCATGGATGGGAACAATGGGTTAATATAACTTATGGGAGCTAGTAAGAAGCCTGAGCTAATGGGCCAATCAGTTAATAACCTAATGTAGACTCTGTGTGATTTTCTTTGGGGCTTGCCGGCTGTGGGGTACTGGGTGGGACAGAAACCCCAACGAGTCAGCCCTCATGTTACAATTGCCTCTTCTAAATGAGTGTGTTTCACAGACTCGGAGTGATGGATGTAAAGGCCCACCAGTGGGCCAGAGCTCCAGATGGCGGGGTACTAGCGAACTCTGTAGATTATTCGAGCCAAAGTACAAGGACAGTTCAGTTAGGTCCTCTGTGTGTTGTTTCTACGTCATCGGGAAGGCGTCCGTGATTTTAGGGAGGGCAAAGATATGGTGGGCAAGACATGATAGACTTGCCGAGGTTAGCCCGTGTCCTGAGTGGGGATTCATACGAGAGAGGATGGCAGCGCTCTGGGAAATGATTGGCTGTGCTTCCTTAGGTTGCCTCATGGCAGTGATTCTTCGCCCATGAGAACTGAATATATCAGATTTCTCGCATTATCAGATATTAACATCATGACTCATAACAGTAGCAAAATTACAGTTACGACGTAGTAAGAAAAATAATTCTATGGTTGGGGATCACCACAACATGAGGAACTGTGTCAAAGGGTCACAGCGTTAGGAAGGCTGAGAACCAGGGCTCTCCGGTAAGTGACTACCTGGAAACAATCTCACGGCTTCTCTTTGGTTGGTGCCAAGGGGAAATGGCTCATGCGGCTTCTGGGTCAAGGACATGTGGAGTCGGAGAGGTCATCCCTCTGGACTTGACCAGCATCCCTTCCATTCTCGGTAGATAAAGAACCATGATTGTCACAGTGCTTTGGAATTGTGTATTCACTGTGAACTCGCACGTGTGCAAGCCTGATTTGTCGCTACCAGCTATGGCTTCACCCTGCTCACAGATGCTGCTGCTCCACCCACAGACAACCCGAGACAGGACAACTGATCTCCTAAGAAGTCCTGTACTATTTCATCGCCCTCTGCCCTCCTCTGCCCACTTCCCTCCCTGCCCCTCCCCTCTCCTCCTCTTCCTTCCCTCTTGCCCCTTGCTTCTCATGTTTACTAACCCCACATCCACAGTGTCTTATCTGGGCTCCCAGCTGCTAGCCTCTTACTTCCTAAGTGTATCTCTTCAACCCTTGGCAGCCAGGCACTGTGATGCTTGCTGGGGCATGAGGGGCTCCACACCACAGGGTGACAAGAAGATCAACGTGTTAGAGATATGGAAGATATTTTACAACATGCCTCATCTTCAGCCACGGTCGGAACCACGCCCATCTTCCACATTCCAGGAGCAGCTAGTCTTCCTAATTTTGCAGTACTTTGTGTGCTCCTGCCTAGGACCTTGTAGCTTACTTTATGCTCTTCTTCTCTTCTTGTTTCCCTAGCAACAGCTCTTGAAGGGTTATCCGTTCTCTAGCTTTCTCTGACATCACTCTCTCCTCCAAATCATGGCTGATTTGTTTTTGCCTTCTGCAATCTAAGGACCTTTGTAGATCTAGCGAGTGTGGCCTTTGGAACACTTTGTTTTGTTGGTTTCATGGTTGCTTCTTTAACTGGACTTGAAGTTCTTGACTTAAAACACGGGCATTTTGATATGAGGGTTTGTGCCTTGCTTATTGTAACATGTCATGCTGTGTTCATCTGATGTCACTGGGTGGTCTGCCCTTTTCTGAAGGACAGCAGGCGAGTGGATCTGGGAGAGAAGGAAGGTTGGGAGAGGAGCTGGGAGAAGTAGAAGGAGGGAAAATTGTAGTCAGGATGTAGTTTATGAGAGAAGAGTAAATAAATTTAAAAAAAAAGAGGCATTCACCTGAGACGATGGTGAAGTAAGGAGTGCAAATACGAGGACCCGAGTTTAAATGTTCAGAACCCACATAGAACTGGGACCAGCAGCAGGCATCCATAATTCCAGAGCTCCCATAGTGAGATGAGGAGCAGAGACAAGAGAATCCTAGAAGCTTTGGAGAGCCACTGACTTGGCTTACATGGCGAGAAACAACAAAACCAAGAAATGGTATCTCAAAATCAAGGTGGAAGGTGAGGACCAACACCTGAGGTTGCCCCTGACCCCCACAATGTACAGTATGCCCATACATGCATGCCCATGTAAGGTTAATAAAAGATTAAGTGAGGTCACAAATAAGCTATTAACTGCATTTCTCTCATGTCTGGCACATCGTAGGCCTTCCGTACATTTTAGTTGCACCCATTTGAACCAGAGATGCTCTCTACAGGTGGCTCTGGATGAGCAGAGGCAAGCAGATTTCAGAATTTGCCGGAGAGGGATGTGGGCAGCCCTCTGCATGGAGGTACAGCAGAAACAGGCCCCAGTTTTCCAGTGTAGTCTCACAGTTAGAGCATTGGCCAACTAGAGACTTGTAGAACATGGGGTTTTGATGGAAAAATTGTCTTACAAAGTGATTCTTTTTAATCATCAGGGGAGGAAACCAGTTTTGGTTTGGCCACCAACACCACCCCAATCAGCAGTCTTTACAGAGTCACAAACCTTAAGTCACGTTTCATTCCAGGCAAGAACAAAATATACAGTTGATGTTGACCCAGGAGAACTTCATTAAGGAATTGTTGATGCGATCATGGTAGGAGGATTTGATGAGCTGGGGTATCTGATGAAGTTTCAGGCGGCGTGCTGTGTGTGTTCTGTTGGATAACTCCAACCGTCAGAGGACAGGGTGAGCGGGCTTTCATGTGTCTGTGTTTCTGAGGTCTGATTGAGTCTTTGATTTTCCATAGGTTTCAAAACCTGCTGTGGTCCAGAAAGACATTTGTGGACAACATGAAGATCTATAACCATAGCTATATCTACATGCCTGCTTTTTCTATGAAGACAGGAACAGAGCCGTCTCTCCGTGTGTACTACACACTGAAAGACGTTGGTGCCAATCAAACAGTGCTTTTCGCTAACCCCAACTTTCTGCGGAGCATTGGAAAGTTCTGGAAGAGTAGGGGAATCCATGCCAAGCGCCTGTCTACGGGACTGTTTCTGGTCAGCGCAGCCTTGGGCCTCTGTGAAGAGGTGTCCATCTATGGCTTCTGGCCCTTCTCTGCAAATATGCACGAGGAACCCATTAGTCACCACTACTACGACAATGTCCTGCCCTACGCAGGCTTTCACGCCATGCCTGAGGAGTTTCTCCAACTCTGGTACCTTCATAAAATTGGTGCGCTGAGGATGCAGCTAGACCCATGTGAGGAGCCATCACTTGAGCCCACCTCCTAGGGACCAGAAGAAGAAAGAACTGGGCTGGGGAATATTTTTGCTAGGTTTTCTATATGACTTCCAAAAGGAGTGGCCAAAGTGTGTCATGGATTGGCGTGATAGGAAACAAAAACCCAAGCAAACCTTTGCGTTTGACATGGGCTTGGAGAATACTAAGAAGTAAAAGGTTCTGGAGGAAGAGTTTTATAGTGTGTCGTGGATTTACAACTGGGACCCCAAGGAGATGATGCTGGCGGATGACGTGTCTGTGGTTCGAATCTAGAAGACGAGATTCAAGGAGCAGATGAACTCTGCTTGCTGAGGCCGAGGGGCTCATCGGGACAGCATGCAGGAGATGCTGGGGGGTGTTGCTGACAGTCAATATGCAATGGCATCGTAGTCATTTTAAAAGACCTGTCTTATTGAGACTGGCATTAGGACTGTAGGTTTTTTAAAATTATTATTTATTTTTGTCCTGTTTAGGGCTGTGGGTGGGTGATGGGGTAGACTTACAAAATCCTTCCTGCTGATTTTTGTGATTCGTTAAAACAAGTCTATGTTGACTATATCCCCTCCACTAGTACAGTTTTAAGTGAGAATTGCTTCTTGCCTCTTTGGTTATGTCTGTGTAGTATGAAGCTCTGTTGACTTTAGACCGGTTACAGACACCAGGCCATGACTCAGTTCTGACAGTTACATAAGAATAATCTTTGATTACTTTGCTTCATAGTCTAGATAACATGAGATGCTTCCTCTCCCCAGATGCTGAGAGAGAGGCTCAACTTTAGGTCCCCGTTATATCAACCCATGGACTCTGATGCTGGTTATTTCCCAAAACCGCTCTGCATATACGTTCTGCACACACGTGCTTTATTCACTTGTAAAGTGGCAAAAGTGTCTTCATTTAATGAGAGGTGAAGTAAGAACTTAGACTCTGAGGCCGACAGACCAGGAGGCAGGGCCCTTTCCTTTTTAACGTGAATATTTTCCTTTAAGGTAACTCATGCGTGCATACATACGAATATTTCCTTTCCAGATGATGTGTGTACCTGTACACGTGAGTATAAATACGCGTACTCTGACACACTATACAAAGAAATCAAAGATTATTCTCACGTCATTGTCAAACCCGAGCATGTGTGGCCTGGTGTCTCTAACCAGTGTGGAAGCGCTACAGAGGTGTCCTATGGCATCCTTTCCATGTTGACATAAGTTGAGCTGGCAGAGTAGCTACTGTCAGTTTGCGTGCCAACACAGGGTGCAAGGTTGACCCTCAAATGTGTGTAATCCAGGGTGAGAGCTGCTGTCTTATTCATTCTGCCTCCCCTACGCCCCCCAAGTCTCATGAATGGGCCTTGTGCTGAGCATAGTGACAAGGGTCCTGGTTCATGCAAATGAGCAGGTAGGGACCACCAGCTCTGTATTTTCTTAGTGTCAGGTGGGGCTGCTTGCGCGGCTTGGTACAACTGCTTTGACACAGGGGAACTCCACGGCCAAATGTGCTTACTGTAGGTGAGGGGACCTGCAGTGACATCTCATGTGGTCTTTGAGTTTTGAGGTGTGTTAGGCTCCAAGAAGCTGTGAAAACTCACTTTTATTCTTTCAAGTGTTGTCATGGTGTAGGTAAAATTGGCCCACAAGCTCTACCTCACCTTGAAGGTATAAACTTAGTATGTTGACCACGTCTGTGAAAACAGGGGGCTTTACAAGGAAGGCTAATTTACAAGATAGCAAAGTGATGGGAGAGTTGCACATTGCCAGATGTGATCAAATATCCAGGTTCCTCTAGAAATTAGCGTTTGAACTGAGACGCGTCGTGCTGATGTTTAGAGAAGGAAAGGTTTGGGAAGTTCAGCACTGTGCAGGGCTGGCTTAGTGTCTCCATCTTGTGTGGTAGCATCCGGCTATCAAGAAGGCAGTGTGAAAAGTGTGAGTCCTGTCTGTACAACACTGAATAGAATCCCTGTTTTGAGGGACTAGCATTTAATAATTACCTAGGAAAGAATGAATTTCTACCAGTAGACTTTATCAAAAGTATAAAAGGCCTAGGAAATCAACACATACAAAGATTGATTAAATGTGCATTCAGACGACTGCATTAATTGGTCAGAATCTAAGCAAGGAGCTCATAAAATCCACACATCCCAGTTCACTGAGAATGCCATCTGGGAGTGTGAACTCTCACCACAGGTCCTGGAACAGGTCCACATAGGAGTCGTGGGTTCATCTACAAGCTGGCATCTGAACTGCAGGTCAGAAATGGTCAACACTGCCAGTTAGATCTGTACCTTCACCCACGGTGATTGCCCTGCCTTCTCAGGTGCCGCAAGCCAACACCTGGGGACATTTTCTTGTTATGACCAAGAAGGCTAGCTGCTTGTAATAGGAACAGCCGTGGATGGTGGTCCAGCAGCAACGGGTCAGCCACTTGCCGTAGAGAATGACCCGGAGAAACGGTGGTAGTGTGGGAATGGAGAAGCCCCAAGTTAGACCAAAAGAAAAGTTTGTCTGTGCTGTTTGCCTGTTAGGACACGGGTATAATGTTCATGGCATGAACAGCATCGCTGCAACCTTTCACTATTTTATAGTAAGAATTCATAGGTGCATATGTCAGATATGTAACTTTATGTGTGTTTGATTAGATGATGTAGCTAAGCAAGAGGTAGGTGTGGCTGAATGGGTGTCTCTCTGAGTATGTGTGTGTAACTATGTGTGTGTGTGTGTGTGTGTGTGTGTGTGTGTGTTTAACATTACTTTTAGTAAAATATGCGTTCCTACATGGAAACCTTTCCAGAATCATCCCTAGAACCTTCTGGAGTGCTCTATTACCTATAAGAGGTTGGGGACTATTCAGTTTTACTTCTTGAAATTAAGGCTGGTTCAGCTCTGGACCTGCTCTACTATTTAACGTATTTGACCTTTAACCTTCAGACAGAAGGGATTTGGGTTAGGATGGACCTATTCAGTAGAAAACATTGAGCTGACTTCGGTGCATCTGGCAAGAGATGGCACCCCTCTCTACCACCAGTTAGGCCGATGCTTTAAATGTGCATATGTATGCATGCATGGCAATGAAAGAGAGAGACAGACAGACAGACGCAGAGACAGACATAGACAGAGACAAAAGTAAGATTGCTTCATGGGGGAAAGGATGCAGAT
The DNA here is from genome assembly GCA_028555095.1 of Dicrostonyx torquatus. Classification (NCBI taxonomy): domain Eukaryota; kingdom Metazoa; phylum Chordata; class Mammalia; order Rodentia; family Cricetidae; genus Dicrostonyx; species Dicrostonyx torquatus. Next base: position 896,525 of record JAQHUG010000222.1, on the reverse strand, counting down.
AACCGCAAATGAGCGCCCAGACAGGAACTTTCATTTTAGTCAGCTGCAACCGGAGAATGGCTTTCAGTCTCAAGTCCCTGTGCAGGGATGGCTGCTATCTGATTTCAATCACACTTCAGTAAAAATTGCACCAGGTGAAGAGTCAGTCATCCCACCGGAACTAAAGCTTGTACGTGAAAACCCTTTTCACAGACGATGACCCTTGTGCTCAGTGCTCACCACTGTAAGATGCTCTACAAAAGTATATAAAAATTGTGTGCCTAAGCTAGATTGTTCACTTTTATGACTTCGCCAAAGGGAGGGAGCAGATGGAGGGGCCTTCTGAGCCCTTAAGAGTTCTGACTGCCTCTGCAGAGGACCTGGGTTCAGTTTCTGACACGCAAGTCCTTGTGCCCAGCTGCCTGTCATTCCAGGTCCTGGTGAGCTGGCGTCCTTGTCTGCCCTCCATGGATGCTGCATGCAGGTGGGACCATATGCCTACAAATAATTAGTAAACAAATCTTAATCAAGGTAGAGAATTAATTCTCAAAATGGAAGATGTTCAGGTAGTGCCCTTTGCTCTTCTTCGCTGGGAGACCAACCTATAGTTTCAATTTCTGTGTTTGAAAAGTACCAGCTTTATTGAATTTTTGCGGGCAAAACCTTGTCAGGAGGGATCTAATGAGAAAATCAGTCACCAGTGCCCTAACTTGCTAAGCTGGGCACCCCGTGGCAGAGTCTGATCACCTTGGCCCAGTTGCATACGATCATGAGGAGTAGACTTCTCTGTGCACACGCGTGAGCTTTCTGAGACCCTGAAGCTAGGGAGACAGCAGATATCCCAGAGTTCCTCTGTCTTCTGAAGTCCGGAGCGTTTACAACTAAATGTGAGGCCCCAGGATTTAGTCTCAGCCCTGTAAATCCCTGTGTTATAAGTGGGAGGGTCTCAAATCGGTAGGCATCTCTCACACACCCACGCGCGCACACACACACACACACACATACACACACGCACGCACGCACACACACAAACACAAGAATACAAATAGTATCTGCCTTACTCTCGGCCTTAATGTGCCATGTGACATTTTCACGTACCTCCCAGAGATGAATGATTGACACGTGCACATGAGTGGAACAGTTCTTCATACTTCCTAACCTTTCTCATTGCAACAAGGAAGGACCACGCTTCTGCTTCCTTGTTTGGGTTTCCTCTCCGTTGCTGACATTTGTAGTGTCTTCTTCCTTTAACACAGAGGAGCAGGCATGCTGAAGTGCATTATAATACAGTGAGCACCTGAGTAACAGTCAAAGACCTTGACTCTCTCTGGATAGGGCACAAGAGAGGAATTACATTTTGTGGTTGCTCACTTGACCATGACTTTCAGCCTCGCTGCTGTGTTCAAAACCTTCCTGGTTTTGCTTTTCCATTGAAACTGTTGGGATTCAATCAGTGACGCAGAGTTCTCCAAGAGTTTTATGGTGTAATATCCAAATATAATTCGTGTTTTTCCTAGCTTCTGTGTAACTAGATTTCCTCCAGGTTCCTGTCACTTTCAAATGTATGTTTCATGCCATAACAGTAAACATCAAGTGATGTGTGACTTAGTCCAAAGCAGAGGAAACTGTATTCGCAGAATTCTGGATTTCTCTGTAAAGTAACGGAAAGAAAAGCATGTAATAGAGAAAAGATGTAACCGAAATGAAAACTAAGAGAAAATAGTGATTTTTTTTTTCCCCATTGCAAAGGACCTATTGGGAAGGGTCTCAGCCTCAGGAGGCAGCTCAGCAGACAAGAAAGAAGGAAGGAAGGGGTTGCTGTCTTAGAATGCATTTGCAAGAACAGAATGGCTTCAAGATAACAGAAAGAAAGTGTCTCGTCATCGTTAGGTTTGGGATGAAAAGATGCTAGATGAACCGTAGACATGGATATTGAGGCTGCTGCAGGGAAGACTCCAAGCTGGTACTTGTGTTCTTATGTGGATCTTGGCAGTCTTGGAGACCCCAGGTTCCTGCCCCCTCCAGGAAGTACCCTCCTGGGTGCCTGAATTTGGTGACGTAAACACCTACACATGGCTTGGCCACCTCTCTTTGGATTTATATTCTCAAGGCGAGTTCTAATTTATCTGTTCTGTCAAGATGGTGCAGCAATGGTGGTTAATGCCACCCTGATGTTGACCGCTGGACGTGGTCACCATACACTGCAAGAGTATACATTGGCAAGAGTGAGTGTTAGCTTCCTGTCCCTACAATGATTCCCAAGAGAGGCAATGGCAACTTAGATTCATTATCCTTCATGTTTTAGTTCAATCTCTCTCGCGCCCTCCCTCCGTCCCTCTCTCCTTCCTTATGCTGTTTATGCCCATGGAAAACGGGAAAGTGACTGATTTGGTAATGTTGGGGAGTGGCAGAAGGTGCCTTAACTTTTCCTGGCTTGGATCCCCTCTTACGTACTCTCTTCTTGTGTCTGCTGCTCTGCAGATGTTTCTATGTCTGTCCAACTTGTACCTTTGTCGTCAGCAAGGACCTTTTTAAATGTAGCAAATGGGACTGTTTTATAGAAATTCGTGATAGTGCGTAGGCCTTGGAGAAGTCTTATAATGGTGTGTAAATAACCTTTGCTCAGCTGTGGAACATTTTCTAAAGACTTTTAGGTGATGCCTACAGAAAACTCCTAGAGTTAAGAAATGTTTTTCCAGAAAGCTCCAGCATTCGTGGAAGCAAGGATCCAACCTATTGCTGTCTTCCATTCTGTCTAGAGCATGACAGGCTTCTCTCTCCACAGTTAGGGTGACTGATGGCTGCCGTGGTGCACCAGAGAGACACTATCTATTGAGAAGGGGAGAGGAAGGACATACAGCACACCATTCTAAAGCCTGTGTCACCGTCAAAGAGTCTATACTACTAGATTTGTAGTTACCATGCAGCATAGTTTGATCTGCAAAATATTGGGAACTATTTTTACCTTTAGCTTCTATTACTGCTCATTCTAGACTATTCCACATGTAGGCAAGCTGTTTCATCGGTGTATATTTTCAGAGGTTGGGTAAGAGTAAAACCAGGAAATTTTAAATGTTCTTTCTCATGTACTGTCTACTGGTCCATGATCATTCTGGGAAAGACTTTTAGATCAGACTATAGCATTGAAGTTACCTTCGACATGTTTACAGAGTGGCTTCTCCTGTTAAAGCCAACTTTGATCGACAGGAAGTGTGGGAACCCAATGCTCTTCATTTCTTTTCTTTTTAAGAATTTTAAGTAAAAAGGTAGCAGGTCAGAAAAGCCGTTTACTCAGTACTTCTGATGGTGTGACTTGGAAACAGTGGTGCCTGTCTGGTGGCTGATGAGCGGTGGTGATGTTCCCGAGGAGGGTCCCTGGGAAAATACCTTTTCTGTGGTGTGCTCATGAACCGTGCTGGCAGTGAGAGGACGAACCAAGTCTCAGTTTCTCTACCTCCCTTCCTTGGAGAAGATTTGGAAATGAACCCTGTGAATAAAATGGGTTTTTTTTCTCAATGCAGTTTGTGAAGTCCTCTTATTTCTGTGAAGTCTGCTCGTTATTTCCTTCTCAATTCTCTGTGTGTTTTGTATCAACCTTGACGGCCCTGCTTGACTCTTCGCAAATGGGCTGGTGGGACGGCTCAGCTGGAGAGCCTGCTGCCCCCCCCAACCAAGCCTGATCACGGGGGTCTGCATGGTGATCCTGAAAATTTCCTCTATCCTCTATGTTGTGACACACGTGCACACACAGGTGCACATACACACAAAATTAATAAGTAAAACCTAATACAAAAGTTAAAGGAAAAAATACACACACAGTTAGAGTAGCTGTGCAAATAGCAACACCACGTAGGGCTGGTGAGCCCGCTCAGCGGCTGGAGCGGCTTGCCACTAAGTCCGAAGACTTCAGTTTGGTTCTTGGAAGCCTCATGGTAAAAGGAAAGCTGTCTTTTGACCTCCACATGTATGCCATGTGAATAAATATAAAATAAGTAAATAATACATCATTGTAAAACAAATGAATGAATGGGACTGTGAAGTTTTGTTAGCTTTTATTGTATGGGTATGGTGTTTTGCCTGTATGTGTGTCTGTGTGTACACCACGCAGGTGCAGTGCCTGAGGAGGGCAGAAGAGGGCGTCAGACCCCCTGGAACTGGAGTTATGGGTGGTTGTGAGCCCCCAAGTGGGTGCTGGCACTGAACTCTTGTCCTCTGCAGAGTGCCAGTGCTCTTCACCGCTGAGCTGTCTATCGAGACTGCCTAGTCTATGAAAGAACGCACTTTAGGCAGAGGAGAGATGGTGTGTCCCGTGAGAGCGGGAAATCATGCATCTACATGGCATGACTAAGATACAGGAGCCTCTTTTTCCGGCAGTAAAACTGTTCATCTTTGCAAGGAGTCCCCTCCAGAATGTGTGTCTCGAGACACTCACTAATTGCTAATGTGAGAACAGGAAGCAAGACACTGAGACTCCTCCTATGTTCTAAGAGGGTGGCTTTCAGAGGCCACATCCACACTCCTGTCAAAATCATTTAGGTGATGGCTCCGTACCTGATACCCTAACCATGGGGTAGAGAAGCCCACAGAGAGAGAGAGAGAGAGAGTAGTGAGATCATCACAGGCATCCTGGCCACGCTGTTTTGTCAGAAGCTTTTACAAAAGTGAAAGCCGAAATGATGAAGTCGGTCCCCAGAGCAGTTTGGAATTGCCCACAATGCTCTTCTCCACGGAGCACACAGTCTCCATCTAACCGAAGTAGACATTTCTCCTTGGGTCTTCCTTTTCTATTCCCCATTGTTTTCTGCTGACATCAGCATCTATGAACTTAACAATGGTACTTACCGTGTTAATATTACGTACTGCACACACTATCCGTCTTAGGGTTTCTGTTGCTGTGAAGAGACACCGTGATCACGGCAACTCCTACAAAGAAAGACTTTTGATTGGGTGGCTTACAGTTCAGTGGTTCATTCAGTTCGATATCCTCATGGTGGGATATCTGCATGCAGGCAGACACGGTGCTGGAGAGGACATGGCAGCATGCAGGCAGACACGGTGCTGGAGAGGACATGGCAGCATGCAGGCAGACACGGTGCTGGAGAGGTGCCTGAGACTTCCAAATCTTGCACAGGCAACAGAAAGTAAACTGAGACCCAGGGCATGGTTTGAGTATATATGAGACCTCAAAGCCCGCCTCCTCATTGACACTTCCTCCAACAAGGCCACACCTACTCCAACAAAGTCACACCATCTAACAGTGCCACTCCCTCTGAGATTGTGGGGGCCAATTATATTCAAACTACCACACTCCACTCCCTGGCCACCACAAGTTTACAATTATATCATAATGAAAAATGCACTCAGTCCAACTTCAAAGTCCTCACAGTCTCTCCCAGTCTCAACAATGTTTTAAAGTCCAAAGTTCAAAGTCTCTTCTGAGATTCATGCAATCTCTTAACTGTAATTCCTTATAAGATAAAAATAAAAAAAACCAACCAGATCACATACTCCCAATATATAATGGCACAGGATACACATTATCATTCCAAATTATAGGGAAGGGAGAACAGTGAGGAAAAGCTGGACCAAAGCAAAACTGAAAACCAGCTGGGCAAACTCCAAACTCTGCATCTCCATGTCCGATGTCAAAACGCTCCAGATCTCCAACTCCTTTCAGCTTTGCTGACTATAGCACCCGTCTCTCTCTTGGGCTGGTTCCACATCCTATTAGCAGCTTTCCTTGGCAGGTATCCCACAGTTCTGGCGTCTCTAACATCTTGGGGTCTCCAAGGCAATCCAGGCTTCATTTTCACAACTTCACTAAACGGCCTCTCTAGGCCTCCATTCAGCGACACCCCTGACACATATCTGACCTCAGCAGTTTCCGTAGTGGTGTGGGCAACGTCCATAGCCCCTTTCTTCTATCCTTAATTCTAGAGCCATGTGACGGAAGCTGCCAAATTCTGCAGCTTACCCAGGCTGGAAGTGGCCCCTCGTTCAATTACATATATCTTCATCAACTTTCCGTTGCTGATGGTTTCTTTCACTGCCTTAAGCTTGACTGTCCTGAAACTGGATCTGTAGACCAGGCTGGCCTCAAACTCAGAGATCCACCAGTCTCTGCCTTCCCAGGGCTGGTATTAAAGGTGTGCACCACCACACCAGCTCTAGGTTTTTCTTTAGTTCCTTTTCACAGATTGGAAACTTAGCTGGGTGGGATCTTGCCCCGACATCACCTCTTCCATTATCCCATTTCTTAATCTGTTGATCCTTCTTGAACACAGGACTATAGCTCCATTCCACTTCCTGATGTACACTTTGTATTTTTCCTTGCTCAGCTTGCTCCTTTTCATTATAAATCTGTAGAAGAGTAAACAGTAATAACCACATGACAGAGTCTACACAAGGCTGTTTGGAGATTTCCTCTGCCAACAGAATTAATCCAAATCTCTTCACTTTAGCCTCAGGCAGGCTCTTCAGACAATGGCAAAATGCAGACACTTTCTTCATCAAATATCACAAGAAATTTCTCTAGCAACAAACTAAACTTCTTCCAAAATTAAATTCAAAGCACCACACTATCCTTCCGACCAAGGAACAGTCATTAAATTGAAAGAAATATAGCAGAGTTCAATACAGTGGGACTGGCTAGTGTTATTCCTAACCATGCCATCTAGAAGACACATGCTTCATGGAGTGATGCTTATTTATTAGCTGTTTGTGTTTATTTTCTGTTTGTTCCTTTGCTTTTAGTGCTATAGAGCATTTTAATGGGTTGCTTACCCTCTTGATGGTAGCATTTTATGTTTGCATCTGGAAGCCCTCCAGGCAATCACATCTTAAAGTTTGAATGCAGCGAGGTATGATAGCACATGTCTCTGACCCCAGCACTTCAGAGACGGAGGCAAGAGGAGCACTCCCAGTTAATTGTAAACCTGGTCTACGTCACGCCAGGCCAGCCAGATCTATATAGAAAGACCTGTTTCAAACAGAATAAAAATAAAATAAGGGCTGGGTGTTGTGACAGATAAACTTTCTGTTGAGATGCACTGCTTTTCTGGGCTTAGCAGTCCCCACTCCCAGGATGCTAGAGCTTTGAGATGCTAGATCTACGAGAACATTTTCTTCGCCTCTCCTTAGACCATCATTAGGACCCGGGAGGTTCTTGACCAGGGATTTTGCTCTAGGACTCAAATCAGTGTTCCAGCCTGACGATCACTTTGGCATTGGTCAGGGTTGGTAAGGTACCAATACTTTTGATGAGTATTTCCTTTTCCTTTAGCATTTAATGTACATGAACTGTAGCATAAGTCAGACCGTGGTGCTGGAGGAAAAACTATCCCAGTGATCTGACGTTCATAGGCAGTTTTGGAAGGGGTCCCATTTTTTAAAATACCATGTTGTGGCTTTAGGAAGATTAAATGCAGAAAGATAATTTCTGCTCATCATCAATCAGGCATTTTTTCATAGTGATATGCTGATTTGTTTATAGTTGCTCATAACTGTGTTCTTTTTAATACCTTTACCATTGTTTGCTGCGGGAGCTCTTTCTGCTCCTACAGCCAATAGCCTTTAAGATACCAGCCCACTGGGGCGTGGTTTCATTCATTATAAGAAAGCAGCAGCAGACCTCCGCTAGCTCTCTTGCTTCCTGCTCCCATTTCAACTGCTAGACTCTGTTTGCTGTTTGCGATGAGAGGGCTGTGGTGTAGGACAGTGTTCTGTAAGTTTTTTCCCCCTCCAATAAATAACTCCTTTTAATCAAACTGGTGTGGGACTGTTTCTGTGGCTTTAATTATTAATATGATTTTGAGGCATCTCTCTGTCTAGATTTTACCATTTTTCTGAACTAGTCATCTACCACAAAAGGAAGAGCTCTCTCTAAGATTATCAAGAAGGCACTGATACCTAGGCTGGGGGATGATGGTTCAGTCAGAGAAGTTCTTGCCTTGTATGCACAAGGACCCCAGTTTGATCTCTAGCACTCAGAAAAACTCGGGGCACCGTGCTCTGTGCCTGTAATCCCTAGGGAGGAGAGACAAGAGGATCCCCAGAGAAGCCTTCCTTCTTAGCCTGATGGTGAGTTCCAAGGCCAATAGAGAACAGGTGTCAGAGGAGCTGGATGGTGTCCCTGAGGATGACTCCTGAAGCTGTCATCTGACCTCCACATGCATGTGCACAAATGTGTATGCTCTCCTGCAAATACGCATGTACCAACAGCCACATACACACACACTGAAAGAGAAGGCACTGGCAAATGGGCATCTTGGTGGTCTTTCACACTGAGTGCACAGATTACACCGTCTGCTGCTGCTTCACTTAAAAGCATTTATTCTGTGGGACTGCCACACCCTTCCCACCTTTAGTGGCATTGCTGAGCCCAGGACAAACTGTGTTTCTGAGCAAATCTAAGGACACCCAGCTTCCCAGACTGTGCCACCGTCTTCCCTTCTTGGGTATTGTTGACAACTTGATGGTTTCTCTCTGTAGTACAAAAACACATTCTGCAAAACATCACAAAATTGCACTAGTTTATGTCCTCTTATGTGATCTTCCTGCCTCCTTTTAAGGATAATGATCCACGCCTGTATACATGCACATATAAATGGTTAATATCTGAAGACACTGAAATGGCCTAAAACTCAACAACAACCAAACAGTGATACAAACAAATGCCCACAGTTCAACTGGCGTGCACCAGAGACGCTTGTAACCAAGTTTCCCAGTGCGTGGGGGAAATGACCATTATCCCACAATCGCCACACAGCTGATGGATAAGAAAAGAGGCGGCAACCTCAGGATGCGATATGCTATCAGAAATGTCAAACCGTGAAAAGTGTCTACTTCAGAATTACTGGGATGCTTTTATTCCCCATTCCTGGTGGAAAGGAAAAGCATTTATGAGGAGGCTCTGGCACACAAGAGAGCTGCCATCAAGGAAGTGAACGTTGTGCCTGCTGCTGTCCCTTCCTCTCCCAGTGAGGCTTAGCGACGGGAGGGAAAAGGATCTTGAATCAAAGGATTGAGTCAGACATAGTTCCCTCCACAATCTGGTCAAATTCTCATGAGCCCCAGCTTCGGTAGACATTCGTTGGACACTAGGGGGCGCTAACACACAAGGTGTCATGAAAATATCGGCCGCTTCTGGGCTTCTTTGATTTTAAAATTCGTGCCCTGGCTAAGTATTTATGCAGCGCTGCCTCTGTGGGGAATGTAAAGAGGACTGGACTCTGAGATCCGCCTTGAAGAGATCCCAGTGGGGTGGGAAAGATCAAGCATCAGTGCAGGAGAAAACAGGGAGGCAGGTTAGCCAAGAAGATGACTGAGGAGGGCTGATTGTGATGATGTATGGCCGCTCATTTCAGCACCCAGGGTGCCGAGACAGGAGGACTGAGGGCTGTGAGCTTGATGCTAGCCTGTGCAAAAGAACACACGCATACACACACACACACACACACACACACGTTTAAGATTCCTTCTCTAGCTGGGTGGTGGTGGCGCATGCCTTCAATCCCAGCACTTAGGAGGCAGAGGCAGGTGGATCTCTGTGAGTTCGAGGCCAGCCTGGTCTACAAGAGCTAGTTCCAGGACAGGCTCCAAAGCCACAGAGAAACCCTGTCTCAAAAAAAAAAAAAAAATCCTTCTCTAGCTCATAAGGTCAAATTTCTTTAGCTTGGGGTGGAGAGGCGGGGAATCTGCTCAATAAAGGCGCCAGGTCCTGCATTCCAGGGTACCCTGGTGTGGGAAGAGTAATAACAAAGGCACTGCTTCTTGCAAACATCCTTGAGGGAAGAGCCACAGGCATCTGTGTGTCCAAAGACCCGAATCATGCTGACTCACTGTGACTACATTGAAACAAGCCCTAAAGGAACCCTGGCCCAATCTAATAGCGACAATGCCTGCAGAGCACCCATTCCTAGCTCCTTGGCGGCAGTCGTGGATCAAAACACACTAAAGCCAATCTTTCAAGCTGAAGAGAAATGGCCACAGTCGGGGTGTCAAACAGCTTCCCCACGCCGAACCCCGTCCTCTGAATCAACAGCTAAGGAGGAAATGAAGGTCTGGGAGAAAGGCCAGTCAGGCTGTGCTTTTGGAAAGTTCTATGGAGAAGAGAAAATGGTATAATAAAAGGGGAGGTTGCTGGGGAGAAGAAAGTGGTCAGCGATGAGGAAAGATGAAATGAAGGGACATACAGGAAGAGAAGAAGCAGAAGAAGTAACCAGGAAAACCAAAACAAAGGCATGAATAGCGCGGTGTGGTGGCGTACGTATGCCTGTAATCTTAAGAACTTGTGGCGCGGAGGCAGGGGGATCAGCAGTTTGAGGACAGCCTTGGTTACATGAGACCCTTTACCTGAAAAGCAAAGAAGAAAGAAAAGAAAAAGGCCACACACAGCCTTTGTGTGTTTCCAATGGCTTTTCTGTGAGTTAGAAAACTACAAACCAAATTTCTAATTAAAAAGACTTACAGAAATTTGTAGGGCATCTCTCAGATTCTCTCTCTCTCTCTCTCTCTCTCTCTCTCTCTCTCTCTCTCTCTTTCTCTCTCTGAACTGTTGGGCTCTAAATATTTGAATATTTTCACAACTTCATTCAGTATAATTGGTATGTAATAGATCACATATTTAACACTCACAGTTGATGTCTGTGCCTGTCCACGAACCCTCTACAACCAATCAGACCAGGTTTCTCCTGCTCCTTTCATTGTTCCAGCATGACAATACTTACCCTGCCCACCTCCAGACACCACTGACCTGTGCCCTATCATCATACAGAACTTGGAATTTCATATAAATAAATAAAATCATGTCAGGCATAAGCTCCATTGTCTGGCATTTTTTTTCACCCAGCAACATGGTTTTTAGGATGCTGCCCACGGGAGAAGGTTACCAGTGTGCAGTCCTTTTACCATGGCGGGACTGATGCCATCAGGTGGATGTGCCACACACTGTCCACCACGTGCTGGTTCCTGGGGGTTGTCCTTGTCGTTTTTTGGCTACTACACATCAAAGGGCTGTGGTGTGTATGAAAGTGAGCACCCAGCCTGGAACGGCTGCAGGGAAATGTTTGGCCTTCCGGATGCAACTACACTGTTGCAAAGCGCGTCACTTTACCTGACCAGCAGCAGTTTATACGAACAGTAGTTTCTCCATATTCCCAGAAAAACTCGTGATCTTTTTAATTCTCGTCAACTAAGTTTAGTCATTTAATCTTGGCCGCTTATGTAAAAGTAGTCTTGCCTGGTGTCCAGTGTCTTAAACCGTTATTTCTTATATTTTGTACTTATTATACTTATTTTTGAGAGAGGGTGACATCCTATTTATTTTTGAGACAGGGTGACTCGTATCCCAGGGTTTCCTCTAAGTTGCTATGTAGCCGAGGATGACTGTGAATTTCTGATCCTCCTGCCCCCACTTCCTGAGTACTGGGTTTATAGCTATGCACTACCACCCGTGGTTTCTGCAATACTGGGGATTGACCCCAGAGGTGCACTCCACCAACTCAGCCCTCTTTCTGTTGTTTCTGTTTTCAACGGCCGCCTCCCTGAACGAGAACTCTCTCCTGCCAGGGCGTACCTTTCTGCCTACAGCAGACAGCTAGCACGTAGCTCGCTCCAAGTGTTCTGGACAACAGGTGGAAGATTATTTTCCAGCCTGGGTTTCCGAGCACCTGCGGGGCCAATGGAAAGAATACCAAGCGGAAACTCAACTTTGGAAAACCTTTATTTCTGATCTCCTTCCGTGTCACCTGCGCCCGAGCTGCCTGTGTCTCTGTCACCCATGCTTCTCCTTAGGGTCCCTTCTACCACTTACTAACATAATCTCTTCTGGGGTCATGCTACTTCCTCATGTCACTGACTGACATTATCCGTTCCGGGGCATTTTCTCCTGGGCTAGAGGTCAACATACACCTTTCCCTGGTACCGAAATGATGGGAGGAAGATAAGGAGCTGCTTTCCTGGAGTTGGCTATTTCTGTGAGCTGTCTTCACGTTGTTCACGTCTTGTTTCCTTTGCTCTTTACGCCTCACAGCCTGACACAGATCCCCTGATCATTTCCTGAAGTCGGGTCCTCCCTGAAGCCATGGCTCCCATAGAAATCTCCAAGGACGTTCTAGGGAGGGTCACCAGTAGGCCAGCTGTGGTCTAGTCCAGGCGATCTGCCTGGCTTCAGTTTAAAACAGTTCCGTATAGAGCCTAAACTGGCCATCTGTAACCAGGCACCGGGCCCAAGACCTTCGGCCCACACCTGTCCTGCCTGCAGGGGCAGTGGTGGCTCAGAGCTCGTGAGAGTGCACAACCAATGAGATGTCCAATTTGAGGCCCAAACCACGAAGGGAGCCTATGCCTGACACTGTCTGCATGGCCAGGAATTAGAAACTAGAAGGTTCGGGGACCTAGGGTAGAATCAAACATAACTGACCAAAAATAAAATAAAATTCAGTGAAATAATTCCTAACGATATTCTACTATATTCATAGATCAATGCCTAGCCTAGTTTTCATCAGAGAGGTGTCATCCAGCAACTGATGGGAGCAGATGCAGAGACCCACAGCGCTAGGCGGAGCCAGGGGAATCCCGAAGAAGAGGGGGAAGAAGGATTGTTGGGGGGTAGTGGTCGAGAACACCATGAAAATATGGCCCACAGAATCAATTAACCAGGGTTCTAAGGGGAACACAGAGGCTGAAGTGGCAGTCACGGAGCCTGCTCCAGGGTCTGCTCCAGGTGCTCTGCATACACGTTGTGGTTGTTGGCTTGTGATTTGGGGGGACTCCTAACAGTGGGAGTAGGGGTATCTCTGACTGTTTTGCCTGTTCCTGGGACCCTTTTCTTCCTATTAGGTTATCTCCGCCAGCTTTGATATGAGGGTTTGTATCTGGTCTTACTGTGTCTTGTTAATGCTGTGTCTGGTTGATATCCTGAGAAGCCTGCTCTTTACTGAAGGGAAATGAAAGAGCAGTGGATCTCAGGGATGGGAGAGTGGGAGGGGAACTGGAGGAGTGGAGTGAGGAGAGGCTTCTTTCAGGATGATGTGTGAGAGAAGAAGAAGTAAAAAGAAAATATTTAAAAATAAAAACTGAAAAAAAGAACAAAACTAAAAAACTATTCTCCACTTGGTGAAATAATTAATAGCTTTCATTTAAAAATCAGAATTTTGGATTTGTTAAGCAAACCTAAAATATTTTCATACCAGACTCAGCTCCCACGAGGCAGTAAACTATGAAGTATCTTTGTTCCAAGGAGACAAACTAAACAGGCTCCAGTTTCCCACCTCTCCCAGTCACCTTCCTGTAGGCAGCAGATGGCTTCTATTATTTGTAGTTATTCCTATTTGAACAGAAAATATTCTGAATTTTTGGTAAAATATCATTTGTTTGGTTTTCTAAAGATTTATATTTTAATTCATAGGGGCAGAAAAGGGCATCAGTTATAGGCGGTTGTGAGTCATCTCCCTGAGTGCTGAGAGCTGAGCCCTTAGTCCTTAGAAAGAACAGCCAGCATCTTAACAGGCCCCCCTCTTTCAATCTCTCTCTCTCTGTCTCTCTCTCTCTCTCTCTGTCTCTCTCTCTCTGTCTCTCTCTCTCTCTCCATAAGAAGGCAAAAGCTTAAGAAGGCCAAATAAATCATTAATGAAAGGCAAAAGTTTTGCGTATGGGAATCACCATAGTTAGGATGAAAACTGTTCACAGAAGATGGTCCCCACATCAGCCAGCCATGCTATTGGTAGGTGGCCCACCCTTAAGAGCCTTAAGAGCAGATACCCAGTGGCAGAAAGGAACACACCCCAAGGTGATAAAGGAACCTTGGCCTTATCTTCTCCTTCTTGTTGCTTCCTGGCTACTGGGGACATAGAGCCCTTCTCCAGTGCACATTCCTCTTAAGATTCTTCATGACTCCACGAGGCTAAAGCAGTAGGGCCCAGTGGCCATGCAGGAAACCAATGAAACCCTGAGCCAAATCAACTCTTGTCTCAGGCATTTGTCATAACAGCCGAAAGCAGACCAACAGGAGTGAAGGTGGTTTTTCTAAATGTTGATTACGAAAGACTTTCACGTCTATCTTACCCTTGATGTCTTTCACTTAACTGTATCTCAGACCATTTCCTGTAGGTATCAGGTTCTGTGACCTCCGGCTGAGGATTGAGTCCTCCTTCGAGAATCCAGTGCTCACAACACAGGCTCAGTTTGATTAATTAACTTAATGTTCCCCTGGTCCTGTTTTATTCTTAGCGAAAGTTTATGTATTATCTGGGGGACCAAGACTCTCCCCAAGTTCCTGTCATAACCCTCCCTAGTGGTTAGAGGAACTGAAAATGGAGGGGATTGTCTTCCCGGAAGTCCTTAGTGTCTGTGATGGAATGTCCTCATTGAGTAGGCAGGGAAGGGCTCTGAAGAGAGCAGCGGCCTGTGGCTGGGCTCACTGTCCTTTCCCTTTCATAGATTTTCCTGGAATAAACATTTTTGGCTGCCATCTACCATCAGGGCAAGTTCTAGAGATTCATTCTAAATGTTTGTTTATTTACCTTATTTTTAAAAGAATGGTCACTATTGACTACTGCTTCCCACTGAGTAGGTCCCCCAGATCCTCGGCTCTAAAACAAAGACCTCGTTGATACTGTTAGTGTCGCTTTCCCGTTACTTCATGAGTACTAATGCTGAACCCTTTGCGAAGACATACTCTCATTCTTGAGTTGTTTGACTTTTAAAAAACTCTTGATCTTAGTGGGGTCTTTAAAACCCTCCTAGTGAGCACAAGTTTAATATATGAGTTTCCCTATTTTCTGGCAGTCTGTGTCTTGCTGTTTATTCCCTTCATGGTGACTTTAACCAACACAACTTCCTAACTTGTGGAATCCAACTGTAATACTCGAACGGTGAGTACTTTTATCTATCTCTTTGAAGTAGTCTTTGCCTTGCTCAAGATTCTCAAGATATCCTGTTTCCCTCCAGAGGAGTTTTACTTCGAACATTTAACTGTCTATATATAGTATAGGGTGGGATTCATGTCCCTCCCAAGAATGAATACCATTCATGGAAAAAAAATTCCTCTGCTTACTCCAATTCTCCTTTGCTTGAATCGAGTGATCGTGTGTGTGTGTGTGTGTATCATTTGCTGGACTCTTTCTTCGATCCCGTTGGCCTGTCTGTGTAGTGTTAGGTTCACTTTACATCATCTTTAACCACTACTGCTTTGTGGCACCCCTGAAAATCTCTGATGTCCTAAGAGTCTTTCCCCTTTAAGAATGCTTTGGTGATTCGAGGACCTTTTTGTGTCTACATAGATGTTGCCAGCTAACATTCACTCATGAGCAGATAGACAAGTGTGACTGCCTGCTTGGATTTTGATCCAACAGTATTGATTTTATAAATCATAAAGAGAATTTAGACTTTATAATAATCCTGAGTCATCTGCTCTGTGATGTGATTTATTTCTGTGATTCCTATATAAGCGCTCATTGATAATCTCTGGAATGTTTACTGTTCTCCCTCCTTTGCTTGGAACTCACTGTGATAGACTAACACACCAATACAACTTTTCCATATGATCATAAATAGTATTGGTTTCCAAATCCTTTCTCAAATTGTTTTTCTTTTCCTTTTGACACAAGATCTCATGTGATCCAGGCTGACTTTGAACTTGCTATGTAGCCAAGAATGATGAGAAAGAGTACATACTGAGTAAGGTAACCTGGGCTCAGAAAGACAAGCACAGCCTTTCTCTCTCATCCGTGCTTTCTAACTCCAAATCTCCAGGCGTAAGTAAATAATCTGGAGTAACCGCAGTAACCAGGAGTAAAGGACCAGGATTGAGGATGCAGGGGGAGCTCTAGAGAGTGGGATAGCAGGGATACAGGTGATATGAAAGGGAAATGGGAAATCAAGGAAGGGGAAGTAGGAAGGAGGACGATACAGAAAAAAGAGGAAGGAGGCATAAATTACCCTAATGGTGCTTGAAAAAGACATAGGGAATCCTGAAATTACATATAGCACCAATTATAAATATATGCATTATATATGGTAAATGAAGTTACGTCACTTGAGATGACAGTACCCACCCCCCGCCAAAGAGCCATAAGCTAACAGAAACCCCAGTACCAGGCATGAGAAGCCTCCCCGTGAGTTGTTGATGAGGGTTGTACAAGAGACTCCCCAAAAGCTAGTGCTGTTGTCCTTGGTTGTCTCCAAGAAGCTGAAGGTAAGATCCTGTTGCTAAAGACTCCATGTGCTTTGAACGTAGGACTCGGGGAATTTTCGCTGGAATTGACGGGAAAGCCTCCTCCCTAAGGACTGGCCTCCGTGGTATTAGAAATTGATATGCAAGCTTCCAAGGGAGGAAGCGATCAATAGTCCAACCCAGTTGAAATGAGTAGGACAACAATGACCAGCATGGCGAGATATCCCTGTTTCCACAGCAACGCTTATCTCTTGGCGATAACCAACAGCTTTCTATTTGGACTTGAAGCCCATTCAACAGGAGGGAAACCATGCCCAGCACTGGAAAGTATAGGGCTTGTGAGGTCATGGGTCTTAACAGAGAACCTCCACCTACAACTTACTAGACTAGCATAATTTCTGACTGCGTTCTAAATACTTGTCTTTATATTCACAGATGTGTGTAGCTCCCACCCCTCATCAAGGCTCTGCTGTTCATAGCAGATAAAGACGATCACAGAAAACCCCCGCTGGTCAGAATACAGAGAACAACTCACCACGAGATGTCCAGCACCCGGGAGTACATCTACAACACAGTTCCTGCACCCAAGACTGAGGGACCATCAATGCGGTGCACAATCGCCTGTCTGTCTAAGCTCTATGCGCTACCATACAGTTACCGAGCTGCTTCTGGCTAGGGGCTGGAGGTTGAGACACACAAACAGACAGGGAGGGAGACAGCACAGACAAGAGAGACAGAGACACGGACCTCGAGTCACTGGTAAGAAGCCCTTTATTGGGGCTGGAGAGATGGCTCAGTGGTTAAGAGCATTGCCTGCTCTTCCAAAGGTCCTGAGTTCAATTCCCAGCAACCACATGGTGGCTCACAACCATCTGTAATGAGGTCTGGTGCCCTCTTCTGGCCTGCTGGATATACACACAGACAGAATATAGTAGCACCATAGAGGCTTAAATACCCAACAGTCAGGTGGGCCAACAGGTGAAAACCTTATCCTCTGATCTCTAACAGGAAAGAGCAGCTGGAAGCCGGGACTCCAAATGGTCCCAACACATCAAGAAAGAGAGGGCAGAAGATCGTAAGAGCCAGAGGACCAGGAAGTCGGCTGTGAGAGTCCCTAGCCATGACGGGGAAACTATACCCGTGAAATCTCTACAGCATGGCTGCCTAAACAGGACTTGAACAATTCCAACATCAGCTGATACGCTAGTGTAGATGATGGGAATCTCATGGGCTCCATCCCTAGGTAAAGAGCTCTAAGTGATTAACAGCTGCTGAGAGAGGGGAAATCAGTATTTCCCAGGGGGTGAGCCCCATTGATTAATTGTCTAATACTGAATGGTCATCCCTATAAGTACACACATGCAGGCAATGCTGAGCCATTCATTTATATAGTTATTTATTTATATGTATAGGTAACAAAAACAAAGAGGGTGTGAATTAAGGAGGGGACTTGAAAGGGGCAGGGGGAGGAGGACAGAAATGATGTAATTATATTTTAATTAAGTAAAAGTAAATAGTTTAAAAGAGAGCCAACGGGGATGGGGGGGATGCAAAAATTAACTATTAAAAACCTAATCCTAACAATAATTTTATTTTTTAAAAGGACCTTGACTTTCCAGTCCTCCAAGCTACCCCTGCTGAGTGTTGGCATTACAGGCCTCCACCACCTCGTGCTGTTGATATGTTGCCGAGTACCTAGGGCTTCACACATGCTAGGCCACTGTACCAACTGGGCTACAGCCCTACTACCAAGCTCTGCTTCCCGTTGCCTTCATGTGTAAATCTCATTAGTGAATTCTTTGTTATTGCCTACCTGATCTTTCATTTCTGTTGCTGCTACAGGCATCTTTCTCCTTCAAATATTTCCCCTTTAGTATATCTCTGTTTTTTGATACTCAATTAGAAGTTTGTTCATGTCTTCATTAATGTATATTGGTCCTTCCATTGAACCCCAAAATTTCAGTTGGGGTTCACTGAAATAATTGAGCATTTCATTCCTGTGTCTTATGGAACCTGGGATATTGGAATATTATCATCAAAGACTAAGAGTGACTGAAAGAAGATCTCATTCTTCTCTCTCCAGCCTCCTGTTTGCGTATGCCCTCAAGGGATCTCTTCCTGCCATGGTGTTATGACTCTCGTTGTATCCCCTTCTAAATCGTATCTCAGAAAAGTTTGTTGAAAGTGTATCTGCCAAGTCCTGGAAACACTTCCATTTCTCTGTCCCCCTTTCCCTCAAACTGTAGCTAATGGCCACCTCCTCTACTGTGTTCATAAGTAAGACTCTAATTTTCCTAAGCGTTCCTTCAGTGATATAATTCATTGTAGTGAGTGAAAGACTTCACCTATTTAGAGCAAAGGATTTTATTAGCAGTATTATCTTAGCAGTGCTCTTGGTTGCCTAGTAGTCTTCTGTGCACACGAACCTGCACGGAGTGGAAGAAAACGTTTTGTAACCTGTGTTATCAGAAAAATCCAGATAACACCATTTTTTATAACAGGCTTTGGCTCACTGATGGTTTAAAAATTATTCTTGTGAAGAATTGCAGAAGGTATATATAGACACATGGAATGTCAGCTCAGAGATACGGAGATTGCTCTGCCACCCGCTGGGGTTGTGACTGAGGTCCAGGACCGTCTGCGGCTTGTGTAGGGACTGTGTTGAGTGTACAGCCTTGAGGAGATCGGGGGGGACCATGTCATCCCAGACTCAGTCGGGCCTCCTTCACAAGTACAAGGGCATCCTCTTCTCTTCCATGTCTTCGGAAGGACTCCTCGATTCCTTGGATTCTTTTGATGCGAGAGAAGATGACATATTTCTGGTTTCCTACCCAAAATCTGGTGAGTTTTTTTTTTCTTAAGTGTACTGTAAGATGCAGAAACGTGGCAATAACAAACAGAACCAA
>JAQHUG010000222.1:857031-868586 GCA_028555095.1 Dicrostonyx torquatus | reverse complement strand
GAGAGAGAGAGAGAGCATGTGCATATGAGTAGAGGTGTTCATGGACACCTAAGGCATTGGATTCCTCTGGATCTGGATGACTGGTGGTTGTGAGCTGCCCAACGTGGGTACTGGGAACTGAACTCAGCTCATCTGGAAGAACAGCAAGAGCCACTAAGCCATCTCTCTAGCCCTCATGATGCTTTAGTTAATCTCCCTTTCCCTGCCTCTCACAGAGTATCACACTGTCTTTCCTTTACAGTCCCTAACTTTCTCCGGTAATTCTTCAGGTTTCTCGGTTGACTTTAACATCTACAACAATGGGTTTCGATATTTTCCTGAGTAGGCATCACAGACATATAACAGCAGGGCTTGTCCAGAGGTTTGCTTCTCTGTCCAAACAACTGTTCTACCTGATCAGTGGAGGCTTAAACCTTTGCGACTTTATCCCATTTTGTCTTTTTAGAAGTGAGTTTGACAGTCTTTGGGTTTCTGGAAGCCTGGCACAGCAAGAGAAGGCCCAAGACCTGTGAGGTTGCTTTGTGTTACGTAAGCTAGAGAGGATCTTGGGTGGGGCTGGGTAAAGGTGGCTCTTTATTCCTTCACACAGTGACCTTTACACATCTCCCAGTTAATGAGGAACCAGGCACTCACTATCCATGTGAGCCACACAGTATTTGGACTATGAACACGCTACTGGAAGATAGCAGTGTATTAAAAATGACTCAGCAAATTCTGTCTTATCTAGGCAAATTGTGACTGCCCCAGTTGTCAATTAAAAACACAAGAACATCTCTTCCTCAACTTCTGCAGTGTTGGCTATGATCAGAGATGTTCCATTATCCAGCTTCTGTTGCTTTCCGGGGGCTTCTCAGCTGTTCCTTTTGTAATCCTGTCTTAGAACTCCTACCTGCTCCACTGTCAGGAGCACATGTCATTGTCTGCTCCTGTTGTATGTGGGTGGAGAGGTGCGTGTTGTGTTCCCCAGCCGCCAGCCGCTGGCCCGCTCAGCCACTGGCAGCCTGCACCCGAAATAACCACTTGAGAACGTTTCAAACTCTGTCTGGCCCATTATCTCTAGCCTTTTCTTGGCTAGCTCTCACATCTAAACTAGCCCATTATAAAAGTCTGTATGTCATCACGAGGTGGTGATCTTACTGGACTGTTCTAAGATACATCCATCTGCCGCGGGAGTCTCATGGCGACTGACTACTTCCTTCTCTCTTCCCAGAACTTCCGTTCTGTCTACTCCGCCCACCTAAGGGCTGACCTATCTTACAAGCCCGGCAGAGTCTTTATTTAACCAATCAAAGCACAGAAATACAGAAGACCCTCCTACTCCATGCTTCCTCAGCTGACTACGCACCGAGGGGGGGGGCGCAAATCACTTCTGTCTTGCTCACTGCTGCATTCCTTGCAACTGGATCATTGCACATCGCCTGGCATTCAGCACACACTGAATACATGTTTATGGGCTGGATTATAGTTACAGTGTTTCTAGGCACTGGGTGGGGGAGAATCTTAGATGTTCTACTGGGCAAGGAATTCAACTGTCAAAAAGGGAAGGTCTAAACTATAGTTTTTCCTATAAAACAATGGTGCATGCAAGTGTTTTCTAACATATAGACAAGCAAAAATAATTTTGCCTGACAATAAATAGGGATTTTCCCATCCCTGGCCCTGAAAGACAGGACCACACTTAGTTAATTGATTTAGAAAGATGTCCACAGGCTGTGAACACCATGTCTGCTGGGGGCTGGTTAAAAACACAGGAGCCAGGTCATTTCTAGCACCTCTGTGGTGTAGGAGGGTTCTGTATTTGGGTTACTCTCATTGGTTGAATAAAGGACTGCCTGGCGTATAGGATAGGACACAGCCCTTAGGTGGGCAGAGTAGACAGAACAGAAGGCGATGAGAGAAAAAGGAAGTAGGAGAGTGCTCCCGCCGCAGATGGATGCAGGTTAGACTTTTCTGGTAAGTCACCACCTCGTGGTGACACACGGATTATTAGGAATGGGTTAGTTTAGATATGAGAGCTAGCCAAGAAGAAGCTGGTGATGATGGGCCAGGCAGAGTTTAAATGAATATAATTGTCATGTGGTTATTTCGGGCATAAGCAAGCAACTAGAGGCTGAGCAGGCCGGTGGCTGGGGGTTGGGAGCTGGGTGCCAGGAATACAATCCACACCTCCTCCCCTTATACAACACCTCTGGAATCCAAATCTGTACATTCATTTTCATCAGTGATGACTCTTTCTGCGCACACTAAATTTCCAGAGACATTGAGTCCTTGACTGCAGCTGTTAAACAATAAAAGGTAGAATTTGCACAGGTAAGTTTTAGCCACAACTCTCTTTCGGGAGATACTGTGTGTTATGGTTACTTTCATCCTAGAATAAGAGGTTTGCGTGTTTCAACAGATTGTCTACGTCATCAGGAATCCGAAAGATACAGCCGTGTCCCTGTTCCACTACTACAGAGACAACCCCAACCTTCCATCCCCTGAAACCTGGGCTGCGTTTTTGGAGCTCTTCCTCAAAGGAGACGGTAAATCTAACAACCATCATTGTTTTATTTTTAAATTGTATCTATTTACTTGTGTGTGTTCATGCATGTGCATGTGTGTATGTGTGAGTGTGCATGTGTGTGTGTGAGCGTATGCATGCACGCATATTGGCATGCAGGGCTCTTAGGAGAATTTTAGGTGTTCTGCTCTCTCCATCCCCACCTTGCCTTCTTGAGGCAGGGTCTTTCACTGAACTTGGAGCTGGGCTGACTGATAGGGAACCAAAGACGTCCTCCGGTCTCCACCATGGCCAGGCTGATGGTACAGAGCTTGGACACGCTCAGTTGTATTATAACCTGGATGCTGAGATTTGAACTCAGATCCTCATATTCGTGCTGCAAGTGTTTGTATCTACTGAACCATCCCCCAACCCTGACGATCATCTTTTCTCACTCGAAATGAAAGCGTGCTCCAAACCTTCTACCCTGTGCGCTGGAGAGAAGATCCTCTTTCCTTCTAAGGAAATTCCTTTTCACGGCCTCTGGGGAGAAGCATATTTGTGGGTGAGTTATAATGTTTTCAAACTAGAGATTAATTTTGTAAGAACTTCGTTTTCATGCACCACTGTTTTTTTTTTTTTTTTCTGACGTAATGATGCACCGAGAGAAGGGCAGCTAGGTCACCTGGAAGACTTCGCGGACGGAGGAAGTACACGTATGCACACACAAATCCTCCCAAACTGACTTCTTGAAAGGTAGCAGGACACGATTGCTCCCGGAAACACTGACAAAGCCGCTCAGGGCACACTGTACCTGCACCACGTTTAGCTCATTCCTTTCCCCTGACTCAGTGGCGGGGGGAAACCTTACAAAATGTAAATAAAGACAGTTTGCCAAGAAAGTGAAGAAATTAGGAGACATGAGCTTAAACTGATGAAGGCCTGGAGGACTCAGTCTCTTTGGGGGGTCTGCAAGCCTTTCCCAGTTACACATTTAATAAATAACTTTTACTTAAAGAATAAGTTGCAAAGAATATCCGACTTTCTGCTACTTCCCCACCCCCACCCCGTCCTGGGTTACTTAGCCTAGGTTGAGGAATTTATTTACATATCACTTTTTTGAATTTTAAAAAAATTTGGCCGGGCGGTGGTGGCATATGCCTTTAATCCCAGCACTCAGGAGGCAGAGGCAGGCAGATCTTTGTGAGTTCGAGACCAACCTGGTCTACAAGAGCTAGTTCCAGTGCAGGCTCCAAAGCCACAGAGAAACCCTGTCTCGAAAAACCAAAAAAAAAAAAAAAAATTAGTGTTTGAGACTTTGATACCTTTAATTAATGTGGTTAGGTCAGATTCAGTCTCCTAATCTCCCCCATCTCTTCCCACTATCTCCTCCCCCACTTCCCATCCCTCCTTTACTCTTTCAGGTACTTGTCTGAAGCTGCTGAACCCTACCCCATGCTCATCCTGCCCGCAGAAGTGGACACAGTAGGGCTTTCATTTCGCAGCTTCGCGGGCAGGTAGTTCAGCGGTTACCAGTTAGTTTCAGCACCTGTAGCCTGATCCTGAGACCCGCAGGGACTCCTGCGGGAGGCACAGAGGACAAGGCTAGACTCATGCCATTTCAGCTCGTCCTTCAGATATAGTTTTCCCCCTTGACAAATGCCGCACATTTCACAGAAGCCTGATGCCTCAAGACTGGCAGGTACTTTTTAACGTGACTCCAACAGACACCTCGTCTTTGTGTCAGTCCCACAACCTCCGGAACAGTGAAGGCTTGGACATCCTAACACTGGACCGCAGGCTCACAAACCCCACACCATCCTTACCGTCTACTGTGTGCTTCCCATGTGACGGAGATGCTCAGCTAAGGACTAGGTAAACATTATCTTATTTCACCCTCACCAGAACCTCATGTGGTAGATTTTATTATCCTCATTTTATAACTCCAAGGGTAACAGACTTGGGAGGCTAAATAACTCATACACAGATACATAACAAATGAGGGGTAGAGCCACGATTTGATGTTTATTCCGAAATCTTTCTGCTTACTGTGGTGCCACAAGGTGTCCAGTCTAGAAAGCCACCTGATCATGCATTCTTCTTCCACCTGACCATCCTCTAAATATTTAAAGATGGTTAGCATGCCTCTCTCTGCCTCGAGTCATCTTTGGAATACATAGAGTCTAAACACACATTTTTTTTTTCAGAGCAGACCCCGAGTCTGCTTTTTCTCAAGATGGGAAATACTATTTTCTGTTCCCATTTTGCACATTGTAGCTCCTTCTCATCTCTGCTTTCTGGCTCCAACCCGGTCATGTTCTCACTGTGACACTGCATCCAGAATGGGAACATGCCCAGGTGAGGTATAGAGAAGGCCGGGCAGTAGCCGTGTGACCCTGCTCCTCCTCTACATGGTAGTTTTCTGTGGACACAGTCATAAAAAGTGCCAGGTCAGGCCAGAATGAAGCAAGGCTAACTGGTGCTAGGGAAATGTGCACCCCATGATCACTGTATCATCATAGCGGATTATCTGAGAGGAGAGCAGGGGATGGTGGGAAAAAACATTCCAGGCATGTCTCTTACACCTTCTTGGGTGAATGAATAGATCTTTAGTTGTAATGGGCTCTTATCCATAAACATCCTACATCTGGGTACTCTGCCCTGCACAAATCCTTTCTAAAAACCAAAGCTTTAAAAACTCTTATTTGGATGTGAGCAATGACTTTACTGTTCTTATTTGTAAGACAGAGGATGAACATAGAATCCCAGCACTTGATAGGTTGATGCAGAGCATTAGGAGTTTAAAATGATCCCGGGATACACAGCAAGTTCAAGGATAGCACAGGCTACATGACACCATCTCAAAAAAAAAAAAAACAAAAACTCACCATCACCGGACAACAGCAGGGAGAGCAAAAGCATTGCATGTGATACATGTGTGTATGGGTGTGTTAGCCTGTGACCTTCAAGGGCTGTTTGAAGGACTCTAAAGACTGTCACATGCTTAGAAAGACTAGATGACTGAGGTGAAAGGCATGACATCCGTTCTTGTCTGTGCTTCATTCTGTGTGGTTTGGGACAAGTCCCCAAACTACTTAGAGATCTATCCTTCACATACAGAGCAAGACTAACAGAATGGCGCACCTTCCAGGACCCCGCAGATTCAACTTAAGTAAGGACCACATTCTGTAAAACGGGGGTCGGCTTGTTGAGGTTACTGTCCCGCCCGGTACCCCACAGCCGGCAAGCCCCAGAGAAAATCACACAGAGAGTCTACATTAGATTATAAAATGATTAGCCCATTAGCTCAGGCTTCTTGCTAGCTCTCATAACTTATATTAACCCATTGTTCTTATCTATGTTAGCCACATGGCTCGGTACCTTTCTCGTCACATGTTGCCTCTTTGGTGGTCTGCACAGGAACGCCAAGGGAGCTTCCTGCTTCCCAGAATTCTCCTGTTCTCACCTCTACTTCCTGTCTGGTTTTCCCGCCTATATTTCCTGCCTGGCCAATCAGCGTTTATTTAAAACATGATTGACAGAATACAGAATTGTCCCCCACCAACATTCCACCGTAGAAGTCCACTCAGCTCTTCTACTAGCGCGGGAGACTTTTGTGTAGTTTCACGCGAGGCAGATGTGCATCCAAGGAGGCTCTTTCGTAAGGACGGTTCTGTGATATCCTGGGTTGATCTTCTCAGCTCCTACCTACATAAAGACAACAGAGCAGAGTGATGTAGCCAGATGCGTATGTGATCATCTAGTTTACCTTTGACTTTCTGGGTAGTAGCCTTTCAAGTTAAGCAATAACTATAAATTCTGCCCTGGTACTATTAGGCTGCATTAATAGCTCAGTGAAATTAACGCCTTAATAATGAACACATTGGCACTTCTAGATCCTTCTCAATCCTTGTCTTCGGGTTGTGTCCTTAGTGATGTCAGCTGAGAGACCAGGTTGATTGAAGACTGCGATCAGGAGGAAAATGTGCAATATCCAAAGGACATAACGTGTCAAAGAAACCTGCATTTTGTAGGAGGAGGGGGAAGTTCTGGAAGTTTCTACCAAGCAAAGTTTCTGACTTACTCCTCAGACACACGGATTGGGTGAATTCTGTCCATGGGCATTCTGGGGAGGAGGGCAATTTGGCTGTAAGCCAAATCTAGGAGTGGAGAGAAAGGGCCTGGTGAGTCTGTGACACACAATGCGTGTGCAGAAAAAGCAGTTCCCCTCCAAAGAGGATTTGTCTTTACTTTAGAAATTCATTTTTCTTTACAGCGAAGCTCTATTAACAACTTGGAAAATGAGGCCTGTGATTTAAAAATTAACTCCATTTGTCACTTGAAAAGCCTAAGCGGTTTAAGGACTCTTGCAAACAGTAGTAATGGACTCTCGATGCGCTAGCCAGGAAGCACGCACAGCTTCCCTCTGTCCGTCTGGAGAAAGATGGAATAGAGTTTCAATTCTGACAAGCGGAGCAGCTGCCTTTGAAGTTACAATCAGCACAGCTCTGAAATTTCCCCTTTAGTGCAGTTTATGGCATGCTGCAGTTCATTTCTTTCTGAAAGAGCCTTAATGGGTGAGGTTGAGTACATTCAACCAGTGGTCAGGACTGAGGTGGTTGCGATCCCTGGTTGCAGGACACGGGCTTCTCCAGCAGTCCCAAGGCCTCTCGCAGCATCCACAGTTGTGTGAAGTGACATCCTATGGGGGCCTAGGCAATGGGTACCGGTAGAGGCTAGAGGGTGGAGGTTGACCTGAGGCTGAGCCCCTGCTGGTGTGAGATCATCCTTCATCCCTGGAGGTTGTAGGAGAGAAAAAGCAGTCTTCCTTCTACAGGTGTTTGCGTCTCGGGAAAGGGTGGGCATTCTTTAAAAACCAGTTCTCCACTGCTCTGTGGACATTTGGGCAATTCTGAGATGAGAGATTGGCTAGGACTCCAAACAGCCTGAAGCACTGCCAAGGAAAAGCAAGGCAACTCTTTGAGGAGTTTACTATCTACCTGGGGATGCCCGGAGGAGAAGGCCAACTCCCTAATGACGTCATAGAAGTCCCAGAATTTCCTGGTTTAAAAATACACAACAAAACATGTCAGACACCATGTCAAAATAGGTCAAACACCATGTGTTTTCTCTCACATGTGGAATCTAGATTTCAGTGTGTATGTGTGTGTGCGTGTGTGTGTGTGCGTGTGTGCGCGTGCATGTGTAATAGCAAATAATAATACTGTAAATGTCACTATGAAGCTCATTACTGCGAGAATGAATGAATAAAGAGAAATATGTATATGTACAGGATTATTCATTTGTGATTTGTTTGCTCAAAATCTGAAACCATCAAACATTGTAGTTAGTTTATGCAGCTTTGGCACTGAAGTCATAAGCCAGAGTTGGAGATCGGGGTGACAATGACACCTGGACAATGGATAATGACACATTTAAACTTACTCTGCTTTATGGATCATGGTTCCAATGAGCTGATGTCCTGAGACAAGAGCAAGCTTTCCTTTCTGACCATCACTGCTGGAAAGAGCACAGTGAAGGATATTTTAAGCCTGGAGAATTTTTCAAGGGTGTCAATTTCACAACAAAATACACAATGGCAATTGCAAATAAATACCTAAGGCTGAATTGTTCAGTCTTGAACTAAGATAAGTGAATAGAGTATTTTTAAAATTTATTATGTTTTTAATGTGGCTTAAAATTTTTAGACAATAGATACTATAACTATTGTAAGAACCTTTAAAAATAAGTTTTAAAACTGGGCATGATAGCTCATGGCTTTTTTTAAAAAATATTTGTTTATTATGTATACAATGTTCTGTCTGCATGTATTCCTGAATGCCAGAAGAGGGCACCAGATTTCATTATAGATGGTTGTGTAGCTCATGGTTTTAATATCAGTACTTGAGAGGCTGAGGCAGGAGGATGACTGTGAGTCTCGGAATTACCCTTGGCTACACAGTGAGACCATGGCTCAAGGAAAAGTTTTTAAATGTTTGTGATAAAAGCCTGGAATTCTGAATGTCACTTTAAAGAAAGAAAATGACTGATACTGAATGTTTCTTTAGAGAAGCTTAAAAAGTTCAGAATATAATTCTTGAGAAAAACATATGTTTTGAGTTTGCTGTTACATGTCATGGTGCTAAAAATATTTACTAGAAATAAGGAAAAAGGATAACCAGAGTATTGCGGAAAGGTGTGGCCACGAGCATCTCCTGTCAGCACACGGCTGAAACACCAGTGAAATGAGCCTCTCCGGTCAATCTCTCCCCAGGCTGATGAGCGAGTGCTCTCGCTGACCACTTTGCTGACTAGGAAGGAGCCAGATGTGGGCGAAGCCATCACTGTAAACAGTAACACCGTTGTGTGCTTCTCTTCCAGTTGTGTATGGCTCCTGGTTTGATCACGTGTTGAGCTGGGAGAAACACAAACATGATAAAAACATCCTCTTCCTATTCTATGAAGAAATGAAGAAAGTAAGTCTTTCACGTCAGCCTAGGCTAAAACCAAACGAAGTTCAAGGTCAGGGGATGAGAAATGAGTGTGGTGGGGCATGCCTTTAATCCCAGCACTCAGGAGGCAGAAGCAGGAGAGTCTCTGTGAGTTTGAAGCTAGCCTGGTCTACAGAGTGAACTCCAGGACAATCAGGATGACACAGTGGAATCCTGCCACAAACGAACAGTGGATAAATTTTGCTTAAGGAAAGGAATTCGGTATGTAGATAAGAGGCGTACTTACTTTCTTTAATTTTCCTGTTGCTCAGGATTTTGTGAAGAGTCTAAAGAAAATTACTGCTTTCCTTGGCATTGATGTGATTGACAGCGATATTAGTAAGATTGCCCGGAACACCTCGTTCAGCGAGATGAAGAGTAACGCAGTGAAAGAAAACTGTGACCCCAATCACACCATCTGTGCCCTCACGTCCGACAGAAACCTGGTGTTCAGGAAAGGTGAGCGAGGTGGAGACGGCCCCGTCTGTGGCTTCCACGGGGGAGCGCACTTGGCTTTTGGTTTCTGTGGGTTCTTGCCTCATCTGGCGGTCAGCCGTGAAGACCGGAGATACTTGAGTGTGTGCAGACTCATTTTGCTTTCATTGTTTCCAAAACAATAGCAAGTAACTACTCTGTACCCGACATTGAGATTGTAATGAGTAATGTAGAGATGATACGTGATAACGGGAAGCTTTCGTAGGCTATATGCAGGTTTTATATGCGCAGAGGTTAGACGCTATTTTATATAAGCAATGTGCATCCCAGAATGTGGGTGACAGAGAATTCTGGAGTAGGTGAAGTTTCTCTGTGTCCCAGCGCCTAGCTCCTAAATAACCACTCAGAAACTATTTATTAATTGTAAATGCTCAGCCCATAGCTCAGGCTTGTCACCAGCTAAAGTCTTTAAAATTAACCCATGTGTCTTATCCATCCTCTGCCACATGGTGGTACCTTTTCTCAGTACAGCACATTCTCTTGCTTCCTTTGTGTCTGACTTGTGGTTCCTCTGACCCCACCCTTCTTCCCAGCATTCTCTCTGCCCTGAAATCCTGCCTAGCTATCAGCCAGTCAGCATTTTCTTAACAGGGACAGCGACACATTTTCACAGTGTACAGGAGGCTTACTCCATAGCATCCCGGGCCCAATCTCCTCTGGATGACAGTGATTGTGTTTAAGTTCTCGTTGAGTTTTGTGCTCGCCATTTCTTCACAGTGGACCTCACATTGCTTATGCGCATAGAGACACAAGAAAAGGAATTAATCTCCCCCAGCGATTCTCCAGGTCCATGTTAGAAGCAAGTAGTGAATATCTGGATGTAGAATCTTTTTTTTTCCCCAAAAATGTATGTGTAAGAGTGTTCTGTCTGCATGTATAGCTGTCCCACGTGGCTGCAGTGCCCAAGGATGCCAGAAGGGGGCACTGGGTCCCCTAAAAGTGGAGTTAGATGGTTGTGGATACTGGGAACTTGAATTCAGATCCTCTATGAGAGTACCTAATGCTCTCAAGCTCTGAGCAGTCTCTACAGCCCCTATAACTGTGTTGAAGTGTGTAAATCTTTATCCGGATGTAGGAGAAATGTTCTAAAAATTATGAAGGCATTTGTATGCACAGATGCACGCACAGTTCCTACCAGAGAGCAAATGTTTCTTCGCCTCCTTTCACCCAGCCGGATATAATCCCCCCGCAGGAAATACCTGCCAACTCATTGTAAAACAGATATTACCTTAACTGTGCAAATTATCTATTGTAATTCAGCCTTATTTATGCAGAATCACAGAACCAAGGCTTAGAAAGGAGCCAAGTATTCAACTCAGTAAATATTAATATGCTTTTAATTCTGGAACTAATACACAACTATTGAATAAAACACAGCATCATGTCTCCAAAAGTTCATACTCCAGACAGAAATGCACACTGCTAACAGCCTGAGCCACAGTCAGCAGGACTGTGTGGAGAGTCTTTCTCTGTCCCACAAACCAGCTCACAAAAAAGCACGCAGAGACTTCTTCTTAACCATGAAACCTCGGCCTAGAGCTTAGGCTTGTTTCTAACTAGTCCTTATAACTTAAATCAACCCTTATCTATTATCCGACGTTCTTTTTACACGGCTCAGTTACCTTTCCACATCCTGCTTCCTCTGCTTCTGGCTGGCGACTCTGCCTTTCTTCCTCTCTGTCCCCAGAAGTCCCGCCTAACCTCTTTCTGCCTAGCTATTGGCCCTTCGGCTCTTTGCTACACCAATCACAGTGCTACAACTTTACACAGTATAAAGGGATCTTCCGCACCGACTTTGGGGAGGGGGTGTGGGGGCAGGATCATACTTCTCCTGTAGATCCTGGACTGAAAGTTTGAGAAATGATTATGAAAATGGCAGGAGAGGAATGCTGTCCAGGGGGAGCCAATGGCAGAGAGGGGGTCGGAAGTACCGCTGAGCCAGAGTCCACACCAGAAGATAAAGGGGCAGCTGTGCTGCAGAGGAGAGTATGCATGAAGCAGAGCGTGGGAGATGGGAAGATAGTGGTGCCAGAGAGCTTAAATCTCGGGAGAAGCTGTGCCTGTCTTCTCTCTCTCCTCTTGCCCCC
>JAQHUG010000222.1:822724-856934 GCA_028555095.1 Dicrostonyx torquatus | reverse complement strand
TTCCTTCCCCTCCCCCTCTCCCCTCTCCTCTCCTTCCTTCCCCTCCCCCTCTCCCCTCTCCTTTTCTTCCCTCCCCTCCCCTTCTCCCCTCTCCTCTTCTTCCCTACCCTCCCCCTCTCCCCTCTCCTCTTCTTCCCTACCCTCCCCCTTCTTCCCTCTCCTGGCCTTTCCCTAACCTCTTGTTTCCTGGTTGAAGAAGGAACCACACAAGCAGGCCAGTGTGGCACAGAGTGGTAGAGAAGGCTGTAAATGTGATTAGAAGAGTGTGGAAGGGAGGCAGAGGAACTGGGCAAGAGGCTGCTGAGCTGTTCAGGTGAGAAGCGTGGGCCACCCCTGGGACAGTGACAGCAGTCCTGCTTGTGTGGTTTCATCAAGAAGTCAGTCAGGGAGCCATCGGCAGGTTGTGGAAAGAGGCAGAGTCATCTGGGAGGGAACCAAGAGTGGGTGGGTAGCACAAGGGGCCGAAGATGAATCTCAGGGGACTTTAATACCCAAGAGAATGAAGCAGCCCAAGGGGAGCCAAGAAAAGACATGGGCCAGAATTAGACAGAAAGCCAGGGCCACACATGAGAACCTGTCTGTTGTTCATGAGCTTTAGGCAGTTTCTATAGGGGTAAGGATGGGAAGGTGGTCCAGAGAAGAGGAAGAGACCCAAAGGCTGGCCCGCATGAGCTGTGAGGATGCAGGGCAGAAGAGAGGCAGGTCTGGAAAAGGTCAGGGGGGATTCTGGGGAGGAGATGAAGAGAGAACAGACAGAGCTCAGAAGAGGCAAAAAGAGGAGGAAAGAAAAGATGGGGAGAGGCTGTGTAAATACCAGAGCAAGAGAGGAGGGCGCTCTGAGCCCTCAGAGTGATGTTTGTATTACAACACCCCTTGAGAGTCCTGCTAACAAAGCACTCACTGTTCTCAGATCTCACCCCATAAACATGTGAGACACTCCTGTGCTGGCTGTCCACCCCCGTGCCCCAACCTACCACAGCTGTGACCCTGGCAAACATCCCCAGATGAAACCCTGCCACCGCTACCTGTAACTAACAGCACCCGAGTACCACCATGTGTTGGATATAAACACGAAGACTAGCTCCTACTTGACACATGCACCCATGTAAAACACTTTACACATACAATGAATAAATCTTTAAAACAACCCCAAAACACATGGCTAGCAGGTTTCAGGCCACAGGTCATAGTTTTCTGCATTTGGATTCTTGCTGTCTATCTTAATATCATCTCTGTATATTAATTTTTTATATGGGCTGAGTTCATATGATGAACATGTGAGCATCTTTAATCCCCCAGCACTCTAGAGGCAGAGGTAGGCAGATTGAGCCAGCCTGATCCATATAATATGTGTGTCCCAAGACAACCTGAACTACATAGTATGACCCTGTCTAAAAGAACAAATCATATAATATCAGTGTTTTTCAGTAAAATTCACAAACGGTGAAAAAGGAAGCCATTCCTAGAACACAGTGCACTTCTTTACTGTTGGTGACATTGTCTGGCA
Source organism: Dicrostonyx torquatus (assembly GCA_028555095.1). Taxonomy (NCBI): domain Eukaryota; kingdom Metazoa; phylum Chordata; class Mammalia; order Rodentia; family Cricetidae; genus Dicrostonyx; species Dicrostonyx torquatus. The sequence continues at coordinate 855,427 of JAQHUG010000222.1, read as the reverse complement.
TGCAATCCAGCCATGTGTTTTCTCAACGTATGATGTAAGATGCCTAGCTCTCAGTTATATACAAAGAATACATTATAGTCCCCTGCTCGAAAAGGTTTACGAGCTAATTGGAAACAGAAGATCACAGAGAACAAGCGTAGAGATAAATTAACGTGCCCTTGGCCCTAAGACATGGAGACCCCAGGGATGGAAGCCGAGCTCCGAGTTTGAGAAAGGAGCGTAATGGAAGTGAGAAAGTCAGTTCTGAGGGCTTCAGAAACATGGCTTTTCAAATTAGGAGAGAGCCTAGCGGACTCTGCACACTTAACACCAACCATTCTGTATTGAAACCTGTGTTTATGTGTCCAGTTCTTCATTGTTAATGTATAGAAAGGGTTTCTGAAACTAAGGTGAGCTACCCATCTCTGTGGCGCTTCTCAACCCAGCCTCGTCTGTGTAAGCACCCAAGGAGGTGAATGCATGAACTCGCACTGTGCCTACTGCCTCACCTATGCTTTGGTCCCATTTAAACTGGAATATTCTTGGCTATTCCAACAACAACAACAATATATATATTGTAAGAGGCTACTTGTTTGTTCCCAGACCACCCAGCAGCTCACACCCAAAATAACCACACAGAAACTGTATTAATCAAATCACAGCTTGACCCATTAGCTCTAGCTTCTTATTGGCTAACTCTTACATCTTAATTTAACCCATTTCTATTAATCTCTATCACCACGTGGCTGTGGTTTACTGGGTAAAGTTCTGGCATTTGTCTCCGGTGGGGCTACATGGCTTCTCCTGACTCCGCCTTCTTTCTCCCAGCATTCAGTTTAGTTTTTCCCACCTATTTAAGTTCTGCCTTGCACAGGCCTAAGACAGTTTCTTTATTAACCAATGGTATTCACAGGTACTGAGATGTCTCTGTCAATTCTAGAGTTTTGGAAGTTGCCTACAATGTACTTCTTGTTTACTTTGGTAATATTGTATCCTTCTTAAGTCTTTGATGGACTTGAAGAATAGATAGTTATAATTATAGTTTTCCTTAATTATTATAAAAGATAAAATAGATATAAATATTTTAACTATAATTCTTGCTTGATACCTGTCTTGTTAAATGTAATTTTACTATATTAAAGTTAAAACCTTCCTTTTTATTTAAACAGAAAAGGGGGAAATGGTGTGGGATGTCCTTCTGTATATGTGTTGCTTTCATTGGTTAGTGAATAAAGAAGCTGCTTTTGGCCAATGGCTTAACAGAGTGTAGCCAAGCCAGAAAAGATAGGTAGAGAGAGTAGAAGGAGTCAAAGAGATGCCATGGAGACACCAGAGAAGAAAGACACCAGCTGCTAGATGGAACCTTGCTGGCAGGCCAGGACCCTCATGGTAAAATATAAAATAATGGAAATGGGTTAATTCTAGATGTAAGAGCTAGCTAGCAATATGATTAAGCTATTGGCCAAACAGCATTGCAAATAATATAGTTTCTACATGATTATTTCAGGAGTCTGGGTAGTCAGGAAAAGAATTAGTGACCCCCCACAACATATGTATTTTAAATCTTTCTTTAAATAAGTAATTATTAACTGTAGAAATTAATATGCAACCACCACAGTCATCATTAGAAACACCAAAAAAGCAAGTGAGAAATGGTCCCCCATCATCTCACCAGGAGAGACCAAGTGCTCCCATGTGACTGCGGAGCTGTCAGATTTTCTCTGGGAGTTTCCTGCCCTGATAGATTTCTTGTGTTTCCAGGAGTGGTGGGTGATTGGATAAACTACTTCACTCCGAAGCAGGGGAGTGCCTTTGATGAACTGTTCACAGAGAAGATGAAACACAGCGATGTGGGCAGATGCCTGAAGGAGTATACGAATTCAGATGGGAAATGAAGCCGACTCCTCAGCTCTGCAGTGCAACACCTAGAAAAATGTGTAGATATTCCACAGTTGTGGAAAGCAGGTCTTTCTTTCCGTGAGAAACACACACTTCAAGGATGTGTCAAAAGTGGCACTCATGAGAGACTATTAGCATCGTGTGTGGTGATAGTAGAGAATCGTTAATAAAAGGAGCCATAAAATTCTCCAATAACTGAACTCTGTAGCCATTTCCAGTGCGTTCAGAAAGGGCCCGGGGTAGTTCCTGCTCAGAAAGGCATGGTTTTTGTAAATCCACCATGAGCTGTGCTGATGTGGAAAAGGGGTTAAGGATTGAGTCATATCACAATAGAAACAGATACCATCCTGCCAAGCTTGAAATACCTAATAGTAGGATCCTATCGCACACTGGTGAACATGAAGAATGACTAGATAATCCTTCAGATGAACGTGACTGGGCATGCCTGGATTTTCGTAATGGCATCTCAATTAAATTATAAATTTTTCTAATTTTTCAATTTGGAGGCTGAACTTTCCTTTGAAAATGTCCATGCTTATGATTATAGTATTTAGAGTATGCGTGCTCTCTTCCAACTCACGCCCAACACTAATCCAGTCTCTGCAGCTTCCTGTAAGGTGTATTACCCTGCGCCTTTCACTAGAGGGCACCGTAAGGAAGGCTCAGTGAACTTAATGTCGGTGTTTTCCCACAGGTCTCGGCAGGATTTACTTCTGTTGTGCACTCTTACCGAAGGCTTGCTGGGAAATCAAAACTGTACTACCTATAGCTCCTAATGCTGAGCTCACAGCAGGAGAGGGGTTTGCTGAGTTCAACTGAACACTTTGATTTTTATGTCCTAGTGTATTATGAGCCTATGTAAATGTTCAGGGATGAAACTGTTGGGGCATTTTGTGTGATGTTGATAATTCAGCAAGAAGTTCAATTTGCATAAATCTTCTGTATGCATGCATTTGTTGCAAATAAAGAGCATTCCTTTTGGCTTCGTGCAACTCTTTCTCTCAACCTAACATTTCTAATGGTTCACTTTAGCCACTTCCCTTCAAGTAGATGAAGTCATTGGAGGACAAACCAGGCTGATCTTGATGCAGCCTTCCTACTGGAGCTGGGAAGATGCACGACTGAGCTGACTTATCATCTCTTCTTGATGACCAGGGAAGGAGAAGGCCATCAGTCAGGCTAGGGAGACAGATGAGACTGAAAGTGAAGAAAGCATTGAAAGTACCAAGTCCTTGCCGTGCGATGGTGGCACACGCCTTTAATCCCAGCACTCGGGAGGCAGAGGCAGGTGGATCTCTGTGAGTTCGAGACCAGCCTGGTCTACAAGAGCTAGTTCCAGCACAGGCTCCAAAGCCACAGAGAAACCCTGTCTCGAAAAAAAAAAGTACCAAGTCCTGTAAGCTCCATATATCCTCACGGCACTAAAATGACCATTGAAATTAAGGTAACTAAGACAAATATCTCATGGCGTTTTGCTCCTCTAGGTCTGTAAAGTCACATTGGCAGGCTGTAACTCAATTTTGATACGAATTTGCCGACAGTCAGTAACCTAAGGGTGTAACCAAGAATCTAAACCCTCAGTCTGTGGTCAGTTAGCTTTGTGTGTGATACGAAGCAGGAAGCTGAAGGATCTTTGATCTCAAAATGCCTACACTCTAGTGGGTTTCCACAGATAAGATGTTTCACACATCAACACACTCCACACAGAAAGAGGAGAAAAGAAGGAATGGAGAAGCAGGACCCTGGCAGAGGCTCTCTCTCTCTCTCTCTCTCTCTCTCTCTCTCTCTCTCTCTCTCTCTCTGTGTGTGTGTGTGTGTGTGTGTGTGTGTGTAAGAGAGAGAGAGAGACAGACAGACAGACAGACAGACAGTCAGAGACAGAGAGACCAAGGGGCTCCCATGCAAAAGAGAGCAAGGTGACCTGTGTGTGCAAGCAATGTGTAGCGTGCTGTTTAGTTTTCTGCCAACTTGACACAAGCTAGAGTCGTCTGGGAAAGGAATCTAAGGAAATGCCCCCAGCGGATTTGCCCTCAGGCAATCTGCCCATTGAGTAGGACAGCCCAGCCCACTGTGGGTGGTACCACCCCTGGGCAGGTGGTTCTGGAGTACACATGAAAGGTGACTGAGCAAGCCTGGGGACCGTGCCAGTAAAAACAGCACTCCTCCATGGACTCTGCTTCAGTCCCTGCCTTCAAGTTCAGACTTGAGTTCCTCCTCGGTTTCCCCTTGGTGATGCTATCGAACCTGTAAGCTGAAGTAAACCCTTTCTTTTTCAAGTTATTTTTGTTTAATGTTTTACCATAGCAACAGAAATTTTGTTGTTTATTATGGGATACAAGTCTGTTGTGGATATATACCGCATTTCCTTTATCCATCCATTCACAGGCATGGTGGCCGACTCTATAACCTATAATGACTTACCAGTCATGGCACTAAGCAGGGATATGCAGTTAACTCTGTGGTGTGTTGTCTCAGAGTCCCTCAGCTGTATACCCAGGAGTGGTATAGATTAGAGTTTCAGTTTTTACTTGTTTAGTGACTGGGCTCATGCACATTGGATACCTCTGCTTGGCCTTGGATACACAGCGTTCATCCTGCCCCTCCTCCCAAACACTGGGATAGCATGCCCTGGCCATAAAGGCTGTCTAGGAAAATTTTATCAAAGCATTCTGTATTGATGAGATGAATGCCCAAAAAAGAACTTCCAGGATGTCTCAATGATGAAAAATATGATAGCATAAAATATCAATGGCAGGGGATGGAGAGATGGCTCAGAGGTTAAGAGCATTGCCTGCTTTTGCAGAGGTCCTGAGTTCAATTCCCAGCAACCACATGGTGGCTCACAGCCATCTGTAATGAGATCTGGTGCCCTCTTCTGGCCTGCAGGGATACATACAGACAGAACATTGTATACATAATAAATAAAACTTTAAAAAAATGTCAGTGGCATTTGCATCACAGAAGACAAAACACAACTGCAATACCAATCATTCTGCTGTGATTTCAGATACAACCATGCTCCTTCTTGATGGGCATCTAGTTTTCCGGGGATGCTTTTTTCCCTTGCTGTAACCACAGACACTGTGTGTCCTGCTTCTAGAGGGCAGAGCAGGGTTGGAGAATGTACACGTAGATGCTAGTGAATTCTGCTCAACCCTACTGCTGTCCTTTGCCTGTTTCCTGGCTCACTGTAGAAGCGATCAGACCTGCAGTCAAGCCAATGGGTTATAAGTCAGTTCCCACAGTCCTGGGGAGACTATGCTTGCTGACAGCCGTTGTATCCACCAGAATGTTCCCTTGTCAGAAGTCCTGGATCCACTCTCCTGTCCCCTTGCCTTTTCACTCATATTTAACAGACAGCTTAGTAGGTATCTCTTTACCCACAATGCCACCTGTCTAGCCAGGGTGGCTTTTTCCTCTTCTTTTTTATGTAGAGAAGTTGGCTTGGTAGCACATTCTTATTATTTATTTATTTATTATGTATACAATATTCTGTCTGTGTGTATGCCTGCAGGCCAGAAGAGGGCACCAGACCTCATTCAGGTGGTTGTGAGCCACCATGTGGTTGCTGAGAATTGAACTCAGGACCTTTGGAAGAGCAGGCAATGCTCTTAACCACTGAGCCATCTCTCCAGCCCTGCTTTTCCTCTTCTTTACCTGCCCTACTGCGTGTGCCCCCTTTGTAGTTAGTGAGGAATTCCTGAATCTCCGAGATACTCATCCCTGGGTAGCACTTCCTCATGTCCGAGCATCTCTTGAGGCCGTGGCTGTTTTCAGGCAGGGTCTGTTTCACACTTGCTCCTAAAGCCTTCTTCCATCCCTGGCCTCCTTTTTCATGTCTCCTACGGACTCTGCAGTATCACTCCTCTTTTCTTTCCTTTCCTGCTCTCAGCCATTCTGGCTTAGTATTATACACTTAAGTATCCATCTCTTGCCCTTGCTAGTCAAGAGCCCATGTCCTTTCGTGGTGTCTACTCACCAGGCCCAGCCCAGCAGAGTAGATGTGAAACAACCGCGGGCCGTGACCTGAGTTCCCAGACAAGCTCCAGTTTTTAATCTAGAAAACTCCCTTCTGATCTAGAGATCCGCATGGATCCTATTCTCACATTTGCTGACTACTCCGTGTCTGCATTTAGACCTCATCATGCATCCCCTTCTGTTGCTAATTTAAGCTCCACCCTGGAGTAGGAGGGTTCTTCTGTATTTCTGTGCTTTGATTGGTTAAATAAAAAGGATGCCTGGCCTGTAAGATAGGACACGGCCCTTAGGTGGGTGGAGTAGACAGAACGGAAGGGAAAAAGGAGTGAGCCAGTCGCCATGAGGCTCCCACTGCAGATGGACGTACCTTAGAACCGTCTGGTAAGTCACCACCTCGTGGTGACATACAAACTTTTATAATGGGTTAGTTTAGATGTGAGAGCTAGCCAAGAAAAGGCTAGAGATAATGGGCCAGGCAGAGTTTAAATGAATATAATTGTCATGTGGTTATTTCGGGCATAAGCAAGCAACCAGCGGCTGAGCTGGCCGGTGGCTGGGGGCTGGGAGCTGGGTGCCGGGAATACAACCCACACTTCCCCTATTTACAACACCACCCCACTGGACCAGCCGCTTCTTCCCTGTGTTGCTGTTAAGTGTGCAGACAGCGTGTGGGGATGCAGAACAGAAGCTTTGAATAGTGAAGGAACGCATCCCTGTCTGCTCACCACTTCAGTTCGCTGGGCCTGTACCCGTGAATGTATAAGCTGATCGGGTAGAGAATCACACATGTAATTCTTTACCTTTCTTCCTCTTTCCAAGCCATAGGAGTCACGGTACACTGTGCATGCTTGCTCTTCAATGTTTATTAGTATGTTCTTTAAAAATAAGTAAATGTTTAACTAATATACAGCCATAAGAGTGCATCTATTAATGGGAAACAAAGCAGGATTTCAATATGTGTTTACATTGTGCAGTTGGGTGAGAAATGATATATTTCTCACTTCTTAGTGGCAAAACCATCCAACATCCTTTCTTCTAACTTTTTGAGGTATATATAGTTACACAGTTACTGTCAACAGAATCTAAGACCATCTGAGTGGCGTGAAATCATTCTTCAAACAAAAAGGCAAGAAAGATCAACTGTGTTACAAGAATGTGAGCTGGGCATGATTCTGTGTGCCCATAATCCCAGCATACAGGAGGCTGAAGCAGGATTGCCAAGTTTGAGGCCAGACTGTATTTTGTATTGAGTTCAAGACCAACCTTACCTATACAGTGTGTTCAAGGCCAGCCTAGCCTAGAGTGAGTTCCTGTATCAAAACACTCAAAAAGTTCCTTGGCGTTCATATGATATGAATTCTTAAATTTCTTGTGTGACATATTAATGTATATGTGTACAGGTGTGAGGGTGTGTGTGTGTGTGTGTGTGTGTGTGTGTGTGTGTGTGTAGGCTAGAGGTCAATATTGGGTATCTTCCTCAATTACTGTCCTTGTTTTTGAGATAAGATTCTCTTGCTGAACTTGTGACTCGGCAATTCAGCTAGACTAGCTGTGCGGTGAAACCCAGGCTACACCGGCTGGCCAGTGAGCCCTGGGTTAGCCTATCTATTCAGTGAACTCCAAGCTAGTTTATCTGACCAGTGACCTCCAGGCTGGAATAGGCTATCCAGTGAGCCCCAGGCTAGACTACCTGACCAGTGACCTCCAGGCTAGAATAGGTTGCCCAATGAGCCCCAGGGACCAGGCTCCCTCCCGTCTTGTGGGCATTGCCAGCACACACCACTGCGTCTGGATTCTTATGGGTGTCAGGTACCAGAATTCAGGCTGTCACGCTTGTGTGGCAAACATTTTCCTGACTGAGGCCTCTCTCCAGCCTCCTTAATCTCGTCTGTTTCTGGCATTTTCCTCTTGTTCTATGTGAGACTATCAAGTAGAAAGATTCTTCACACATTTAGGAAACACCAATGAAAACCAACTAACTGAAAATCAGCATCAAAGGGGAATGATGCTGCATGTAGGTCATTTCCACACCCTTGACTTTGACTTTAGCCTTCGTAACAGGATTAACTCACCCAGCTCACCGTGCACAGGTCCAGACACAGAAGCTTTCTCAGCAACCAGAGCAGGCCATGGAAGCAGCTCCATGGCTTCTCTGGATGAAAAGCTACAGGATACAGGAGGCAATGAGCCATCAGTCTGGTGAGCCCCACAAGCAGCCAATTAGGAGACTGATTAGAGCCAAGTGGTGTGCTCCACTTAGATAAAGACAATCTGAGTAATTCCTCTTCCAAAGTACGAGGGTTGTCATCTTGAAACACAGCAAAACAGATTCGGGCAAGTAGATGCCAGCAGGATTTTAGGTTCCCCCTCCCAGTTTCCTTGTAATAATTTCATTGAGTAATTTTAAGTTTTCAGTGTCAGTATCATAGAGCCAGGAGGGCTTCCTAATCCTTAGTGATTATCTGATTGTTATGACCATTATCTCTGGGGGAAAGAAGAGATTCTCCATTGTAAATAGTAATAGGATCAAATCCCACTTCAACCATGAATACAATAAATACGTACATATATATGTATATATATATATAATTTTCAAATGTGCCATTTATTCCAGTGGTTTATATTAATTTACATAAAATTTGTTGCCATAGAGAAAAGCCGATAGTGGTCTTTAGACAGCCTCCACTATTTAGATTGCCCGTGTCACTGACAGCTGAGGGGACATTCAGCCAGGCTGTGGGACAATACCCTCTGATGACTAGATAGGCTTCAGGGAGAGGACATACATTTCTGAGTAATTGGCCCAAGTGGGATTATAATTAAAATAAATGAGGTGGTCAACTAGACCTCGTTAGGTAGCACTGGCTGGACTGAAAAATGACATTTTATTCACCCCGACAGAAATGTTTCAATCAGTAGGCAATTATGCAAATGGCACTATTACTCTTAATACCGCGTGTTTCTTTCTTTCTTTGTTCCTATGAAGGTCAACTCTATCCTGTTTGGCGTGTTCAGCTCCTGTGCTGTGAGCCTTCGTTAGCCCTTAAGTTAAAATGCTGTCTCCCCTGACACTCCTAAGACCCGTGGGGACCCCAGGAGCCCTTTCACTGAATGCAAATAAAACTGAGGCCAGAGGGTGACAAGGCCAGGGTGACAGGCCTTGTCACAGCACTCCTTCCAAGGTGCCAATCAAGTGGAGGGCTAATTATGACGGGAAGGCACCTGGGAAGTGAACTACTTGGGCCGCCGCTGATGTCTCTTCCGCCAGGGACAGACAAGACGCGGTGGGCTCAAGGAAGCTGTTGGCCTCTATCCTGTTTCACTTTGCAAAGCATTGACTGAACATAGATTTCAGGATAACAAATGTGAGATGCGCAATTCGAAGAAAGGGAACTTGAATCTTTCCATTGTTTCCTGTAAGGCAAACAACTGAGGTTTGGGACAGTCAGCCCTTTCATTACCTTCCTGGGGGACAGACTCCCTAGAGACAGGAAGCATGTGGACAGGGCAGGGTATCAGTGCAGGACAGGACAGAAGGCCATGTGGTGCCATGTCCTCAGTCACATCCTGCCCCGACTTTTATGTCTCGCTCTCTACCAACAGAACACCAGGCTTCCTGCTGAGCAGACATGAAAGGTCTTCATGTAAGGAAGAGCTGGTGACTTGTTTGTTCTGGGGACAGGGTGTCATGAAGCCCGGGGCACACTCACACTACAGATCCAAGGACGTCTCTGAACGTCATCCTCTGCCTCTGTCTCACAAATGCTGGGATACAGATGTGTGCCACCCACTCCGGAAGCCTGCTGCTCTGTAGGCGAGAGGAAGATTATGGAACCCTTTAGAGTGGACACCAGGGATTGTATGTCTTGGAAATACTAATGTAGACAGTCTGCACTGGGAACCTCCGAGTTAGTGAGACCCTCATACCCAAACAGGTCTGAGTCTGGAGGAAGGAGGGTAGGAATAGGTGTCTGGGGCTGACTGTCGGGGAAGCGTGTCTGGTAAGGAGAGCGTCGGAAGGTCTCTGAGCCTGGGTCCGACCCTGTTGAGCTTTCAGGCACCAACCTCTCCAACTGAAGGCATCTTACACTTCAGTGTGCACAGGTCACCTTGTAGACTTCCTAACGGGCAGACTCCTAGACCGAGGCCCCGGGTTCTCCACCTGACACCCCAGCCTAGGGCTAGCAAATACATTTGCACAATTATTATGATGAAAGATTGTTTAAGAGCTTCGGCAGGTGATTGAGGGACCATCTCTGAGGAAGCCTGGGCGCCTATCTGCTGTCCTGGAACGTTCTAGAGCTGCCACCTAGTGTCCAGTCTTTGGTAGTTACTGCTGTCTATTGCTCAATTTCCATGTCTATAAACTAGAGGAAGAAAAGTACTTCCTTTATAGAACTGTGGGGATTAAAAGAAGTAAGATACACAGAGGTCATTTGAATGGTCTGCCTAATCAGGCAACAGTGCAAGGTAGCTGTACTGTCATTGAACGTATACAAAAAGCTGGTCGCCTTGGGTGCAGAAAGTCACAAGAGGCAATACAAGTCCTTCAGACTGAGAGGACCAGCAAGCACCAGGTTGGACCAAGAGGGTGACAGCTAAACCTATAAGCTTCCTCTCCTGACCTTTGCCGTTTAAAAATACATACTGATACAGAGCCGCCAGCTGCTGAGAGGGGGCTTTAAGGCAGGCAGGAAGTGGGGGCAGGACTGGTGCTTAGCTACCACCAGTGTAGAGGGTGGAGAGAGCCCTGCTGGGAACTAGACAGGGTTCAACAACACAGGAAGTAAGACGGAATCCCACCAAGCGCTCTTCGCTTGGTATAGCCTTCGTATGTATTTATTTTATTTTTACATTTTAAAGCGTTCCATGTATCAGCGTATGTGGGCGCACACATGTGTGCAGGTGCCTGTGAGATCAGAAGAGGGTGTCAGATCCTCTGAGCTGGACCTAGAGGCTCCCAGTGAGCCAGTGATCCACCCAGCGTGGGCGTTGGACATGCGCTGGGATCTGCTGGGCAGCAGAACGTCCGGTTATCACTTCAGCCTCCGTGCACACATACTTTGAAAGCAAGTGTCTGTCAGTGGCTGTCCCAAGGTTTATGACGTACATCGAAATATAATCTAAATACGCCTTCAATAATACCACACAGCTCTGTTTTTATAAGAGTGCGTACCCGCCGGGCGGTGGTGGCGCACGCCTTTAATCCCAGCACTAGGGAGGCAGAGACAGGCCGATCTCTGTGAGTTCGAGACCAGCCTGGTCTACAAGAGCTAGTTCCAGGACAGGCTCCAAAGCCACAGAGAAACCCTGTCTCGAAAAAAAAAAAAAAAAAGAGTGCGTACCCACTTTACCCTAAATATCAATAACATCACACAGCTCCTTTTCTAGGAGTGTGTGCCCACTTTCCCCTTCACTTATCTCTACGCTCTGGTCATACTATACATTATGCAATTATTGCTTTAGAGCCATCATTTTAAGGACAAATCAGTCTGCCTTCACTTACTTTTGTCTATTGTTCTTTGCATATATTCGAATCTCTTAGATTTTCTTCTCTCAAAACCTCTTCCTCCTCTCCCCCGTTTTTTGTCTTAGCACCTTTGTGTTGTCTTGTTTTTTATGGGCATTGGTGTTTTTGCCAGCATGCATGTCTGTGTGAGGGTGTCAGACGGTGGGAGTTACAGACCGTCCATATGGATGCTGGGAATTGAACCCCAGGTACTCTGGAAGGGCAGTCAGTGCTCCCAACCCCTGAGCTCTCTCTCCAGCCCCATACGCATGCCTTATTGTCTCTACTCTCAAGGGGAAATTCCACTGGATGTAGAAATTGAGGTTGGCAGTCATTTTCTTTTGGTATTTCAAACAATATACACCAGTGTTCTCGCTTCCATAAAGCAAACCTGCAATCACCTTTCTGTGTTGCCCTCCCAGCTGCCTGGGGATTTCCTCAAGACTTTCTGTTAATCTGCGGAGCCTCTCGGCCACCATTGCTTCACACATTCCTTCTCTCTTGTCTGTTTGGCTTAGATTCCTATCTCTGTTATACTGTTTTTGATTTGGTCTCAATAGCCCCCCCCCTTTTTTTTTTGGTCGCTTTGTCTTTGAATTTTAGTATTTCCTTTTTGATTAATTTTTGGGTGGTGGTAGTGGGGTCGAGCCTCACTAATGCAGCCCAGGCTAGCCTCGAGCTTGGATTACAGAATGTGGTTTCTATCTCTTGACTGACATTACTCATCTGGACTTTCCCATATCTGTTGGCATCAGAGCGCAGCTCTTCTCAATTGCTGTCTGGTAATAGGAACATCCATGCCATCCCTGAGGATGGGCTCCATGCATGTTTTGTCTCTTTAAATTGAGCCATTTCTTGCCTTTTTGTTTTTGGGTTTTTTTGAGACACGGTTTCTCTGTAGCTTTGGAGCCTGTCCTGGAACTAGCTCTTATAGACCTGGCTGTCCTCAAGTTTAGAGATCCGCCTGCCTCTGCCTCTCCAGTGCTGGGATTAAAGACGTGCGCCAGCACCGCCCGGCTTCATTTTTTTTGCCTTTTGCTAAGACTTATTTTGTTGTGGAAAACAGGGTTTTAGGGACTGTGACTAATCTGTTTTTAGTAGAAGGGTTTGTGTCCATCTTTCTGAGAGGCGGGTTACATCTTTACTATGGCTATAAATACCAGGGAAATCAAATTCCTCCAGGTCCTTGCCTGTGGCTTGGGAATTTTCTTGTCTTTTCCACGTGAAAGCCTATGCTTTGTAAGTTATTTTGTGTGTGGGATGGAGGGGTCTGTCAATTCACCTCCTTTACTGGAGACTTGGTGATTGCATGAGGTGTACGAGTAGCAATGTCAGGAGTGGGTTCCCTCTGGTGGCACTGGGCTCATTATACCTCAAGTTGGTTGGCCACTCCCACAAGTTCTACGTCACCTCAGTACATTTAGCAAGGTCGGACAGATTGTCGGTTGAAAGTTTTCCAGCCTGGCTGGTGTCCTAATCCCCATTGCTGGAACTTTTCTGTGGTTACAGAAGATGGCTGGTTCAGGTTCTGTATCCCCCATCACTAGGAGTCTCTGATAGGGTCACTCTCGTAGATTCTTGTTGGGTTGCCTTGTCCAGCCTTGATATAAGGGTTTGTACCTAGTCTTAGTGTCACTGTTAGGCTATGTTCGGTTCATATCCCTGGGACATGAACTTTTTCTTTTCTTTCTTTTAAAGGGAAAGGGAGCAGTGGGTCTAAGGGAGAGGGGAGGAGTGAGGGGATTAGGAAGAGTGGAGGGAGGAGAAACTGTGGTTGGGTTATAATGTATGAGAGAGGAATCAAAAAAATTTATGAACTCTATTTTTTAAAAATTTCCAAATAAATAAAACACTACATACTAAATTTAACCAGAAAAAAAGAGTGGAATCTGGGGGCATTCTGAAGTGGTCACTCTTAAAGCTGGCCCCTGTTCCTCCTCCAGGGCTTCTTCCCAAAGTTCTGTTGTCCCCCCGGGGTGTTCCCAGTCAGTCTGATCCCTTCATGTCTTCTTTACTGTTCATTAGATTCTCCTGAGCTGAGGGGAGAGGGGTCTTCACCTTGGAGTAGTCTCATTAGGGAGGAGAAAGTCAGGGGTCCCAGTGGCTATCTTACTGCTCTGCCTATGGGCATGGAGATTCCCTTGCTTAGATTCCCAGGTCCTGTAAGAGCCCGCTGGCACCCTTGCTGTGAGCACCCCCAGATCACACTGGAGTGCACACTTAGCCTTTGAGGCTCTCAGGGTGACTCCAGAAGTCTTACTTCCGCTGTCTGACACTGTCTGTCGGGAGAGGTGGAGCAAGCTCTTGCCTGCGCTGCGCAGACGAGCTCACTGCAACTTCAGGCAGTGGAAACCTAAGAACCAGTTTCTACAGTGAAGCTGTACTCTCGACTCGTACGGAGTTTGGAGCAAGGACCCTAGTGCACTTTATTTTCTCACACACTAGCTCCTGAGGGAGGCTGTGTCTGAGGAATGAGCAGTTCATGCTGATACGGACTGAATGTGACAACAGACTAAATAAGGGCACCGTTGAGAGAAATAACATAAAACCTTGACTTTTCGGGACCACCCACAGTATCAGAAGCTATCGTGGCCAGTGTTTGAACTGAAGTGGTTTTTCTGTGGTTAGCACGGAGTACCTAGAAGATTCTGCAAAAGAGAACATCAAACTCTCGAACAAGGGACCTAGAAAAAACCTGAAGGGTGTGGACCTGGCAGCATCAGACTCCAAACTTGCTGTCTGAACAGGCACAGAGGAGAAACTGAGGCACGCTATCTTGTTTGAGACAAGGTTTCACTACGGCACTGAACTCCTGGGGGCTGGAGAGCCTGGCATGTGCTACCACACCACCTAGGCTGTCACCTGGCAGGGGGTCAGCGACTTTGCAGACACAGTCTAAGGCTCTGGCTTACTGCGGGAACAGCCTGCGACTGAACCAGGGCCCACAAGAGCAAAGGCAGGGCAAGGGCAAGGAGATAATGATGATGATGATAAGACAAGGTGCCCGCCTCTTCCTCCAACTCATGCCTACCTTCTAGGGACAGACTGAGAACTGCTGCCCACATGCAGTGGGCGTGAAGGACCTACTTGTAGTCAGTACTAATAGGAGTTTCTTTTTAATGGAGGCAAGAGTTGCAAATGTTCCATAAGCAACGTTTCCTATTTATTAAGTGTCTACATTTATGCCTTGCTCTTGGAATTCAGTGGGGACAATCTGGGTTGGCCACAGGGTCACAGTGAAAGCTGAGTTTGGTATATGAAGGTAGCATTACTTCAGCCACGAATGCCAATGGCTCATCCCGCCTTCTCTAAATCAATACATGACAGGGAAAAGACAAGAAGGTATTTACCAGTGTGTGTGTTCTCTGTGCATGGATACACAAAGTACGGTCCCCATGAATCACTTGCTTCTGAGCCTGCATAGCTAGTGCTTAAAGAAAATGCCTAAGAAGTGTCTTCCAAGAACAAAAGCTTCATCGAGTTTGTGAACTTTATTAATTAACATGGGGTGTGAACTGCCAGACACACTGCCTTAAATAAATAAAACCTCAGCATCATTAAAACCACACAAACACAGTTTGACAGGGTACAACACAAAGTTGATTGTTTATGCTGTCTGCGGACACTAGACCAATCCCTCAGTAATCACCTCACACCAGAGGAAAGCAGATATAATCATCTCGTGGGTCCTGGAACAATGATTTGAGAAAACTCTTTGAAGAGTCAGGTCAGGTTTCTCACACATCAGATCGCGCGGCTGCAGATTACACCGTGGGGTGTGAGCAAAGCCGGAGCGAAGTGGCTGAAGGAGCCTGCATCCCCGCTCCCCACGACACCGACCTCTACTTCTGGCAGGAGTTATTAACCTTCTCTATCAGGAGGAAGATGTGCTCGGCGAACTCCCGGATGGCCCCCCGGCCACCGCTGCATTTGCAGATGTACCCCACAGCCTTCTGGGCCCCGGAGCAGGCGTCAGCAGGAACGGCGCTGAGACCCACTCTCTTCAGGCATTCTTCATCAGACACTTCATTGCCTGCAAGCGAAACGAACATCGGTCAAGTACAAAAGAGACACAGAATGTTCTAGCTAAATGATGCAAATGACAACCCTTAGGTGACAGGGACACCAACAATCCAAGAGAACAAAACAACACCTGCAAGCACAAGTGAGAACAGGGCTCTCCTTCAGCAATCCTGAGCAAGCTCGTACCAGCTATGGAGGGAGAGTGGAGTATATATACCCTTTACCTACTGTGCATTATAATTATCAGAAATTACATTTTTGTTATGAGAGCTGTTGAGATGTAAGCTTGAGCCTGCAATCCTGCTGCCGTCCCTGCTGAGGTCACAGGCACACTCCAACATGCCTGGCACATCACTAACACTGTCAAGAAACCTAGCAAGATTATTTTTATTTTATATGTAGCAGTGTTTTGCCAGCATGTATGTCTGTACACCACGTTCATGCAGTTCCTGCAGAGGCCCGAAGAGGGCGCTGGATCCTCTGGAACTGGAGTTAGCATTGAGAACTAAACCTGGGTCCGCAGAGAGAAGAGCCTGCACTCCTAACCTCTGAGCAATCTCTCTAGCCCTGGGATGTGTTTCTAAGTGCCCACTCCAAACACTGCTCACATTCTGGGTTAAGATTCAGGACGTATTCTGAGGGTTGTTGTCGTTTTGGATAAGCCACACATATCCAGGATAGAAAACTTCTCTTAAATGCAAACAAAGGACACCGCCCAGCACGATTATCACGGCTCCTCTGTCAGTGTCTGCTGGAATCCGACTCTAGGCCTCTGCCTACACAGATGACACATTTCCTACACAATGTGAAGCCTTCTGTTTACCTTTGGGTCTTTTTCTAATGTTTGTGTAGTCTGTTGATTATGAATATGTAGAGTCAGTCATATGAGAGCTCCCTTGAGGCCTCATGGAGAATGTGCACAGCAAGGCTGGTGCTCCCTAGAGTAAACTGCATTTTTCTCTATACTTGGTTCCAAAGCTGTCCCAGCATCTCAAGACCATGGGCTCAGGCAACCGTGAGGCTGCTGTGGCCTGCCCGCATGTACTTCATGCATGATCTGTAGTGTGCACCTTAGCAACTGGTCTGTCTTAATACTCACAATGCTGACATCATGGGGCTGCCAGCTCTGTCCACACAATGCTTATGGTTCTAGTAACTAGTTTCTTGCCTGCACTGTAAGGACCAGCTAAGCACATCTGCTTAACAGTAGCATGAAAAGTCTCAGACATATCTGAACATGCCGATAAACACAGACGTCAGCACAGCCCTAAACGTTTAGCACCCAGTGTGTGCAGGCGCTGCATTCTTTGGCAATGTAGGCGGATTCTTTTTCTCCATCATTGGCACATTACTGCAATTTCTGTCTTAAAACTGGAACTTGTAAAAAGCAAACAGTAAAAATTGTTCTGGTGTACTAGAAACTCCGGGTGCTTTGCTTCAGCTGCATGAATCTCTGTAGCAGCCCTAAGGCACCGTGTGCTCCCAACACCTCCAGCTTACTGTGTACAGCAAGACTCCACTAGACTATTCTGACCCACACTGTCAGGCAACCTTCAGAATAGCTCTTTATTTATTTACTTATTTGTGTGTGTGTGTATGTGGGGTAAGCATGTGCTGACCCTAACCTGTAGAGGTTAAAAGGGTAGGGCAGTTTTCAAAGGTCAGCTTTCTCCTTCTACCACGGGTATCCTGGGGATTGAATGCTGATCATCAGACCTGGCAGTGATCGCCATTACCCACTGGCCCAGACTATTCTAATACTCAGCTCTGCAGTTGAATAGACATCCATTTCCCTACAGTCATTTGAAGACGTTCCCTTCTGGTTATTCTGACAGGATAAGCAGATCCGCAAATGACCCACCGAGATAGGCCACTTCTTTCCAGCACAGGCCCATCTCCTTCCTCCACTCATCCACGATGGCCAACTTGTCTGACACACTGACTTCCATTTTGCAGTCCAACTTTAAGGCAGAGAGTGTCTGCTTGGAGCAGGCCCTTTCTGAGATGAGTCTCACCTGGAAAGATAGAAGGGCCATTAGAAGGGAGGAAATCAGGCTGTGCAGACTCAAGTCACAGATGAGTGGTCCTCTGACCTTCTGAAGGGTCAGTTAGGAAAACCCCCAGCAAAACGAAGCATGCTTGACTTCCAAAGCCACTAAGGCGACACACAGCCGCTCCCTGTCAGTCAGCTGCTCAGAAGGAACGTCCACGTCATGCTGCAGGGAATCATATAGCGAAGATTCCTAATGGACTGTAACTACTTAACTTTCTCCCTCCCGAACTGTGGATTGTATCCAAGGTATCATGCAAGCATGCAAGGCAAGTGTTTTATCACTGAGTTACATCTTCAGGGCCCTCTTCATGTTTTATCCTGAGACAAGGTCTTGCTGAATTACATAGTCAGCTCCTGAATTCATGATTTTTTTGTCTCAGCTTCCTAGTAGATGGGTTTCAGGTCTGTGTCAGCAGACCTGGCTTAACCTTTTTTTTTTTTTTTTTGGTTTTTCAAGACAGGGTTTCTCTGTGGCTTTGGAGCCTGTCCTGGAACTAGCTCTTGTAGACCAGTAGACCAGGCTGGTCTCGAACTCACAGAGATCTGCCTGCCTCTGCCTCCCGAGTGCTGGGATTAAAGGCGTGCGCCACCACCGCCCGGCTCTTTGTTTTAAGAAATACTCCTATACATTAAATTATTCTGAGTGAACAATTTCATTCACAGGCACAGGCCAAAGTTAGAAAGTCTACACAGTGTTTGCCCTTTCTAGTTGTCAATGCTAATTAAGGAGATCTATCTCGTTCCAAGGTTCTAAGGAAAATGGCGAAGTGTGTTTAAAGTACGATTAAATAGATATTAACAAACTGGAAACCCCCTTCATCTTTCCAGTGTCAGAGTTCTTTAAGCATATATCAAGTATTATTTTGAAAACTTTATGTAATTAGCAAAACCTTAAGTCTCTTAATTACTGGGCTGTTTCTGACCGTGAATCACAATCGAGCACACACTGCTACATCCAGGGATCGCATACCTCAATGCCACTCTTCTTTAATAAACTTATGCCAATAGCATCTTTTACATCGTAAGATATTATTTCTTTTTGGTCTCCTGATACGTAAATGTGGCCATTGGTGAGACATCCATCAATATTGCAAACCAAAAGTTTTATCTCCTTTAGTTTCTCTTTTCCAAAATAGCCAAATCTAAAAGAAACCAAGACAGAGCTTCTGAGTACAAACGCAAACCCCTCGCGTGGGCCAAGGGCAGTGACAGCAGCGTCCTGGTGACTCCGACCAGGTCACTGTGTACTTCGCGGACAGCGGGGAGAACTCACTGCTCAACCAAACCAGGCTCCTCCCAGTTACACTGTAAGTCATTACAGGTGTGATTGATATGCACGCTTCCCCATTCGAGGAAACTGAGTCCAAATACT
Source organism: Dicrostonyx torquatus (assembly GCA_028555095.1). Lineage (NCBI taxonomy): Eukaryota > Metazoa > Chordata > Mammalia > Rodentia > Cricetidae > Dicrostonyx > Dicrostonyx torquatus. The sequence continues at coordinate 836,614 of JAQHUG010000222.1, read as the reverse complement.
ATCTCAAATCAGTGTCTTCAAGGCTGGCTAAACATGCTGAAAACAGCTCTGTGCTCCGACCCACGGCTACCACAGGCTCTTTTCCTTCTTTTACCTCAAAACTCTTTGCTCTGCAATCGGCCAATCAATGTCCACGTCTATGTCCACACTATGCTCAGCTCGCATTTCATAATATGCCATTTTTCCACCCTAAAGACAATGGAAATGCCGTGAGTGTTCTGAGAGTCACTTACGTATATGCAGCTTAGATTTGGGGTGCATTGTTGAGAAAACAGATAACCCAGTAAATCAGCAACACACCTGCGGTGATTACTTTGAGAACAAAGTTCAAACCAAACATGTGATTTTTCAGATTCTGTCTACCATGCCTGTTCCCTGTCCCCTTTAAATAGACCTGTCTTAACTGAGAGGGCAGAGACCCTCCCTCCAGGACTCTGAGGAGTCTGAGAGCGGCGGCTTCCCCTCCACAAATCTCGCTCTCATCTGATAGTGCGGTTCTCAGGCCAGGGCTGGGGTGGACACCTGCAACTGCTGCTGCACAGTCTGCCTCAGGTCCCGGGTGCACGGCACATGTCAAGGCTGAGGCAGTGTCTGGGTACAGGGCAAGAGCATGGCTGTTCCTCTGACGCCGGATCAATGAGCAGTGAAGCCGCTTCCCTGCCCCATCCCTGCTCCCCTGGCCTCCATACCCTTCTTTGTTTCTTTTTTTGTAAAATAAGGACCTAAATCTCAACAGTACTGTTTGTCTTGAATTCCTTCATTTATAAAAGTTTATTTATTTTTATGTCTATAGAATGTTTTGTTTGCATTTATGTATGCACCACATGCATACAGGGCCCAAGGAGGCCAGAAGAAGGTGTTGAATCTGCTAGAACTGAGTACAGATGGTTGTGAGCTGCCGTGTGGGTGCCGGGAATTGAACCTTGCTCCTCTGGAAGAGCAGCCAGTGCTCCTAACTCGGGTCAGCGCCTCATTATTTTATTTTCAGAGCCGCAGCTGTCACTTCTATAAGGCGGGGTAGCATGACCACGTTTCTCAGCAGCTGTGCAGATTGCTGGAGGTGAACAGAGTGTTGTCCACAGCCCACACACAGTAAGAGCACTTGGCAGCTATCATGAAAATGAACCAATTTTCCGGTTTGTGATGCAGCCACACAGGCTCTAAGAATGAGAGACGCCAGTCCTCTCATTTCAAAACGAAAACAGCAAGCACGTCCATGAGACAATAGTCAAGGTGACACAGACACAGAATTTGGCCTTCTGGAAAACCAGGTCGATGCGCTCAGAACCACTGAATTAGTTGTTTTCTGTTTTAAAGTAGTAGAAATTATTTAACCGCACAGCCACAATCTAATTGTAACCTAATGGGGACCACAAATAACTGAGTGTCTTAATGCGAACAGCAAGACACTATGAGCTCTCAGCCCTTACCCCAGCTTATCTCAATATTCAACTGAACAGACTCCGCAGGTATGCACTGTGAATTCCGAAGACAAGCCAGGGGGTAAAGCTGCAGGACCAGCAGTCAGATAGTAACCCCCTTTCCTCTAGAGATGGCACAGCTGCCTCTCTCCGGAACTCCAAGCAAAACACAGAAGGTTTGAAGAGTTGTATAAAATGGATATACAAACCTGTAAGTAACCCATCTCTATCAAATGTCTTTTAGCAAAATAAAAGGAGCCGTTCTCATATAATTCTCCATCCCAGTCTTGTCGACGAGGCCGTTTGGCTGGATTCAAGTTCAGGGGCTCAGTCACTTCACGAACTAAAAGCAAAAGCTACAGTAGTCTCCATTACTTAGAACAGACACTGATCACTTAGTAACCCAAATAAACCCCCTTAGAATGCACATGCCTGCATCTACATAAACAAAAGGTGCTACTTCTAAAGCAACCATGCTAACATCCCTACTAATGTGTATCTATTTGTAAACAGTTAATATCAGAGAAAGTACATCACAGAGGAATTCCGATTGAAGGTATCTACAAAAGTACTGTAATGTCGGAGGGCATGCAGACAGCCTTCGAACAGCTCCCAAGGGGGGTACTTGTCATAACATATCATTCCATACTTGACCTCTTTAGCCCATTCCTCGTTCTTTCCAGCTGCAGAAATAGAGCGTGCATGTGCATTCATCTAACATGGTCAGACAGTGCTCTCCTAGGACTATCGTGGAAACCTAAGGACTTTCCCATTCACTGGCTGTAATCCAGACTGGCCTCAAACACTGAGCCAGTTATGACCTTACACTTCTGATGTTCCTGGTCCTACTTCCTGAGTGATGGGACGATATGACAGTCATGCGCCAACATGCCCGGTATTATGCAATGCTGATCCGAACTCAGGGCCTTGTGCATGCTAGGTCAATACTTTGCCAACTGATCTACACACCTAGTCTATATCAAAGCTTCATTTATACCAGTGGACATTTGTAAATGTTTTTAATTGGTATTTAAAGTATAGAAGCACAAATAAATACTGCTAATATTGATAATGGAAGCCCAGCAGTGTCGCATTAATCACTACAATGGTGGAGCAGTGGGGCTCTGTTAGCAATATGGAGGTATCCTTCCCACTCATTGCATTTCCCCACATTCTGCATATGAAGATGTGTTTGGGGATACATGCATGTGTGTGTATATTTTGGGGGTATATACATATATGCATGTGTACAGGTACATGTTGGTGTCACTTCAGAATCCTTTACTTTGGGCTGTCACCTCGGCATGAGAAGGCTCCCATGACTAACCTTTACCCACTTCCCTCCCTAACCATATTCTGGACCATCCAACTGGTGTCTGAGGAAGTTAGGAGAATCCGGCAAACATGTTTGACTAGCCAGTGGATATGCAGACGCGCGAGCTCTCCCCTTCAGGGACCTTGCAACAGAAATGTGGACAGGCAGCTAAAAATCCAAGGGACTCAACAAGATGGGGCAGGACAAACCCTTCTCCCGGGAGACACTTTATGGAGTGTAAGGGCGGGCGAGCGAGCTCACACTGGGCACAAGCAGAGGGAGTCTGCTGCGTGAAGACCTGAGGGAAGATTCAGATTCATGGATGTGTGTAGACTGTAAGGTACGGGGAACACACCTGTATCCCAGTTCTTCCTATCGCCATGTCCTACGTGGGGTTGGGGGCGGATGGTCGGGCTTGAGACTGGGCAAGAGTTTCATAGCAGCAGAGGGCTGGCATCTCCTGTCCCACAGCCCTGTGTGATGGCATCTCCTGTCCCACAGCCCTGTGTGATGGCGTCTCCTGTCCACAGCCCTGTGGGATGGCGTCTCCTGTCCACAGCCCTGTGGGATGGCGTCTCCTGTCCACAGCCCTGTGGGATGGCGTCTCCTGTCCACAGCCCTGTGTGATGGTGTCTCCTGTCCATTGCCCTGTGTGATGGTGTCTCCTACCCTATGTACAGTGGTTGACTGGGGACCTATTGTATCTACAAGACCTTCCCATAATTGACACCATACTGAGCAGTGGAATGAATTCCGGTGTGAGTCTAGTACAACCTCTCAACACCGTTATTAGCCCCTCATCTCTGTGTCTCAGAGATGGCGCTGAGTCCTTCCTGAAGGAAAATGTGGATTCCAGCATCTGTGGCAGGTGCACACCACGCCATGGAGACACCCAGAGAAGCAGAAATAGGAAGGCCACATTCAAGAGGATGAGCAGTAGGAGAAATGACTCAGCGAAAAGAGCAAATGCTGAAATTTGTATCAAGAACTTTCCAGTAACTAAAGATGTAAAAGAAAGATCCTGAAAATGAATAAGCATGGAAATTTCAACAGGGACTGGAATTCCTAAAGACAAACTCAAATATGCAGACTAGAAAAACAACAACAACAAAAACCCTGAAGTAATTCAACGGTTAAATGGCTGAAGGGAGAACTTCAGGCCAGCTGGGATTGCTCAAAAGCAGGCAGCAAAACAGGGAGAACAGAGCAGACCAAGAAGCACAAACCAGAAACTACGGAGAATGGAGTCCAGACAGAGACAAAGAAGACACTGTAGGGCAACATCAAGGCCGGTGTCTGGGACAGTTTCACAGCTACCGGCAGGCAGTTTCCAGCCTGCTGCGGGGAAACAAGGAAAACACTGCCACACAAAGGGGAGAGAGAAGACACGGGGACTTTATGAGCAGCCCGAGGAAGATGGCGGGCTACACTTGCAGAAATAACCACGGGAGGGAGGCTGTACTGCCCGGAGGAGAGTGTGAAAGGCAGAAGACAGCGTCTTCATGACCGCGCTTCAGAAGGCAGTCTTAAAACACCAGAAGGAAACACTACCATCTCATCTCAACATGCAGTATGTGTAGGACTACTGACAGACACTGTGACCCTTAATTCACACTGAACTGCAGACGTTCAGTGTGTACTTTTCCTTCTCTCGGGTGTGTGCACAGAGCTATGATGGTCACACATGTAAGAGCACATGTGTGTGCATGTGGGGGGTGGTGCATAGGAGTGCAGGCCCACCCAACACTTGCCTTAGGCATTTTCCTACAGTTCTCTGCATTTCATGTTGTACAGCTGGGTCTGTCAATCAAACCCAGAGATTGCAGACTGATGACGCTAGCCAGCCAACTTTCCCAGGAATCCCTGTCTCTGTTTATAGGAGGCTGCCACCCCCACCCGTCTTTATGCAGGTTTGGGGATCATAAGCTGTGGCAAATGCTTTCCTTGCCAAGGCCTCTTCCCGTTCCTGTGCGATAGGTATTTCGGTTAAGAGACATTTCAGTTTGGCATGGTTAACCCTTGCAGCCTGAGCGGTGCTAGGACCACCATGGTGGAATGCACATCTTCTGTAACAAGGACAGAAAGTGTCACAGAAAATGTGACTTACTGATTATACAACTGACACAGTTAGCAGCTATGATTTTATAAATAAGAAATGTAACAGAGCCCACGAATTACCAGCCTGGTTTAGACACCATCCACCAGCAGCATTCTGCTTCCTGGGGCTCCGAAGGGTCATGGTACACGAGCAGATGACCAGCAGTGCCCAGCACTAGCTCTGGGTTATGTGGGGTGCTTACTTAAGCTTTGCCAACTTCCCTAAGGTGTATGGCAATTGTTTCTGGATCTGTCATCTCTTTAACCTAAAATACTGAGCTCATTTAACAGACTCTCACAGTACATCGCCCTCAACGCTCTGCCTTCAGGATTAGCCGAGCCGCTTGAATTCAGTATGGAGGGTTGGTGCGGTTTGGTGTTCGTCCTATAGGCCAAGAACCAACACAAAAGGAGCTGATCTAAAACCTGACGAGTCTGCCTCACCTACTAACAGAAACAGAGATGGAATGTCTGAAGAGGGGGGGCTGAGTTAGTTTGGTTTTCCCATGTTGCTTTATAACAATGTCTAGACTGGAATAACCCGCCACTGCCCACTGCAGCTGTGCACCGAGCACTCTCACTGCCCTTAGCTCTCCCACTGCTAATGGCATTACATCACCAGAACAAAGCCTGACTTTCAGTACAGCGAGCCAAGTTACCTCCTTTCTGAATTTCACTCCACCGAAACTGATGACGCCTCACAACGGAGAAGACAGAGTCATAGCCTTCTTCTCGGATCATCTCTGCAACTTTCTGAAGGTCAGTGGGATGTAAACATGGAGACGTGGCTTGGATATTTCCCACAATGTCAACCTCTGAAGACAAAACAGAGACAAGCCGTCACACCGTCACACCGTCACACCCACCCAGTCCGGGTCATCATGCGATACTGAGACCTTAAATGAGATGTTAACCCATTGTGTAATGGTAAACATGGCTACAGATCACACACAATTTAAATCGAATAGTCAGACTCATACCATTGTGATAATTAAGGAATTCTACGATGGCGTCTAGTGAGGTAGAGCTGTCTTTGGACGTTTCGGAACTTCTTCGATGAACCTGTGCACCGAACTGTTTGGCCACATTCTCAATTTCATCATGGTCTGTTGAGACCCATACACTGTTTGGACAGTAAAAAGAAAGTTAAATACCCAAGTCACCAGAAGAGGCGGCCAACAGTAAGACAGAGCTCTGAACTGATGCCCACAACCTGGTGTCGGAAAAGCTTTTGTGCAATTAGAGCAATATTAATCTAGACGTCATGGTGCACGCCTGGACCCTCAAGGCTCAGGAAGCAGAGTGGGGGTGGAGGTGATGTTCCAGGGACCCACACCAGCCAAAGTCACATAAGAAGACCCTGTTTCAAGAAACAATGCAAAAATAAAAGCAACATGATACACCATCACTGAGGGAGCTCCAGATTATAATTCTATGAACTAGGAAAAAGTGAACTCAGTTTTTCGAAGATGGGCACAGAATAAGCAAGATAGCACCAGAAATCAAATCTAAGGTGAGTTGTACTCTGCTTTGTATTGCCAATTTAAACACAAACTATCCTCCATACAAGACTAACACATGTGTAGAAATAAACTTGACAGCTTACTAAGATAGTTTTAAGCTCAGAAGAGAGTAATATCCAGATGTGGGTTCACAGTGATCAGAAAATCCAACTTCATTTTTACGGCAGTGAGCAGTGGACACCCGAGCACTAACCACTGATGACACAGACCGTGACTGTCTGGGTGGGAGCGTCTACCTGCAGTCACCACAGCACAGCTGCCTGTTTGATCCTGGAAGACCAAGACAGAAAGCAAAATGCTTCTTTGTAGGGACAAACTCTACTCAAGTCCTGTTTCCTGAACCTTCACAAACTCCCACTCCTAGAAATAGAAGACTATTACTCAAGCTACAGTGCTTTAACAATGATTGTACGTAGATATTTTCAAAATTCGCAGTCTGTCATGTGAATATAGTCTTTTCTTTCCTTCCCATTCATTCAGCATTAAGCAGGAGAAAATGAGTATCCATGTCATATGTCCAAGGTCACCTAAGAAAGTAAGGAAAAATTCCCAACCTCTGGATTTCACTTATTAAGTTCATACATTCCCTTCAGCATTTGTAGAAAGAGGGTTTAAGGGGTGGGAGATAGTTCTGTAAGAGACTGGGCTTGCTATACAGACATACGGACTTGAGTTCAAATCAGTAGCCCGCATGTTAAAAAAAGAGCCAGGCATGGTTGCAAGGTGAAGAACAGAAAAAAGAGGCGGCTGGCAATCGGTGGTCTCCAGCCTAGCTCCAACTCAGGGAGAGACCCTGTCTCATGGAATAAGGTAGAGAATGATACCATAGAAGATTTGACATTCTCCTCTGGCTTCTGTGCACCACCCTCCATGCACATAAACCACAAACACACATACACAAACACACACACACACACACACACCTGAGGATTTAAATAAAAGGATAAGTGTTATGAGATATTTGACTACATTGTGTAAAGATATGTCAGTGTGACTGGTTTAATAAAAAGCCAAATGGCCAACAACTAGGCAGGGGATATAGGCAGAACTTCTGGACAAAGAGAGCTCTGGTTGGAAGAAAGATGGGGTTATCAGCTGAATGCAGAGGAAACAGGACATGCATGAGGAGAGGTAAAAGTCACGAGCCATGCGGCAGCACATAGATTCATAGAAATGGGATAATTTTAGCTACAAGAGCTAAATATACATAATCCTAAGCTAAGGCTGAGCTTTCATCATTAATAAAAAATCTCCATGAAATTATTTGGGAGCTGGCTGGTGGGAGAGAAAAAGACTCATTCATTACACATAGTGCCCAATGTGGGTCACCAGATGAAGTGTTTACTCAGAGAAATGAAATTTGGAAAATAAACACGTTTCATTTTGCAGACATTAGAAAATTAAAATATATACACCATACCATAGATGCTTATTCAGGATTTCAATGGTCAACAGCTTTGAGTACTGAAAAGGCTGATTCTGTAATTATACATCTATTAGAAGTTCTGGCCATCATGGGATACCTGTACAAATTAAGACTGACAATGCTCCAGCACGCTTCTCTAGTAAAATGAAGGGTTTTTGCATATTATGACATAAAGCATATTACAGGTACACCACACAATCTTACAGGGCAAGCAGTTATAGAAATATCTAATCAAACTCTAAAAGATATCCTTAATAAAAGGAAGGGGTAATAAAGACCCCCCCAGAGACAGACTGCACAATGCCTTAGCAACTTTAAAATATTTAAAATATTGAAAATGCTAATGAGAAAGGAATGACAGCTGTGAAGAGACAATGAATAGTAGAAACAAAACCTGCTGAATTAAATCAGTCTGTCTACTTTAAAGATGTGCTGACTTCAGAATGGAAACCAGAATATGTGTTACACTGGGGAAGAGATTTTGCTTTTGTTTCCACAGAAGAAATGCTATCATCAAAATGAATGAGGATTATATCTGAACAGGAGAGACCTCCTGATTAGAAGAGGTAATGGTTCATCAAACAAAATGGCCATTCAATCTAAACTAACTTCTAAGAGTAACAAATGCCTTTCATTTGATCAGATATAACCTTCCAAAAAGGAGACTCCCCAAAGTTAGGGTTAGGGCAGGGTTTTGTTTTTGTTTTCCCAGGAGAATAAAGGCATCCAACTAAGGAATCTGAAGACCACTGGACAAATGAGACATCTGAAGAAAAAGGTTGAATCATCCAGAGAAAATGTCCCAAGAAAAAGAGTAAATGGCCTAATGATTCAGTACATTTTCATTAGACTAAAATGTCATAAATCTTCCCAAATATTCATTTATGCTCTTCTCTTTAGACATAAAAGGCAAATAGTCTTTTTTGTAGTCCCTGTTCAATTGAAATTTAAAGCTAGCTTTGGGGCTGGAATATAGTTCTCTCCCTCTTCTAACCCAAGCATGTTTGTTTAAAAAAAAAATCCAAATTTTTTTTCTCATGTCAGAAAAGCCACCTGATATGGGACAGAAGAAAAATCCAAATTAAGGGACTATTCTACTGCCACTAATCTTATAATCCTTTGGTTTTATTTTGACTCTTTAAATTTTTTTAAGGTATAAATATTATCTCAAATTTTATAAAATTTATATGTATGTATATATATGTATATTTAAATTTTCTGTCAAGATACTAATGGTTATATAGAATACTAACTACTTCTAGAAAACGGCTTCATCTAGCTTCCTGTTCATGATTTAGGGCTTGAGTCTGAATTAGGTAACTAGGAATTAAGTTTGTGTACTCCAAATGTACTTAACAAAATGTGGTCCTTTAACCTCTTTGAGATCTGTATATGACATTTAAAATGTTTAATTTTTCTGCAGTGGACCATCACCATTCCTAACAATGAACTCTGACATCTCCAAAAGGATGATGGGAATCTCCATAAGGATGATTCCACCTGGATTGTGGTAATGCCATTAAACTGGCAAACACCACTCAAAGATCAGCTTTGGACTACAAACTGCTCAGGGTTACTTCAAGGCAACTAGCCAAGATGGTCCAGCCTCATAGACTGCTCCAGCCAGGACTTTGGATAAGCCCTGAATTTTCCCATCACACATCCCAACAGCTAGTTCTCCCAGGACTTGACCATTATCTCATTTTCTCAGGGACTCCTAGAGATATGGCCACCTCCACACAACAGAAAGCAGTCCAGAAAACATGACACCCATATTCCCAAGAGGTGGAGTGGATGTTTTTTTGGTTGTTTGGTAGAATGTTTATCATTCTTTAGGAAGGTTGACTGTAAGTTTGTTATTGGTCATAGTCAGGGAGGAAACTAAGCAAAGAAGATTAGATTCAGGGATCTCATTTTGAAAAGGAGGATATAGGAATAATAGAATTAAAGGTAGAATATAGAATCTACTTTCAAACCAAGAAAAAGCAACAATTAGTATTAAATTTTTACACTGTTTTTTTGCATATTGTTACAAATATAAGGTTATTCTGTTATACTGTATATATGTTTCTATTCTTAAAATATTTTTGTATGTTAATACAAATTTAAGGTTATTTTTGTTAAAACACACTATTCATATGCTTATACTCTTGTTTAAGGTACTGTATCTATGCACCTCAGTTAAAAATGTAATGTAAATTTCTAGTCCTTGAGAGTTACTATTAAAAACTATTTAGGATAATAAAGAAATGCAGGTTAGTAGTTAGTTACTTATAACAATCAAATTTGTAGTCATGTTAGGTATGTTTTCAAGGTCTGAGATATATTTTAGATAGGTGGTCCTCAAATACTTCAGAGGCCTACAGAATATGGTATTTAAGATGTTTTAATAACATAAACCTTTTCATGACTAAGAGACACATCTGTTCCTGGCATCACCAGTGTACTTCAGAGAAAATGATGGGAATTGAACCCTATATGGAATTTATTTTTCTTTGTAGCAAAAATTAGCACTGAGCAAAAAAACTGCCCTTGCCTCAACTGCTGAAAGTATGTTTTACAAACTTGACAAGCAGGGGGAAAAAAAAAGACAGCTGAATTTTGCCATGACAAGGTAGGACAAGGTGAAAATTCCTGCTTCACAAAAAAGTCTGTCAGGAATTCTAGGCTTGTAGGCTGAAGATGGGTGCCCCAATGTTACAGAGGAATCTTGAGTGACTGTCTAGGCAGCCAGAAGTCTCTGTAGTTTCTACAGTTTTAGAAGCTGTTTGTTCTGAATTTCCCCTTTACTCAGGTAATACTATATCTTTCTTGGGTCTTTGCTGGGGTTGAAGGCTAGATGGTTATAGTTCTACAGTTTTTCTTGTTACAAATTTAAAAAAATACATAAGAGACGTAAAGTTTAAAAGGTTGAGAAACATAAAAGCTTAAGCTGTTTATCTAAGAAAATGTTTTGAGGTTTAAAAATACAGTTTTAGGTTGGTAATACAAGTTATGATAAAAAGTGGTTTAGGTATAAAACTTTGAACTCATCAAGATAGGATAGATAATAGAGTATTTTCTCCGAAATTGCCAAATACAAATGAACTGGGCATTGCAAATGTAATTCTTACCTGATATTTGTTCTTATTGTATATAGTTTCACTATGATAGAGTTAACCTCACCTTTTTTTCTTAACTTAGACAAAAAGGGGGAAATGTTGCAAGGTATTTCATTACACTGTGTAAAGATGTCAGTGTGACTAGTTTAATGAAAAGCTAAATGATCAACATCTAGGCAGGAAGTATAGGCAGGACTTCCGGACAGAGAGCTCTGTGGAAAAGTAAGGGGGAGGTGCCAGCTGGATGCACAGGAAGCAGGGCATGCCAGAGGAGAGATAAAAGTAACAAGCCATGTGGCAGTACATAGATTAATAGAAACGGGTTAATTTAAGTTATAAGAGCTAGTTAAAAACAAACCTAAGCTAAGGCCGAGCTTTAATAATTAATAAGAAATCTCCGTGTCATTGTTTGGGAGCTGGCTGGCGGGACAGAGAAAGATTTGCTACAAATAAAGTCAGTAAGCTCCCATTTCTTTCTCAAAAGAAGCCTGGCAAACAAGATGGCTACAGGTTAGTGGTCCCATCTCTGGCACCTACTCATGTTACCTGATGCAAAGGAAATGAGCTCATGATTTATTCAGCACTCTAAATAGTCTGGTGACAGATTTTCTATTATTTATTTACTTACTTACTTATTTATTTATTTTTTGGCATCAGTATATAACCAAGTGAAACACCAATGAAGGAACTGAACTGGATTTTGAAACTGCAGGTAGATGGTGGAAAATAAGTAAAATAGAGTAAAAATGAACCAAATGAAAGCACACATCTCCTGGCATTTGGTTTACAGCTGAAGAACAACTGAGTGATGATTCATTCAACTTGGAGGTTTTAGTGATCTTTTTTTAAAATGTTTGCAAGGTAAATTAAAAACAAAAATGATGAATTTGTCAGCTTGTCTCCCTTTCATCTTTCTCTCATCCCTTTTTTCTTGAAATGTCTACTGTGATCTGTTCTGTCCTGGGCACCACACTGGACCCTGAGGTATGACAGCTAATGCAGGGCAGTCTGTTTTCTCAAACTCTTGGCCTTTCATTAGAGACAGGCCCATACAATGCTGTAATCCTGTTAAACTGTCAGAGAGAGAGGCATGAGAACCAATTAAGTAAGAACGCTCCTTCTAATGCCTTACCTTCCCCACAGCCTTTACAGTCCTTGCTGACTAACACGTACACGACTGTGTCTGATGAATGAAAGGTGGGGGTTACAGAGCAGTGGCAGCTCCAGCACAATGGTGGTGACTGGAGGTATGCCCATGGCTAAGGACATTAGATATAAGTCACTGCCACAGAAAGAAGAGGGAAACCGTTAGCTTCTCAAAGCACGGAAGCAGAAGAGGTAATAGAGGACTGCACACTGGCTCAAAGCTCTGTGCACGTAATGTGTGATAGCAGCACTGGGGATGGGAACACGGCACATACAACACACTTCACACAATGGTCCTCACGTACTGTGTGATAGCAGCACTGGGGACAGGAACACGGCACATACAACACACTTCACACAATGGTCCTCTCTACCGAAGGGACCAGGTGGGCAGATCTCTCTTTGGCTGAGGGGTATCAGTGAAATGGGCACAAGTTAAAGATGAACAAGAATGACCAGACAGGCCAAAAACAACTCCAGGAGAGAAAATGTCAAGTTCCAGGTCAACAGCTTTAGTCTGGAAGGAGTCACACTCTACCTAACTCCACACACACAGTATCAGCCATGGTGCCTGTGCAGTTATTTTCAACCACAGAGTATCATTTCATGGATGATAACAAAGCCCAGGCCCCTCACAAATCCTACGTCCTCAGGCTTAGAAGTGAAACAAAAATGTACGTTGATTTTCACCATGTAGTACAAGATTCAAAGGATCAACTCACTCTCAGATTTGCTCATACCACTGCTCACGCTTGGTTGAAAAATCAAGACTCTTCCAAAGGTGAGAGGAATGGTTCTCTAGTGAACTCGCTCACCCGCCTTTTGGGGGACTGCCGGCCATCTTAGCAGCAGAGTTAGTAACCTGGAAAAGCTCTGTTAACTTCCATCATATACATGCAGGCTAAGCCAAAGCATGGCTTTGAATAAAATTTCCAGTTTCCTCTGGTCCTGAAGAATGCTTAAAACACTAGTGTAAGTTTCTACCATCTCCTTTGCTGAAGGGAGATGAGGGAGAGCTGCAGGTAGGGGGATGCTCCAAAGCCCGCCAAGGGTCCCACAGAGCCAGTTCAATTCCAATCTATACATTCTAATTGAGGATCTAAGATACACGGGTCACCAGAATGAGTGTTTCCTCCTCACTGTTTATCATTATAAACATCCTACTGGCGGATGGCCACATTCCTTCATGGACAGTGCACTGGCCATTTTTATAACACACAGACTCAGAACTGAGACGGTACAGCAGAGGCCATCTGTCCTGAAAAACTGGCAATGCATACTGTGTGGGCCCATCTAGAAAAAGTCTGAAGAAAACTGACTTCCGCTGTTTAAAGTCAAAGGGCTGTCAAGGCATTTTCAGGGTTACTAATTCTCCGTTTACAAGCAAGGGAACCATGGCCCAAGGGAAGTAACAGACTGTTCTATAGGAGGAAGGAAAATATATATACAAGGGAAACTCAGTGTTACACCAGGGCTGAGCACACATTATCTCCCTTCTTAATCCTCAAGAAACCTCTCCTCTTAGATATACAGTCAAGCACAGCCTGTAGGTGGAAATGTTGGGGTACAAGAGAGGCTATGGTATCATGGTTACCACTGTGGTCTGCACCATCCCACCCCACACTGCTGGCCCCAAACTGGGGCACACACAGCAAATACAGGACTACTGGTCAGAGCGGTCAGCAGAGACTGATGGAAGCAGTACTGGTCTATTACCTTCTATGATGAACCTAGCAGTTCATCTTGACAGGTCCCCAAAGGCAGCGCAAAGGAACACAAGACACCATCCAGACCAGCAACGGCTCACATCCTACATGGAGGGAGGACTATGTCCTACAGGAATAGAAGACTATGTCCTACA
>JAQHUG010000222.1:806680-821059 GCA_028555095.1 Dicrostonyx torquatus | reverse complement strand
AGCACATCGAGTAAGGGCAGGCTCTCCTCCAGATAACTACTACATCGAGTAAGGGCAGGCTCTCCTCCAGATACCGCAATAAGAAAAAAACTAGACTCCCATATCCTGAAGTCAAAAGCCAGAAGATGTTTTAAGAAATGGGGAGGCACCAGGAAGTGTTCCAACAGTCAGTCCACATGGTCTGTCTGGATTTATGAACCGCTGCTTATGGAGAGGATGAGAAACAAGTGCACGCTCAAGTCCATGGTGCCCACCAAGGTTCATCTTCCCACAGGGACAGAGAGAGGCTACCTTGCAGAACGTCTGCAGACGCCTGTCACAGGGCACACGAAGTTTCTACAACTGAAGACGTCCTAAGTTCACTCTGTAAGGGAGGATTTCAAGGTCTATGAGCCCATCATCATCTCCCTGGAGCAAACGGTCCATTCTACTAAAAGGACTGCATCTTTCTCAGGAGAGTAGGTTACAAGAAGGGGACCAAAGTTAGGAAGGTAGCCTTAACTGCCAGAGGCTACGGTCATGTGTGTAGAGGCTGGTGGTTCTCGTGACACTCTGCTTAACATCAGAAAGAGACAGCCTGTCCAGAAACAAGGAATTGAAGATTCTCGTGGCAGAGGATACCACCCCCGGGCACCACTTCACGATCATTACAATAGGGATCTCGTCCGACACCACACATACGGCTGTGTTCTGCGTGCTTCTCAGCTGTGGTGGTCACGGGGAGAAGAGAACTGGAGGAAAGATTTGTTGAACACTGTGGCCTGTGCTAAGGCAGAGAGTATCACGGTGGACAGGGCACCGTGGAGCAGACAGACACAATCTGTGGTGGACAGGAAGTACGGAGACAGAGAAGGACTTGGGCTACACAGGCCAGGGTGCTTTCCAGTGTTTGTCTTACTTTATTCCCACAAGAATTAACTGCTGGGGCTGGAGAGATGGCTCAGTGGTTAAGAGCAATGACTCCTCTTCCAGAGGTCCTGAGTTCAATTCCCAGCAACCACATGGTGGCTCACAGCCATCTACAATGAGATCTGGTGCCCTCTTCTGGCATGCAAGCATATATGGAAGGAATGTTGTATACATAATAAATAAATAAAGAATTTTTAAAAAAATTAACTTCTAAGGACAGCTTTGCCTGCAAAGATGGAATGGGGTGACAATCTGTCATCTTCCACCTGCTGGCCTGTGGCCAATAAGTCTTTCTCTTCCTGCCAGTGTCTGTGGCTGCTGGTAGCTCTAGAGCGGGCAGCAGGGTTGCTCCTGTCATGATTCCATATAGACTGGCTCCAACTGGTTCAGGGCAGAGCAGGACCCGTCACACAGTAGGTAGACAGCATTTGCTGAATAAAACATTCATCTGCTGTCCTTAAGCCTAATTACTGTACTTAAACGACTCACCCTTTTTTTTTTGTATGTGTATGTACATGTTTGTGTGGGTGCAGGCATGAGTGCCATGGTACATGTGGAGGTCACAGGGCAACCTCAGGGATTGGTCCCCACCCTCCACCTTGAGACAGGGTCTCTTCTGTTGTTCCCTGGTTACAGCAGGCTGGCTGGCCCATGAGCTTCCAGATGCCCTTTCTCCACCTCCTGCCTTGCTGTAATTAGACACACACAAAGTCCCTCACAGGGGTTTTATGGGTCCAGGGAATTAGAACTGAGTTTCTCAGGCTTGCAAGGCAAGCCCTCTATCCGCTGGGCCCATCCCCTCCATCAATTAGACCCTCCTTCTCAGAGACTGTGCATGTGTGGATATGCATGTGAGGGGAAGGGCCTAGGAGACCAGAAACGGGCATCCGATCTCCTGGCACTGTGAGCTACCCAACAATGGTGCTGGGAGCTGAACTTGGGTCCTTTGGAAGAACAGAACATGTCCTCAAGCGCCGGGCCATCTCTCCAATTCTACCATTACCCTTTATAAATCCACTTTAAAAGTCGTTTCCTGATGTGTGACCTGAATCATAAACAGTAATTGTCTTTTCAACCTACTGTCAACATGACTTTGATCTCTCTTCCCTTGCAAAGGTGAGATTTTACTTTCCCACTGTGGCCTATACACACTTCTCACTCCTCTGCAGTCTGTATTCTGAGAGGGTTAAAAACACAAAAACCAAACCTGACCTCCATATGGGATAGAACTGTGCGCGGACCATCTTGCTATTTCTTGAGTACAGCAAAAAGCGGGGCTACAGAAATGTTTACCGAACTGAGCCAAACCCCCAGAACTCCCCTATCTCTCCTTTGCACACTTCCTATTACAGAATGCCAGCCCTATTTGCTTGGCTCCACCCAGAGCTTCCTTTGGGTTTAAACACTCAGGAAATGAATACATTTATACCTTCTGCTATCTCAGTTTTACACAAAGTGGGTAGGATGAAAAATCTGCCCATGTATTATGGAGAATTAATAGTCTTCAGAATCAATCATCTTAAAAATCCAAACCGTTAGAAGGCAGCAATAAATAAAAGCACAATTAGGCTGCTGCCAGCATGTGCGTTTAAATTCATTCTTGGCAAAGGATTTTATCGTCCTCCTTTGATGAATGGCATCAACTTGTAACTCCTGATCAATCTGGCAGAAGCCAAAATGATGCAGAAATAAAACGGCCGTTGGTGAGGCCAAAGTTCAAGAGGTAGGTGAAAGCCATTCACACCCATGAACCAGTCATACCTCGTACACACGTAGGAAGCTTCCCGCATAGTGCTGACTCACAGCCTCACAGCTAGAGTATTTTTTTTTCAAAGGTGGGGGAAGACTCTCCGGCTGTCGAGCCCCAACTCTGGACTCCATTCATGCACCTGCTGCCTCCCTGGCCTTGCAGCGCCCGACAGTCAGCGCAGCCCAGAGGTGACAGGTGCCCACCAGTCGGGGCCGTCCAGGGTCAGGCCTGGGGACCCCAACCCCCGACCCCCGGATCCCGCTCCCGCACATGCGCACCTCTGGAAGACCCCCGCGTCCAGCGCGGCGCGCAGGACCCAGCCAATGAGCGGAACCCCCGCCAGGCGCTTGATGTTCTTCAGCGGGATGCCTTTGCTGCCGCCGCGGGCCAGCACTAGCGCCGCCAGATGCGGCGGCTTCTCCAGGCCGCGCCCCGCGCCCCGGCTGCGCTGCAGCTTCGGGGGCCGGCCCCGGGACGGCCGTCCACGCGGGGCGGGCACCGACGTGGCGGCCCCCTTCTCCAGCGCGTCCATCTTCCTCCCACGCCGCCGCCCGAACGGCTCCACATCCGGGAGCTCGGCCCCGCCGATTCCACTCGGTACCGCCCGCCTGCTGTGGCAGCTGCAGGCCCCGCCCACGGCCCGGCCCGCCCCTGGGGCACGCCGGGAGTTGTAGTCCGCAGCGCCCTAGCCCCGGGGTTGGCCCGCCTAGGCAGGCTCAGGGAAAGAGAGGCTAATGGAGCCCTCTCCCAGGTGCTGGAGAATTACTTTTTGCAGTGCGCAGTAATGTCTGGAGAGTTCTAAAATAAAGGAGGATTAATTCTCCTCCTCTCACCCCGCCCCCTGCAACCTCCTCCTTTTCATTCTCCAACCTCTCCTCCCTCCTCCTACTCCTTCCTCCCTTCTTTTAATTCCTTCTATCCTTTCTTCTCCTTCTCCAGCTGCCCCCACCCCTGTCATCATTATTGAGCCTAGCCTTAAAGAATTGCTTAGCCCAGCCTGACTGCGGACTCCAATCGCACGAACAATATGCCTGGGATTCAAGAGAAAATACTTTGCTCCCAGTCAAAAATACTTGTAACTTTCAGTTGCAGTGTGTGTGTGTGTGTGTGTGTGTGTGTCCTTCAGCTCCTCCTACATGAACTCAACCTACATCCTGCAGATAGTTTGGGGCCCCTCACTGCTCTGATAAATCAGTATCAGTCCATGAGGATGGAGTCTCTTGTCTGCCCCATTTTTCTTACAAGCACTATCATTATCCTCCGACTAGCTCTCTCACCCAGGCTAACTTTTAAACCCACTATCTGACCTTGATCTCATTATATAGCTCAGCCTGGCCTGGAACAGGAGGCAATCTCTTGCTGAGCCACCACTCCCAGGGAATGAATGAATGAGATAAAGAACTTCTCCACTTGGAAATCGAGGCTCATTAACATGTACCATGGAGTGTACATGGAGCATGAATCAATTTTGTTTTAGCCTTTGCATGTTAAACATTAATGGTGTTGGAGTCCCCTCTGTGAATACCATTGGTTAATAAAGGAACTGCTTTGAGCCTGTAGCAGAGCAGGGCAGAACGAGCTAGGCAGGGAAAACTAAACTGAATGCTGGGAGAAAGAAAGAGGAGTTAGAGAGAAGCCATGTAGCCCTGCCCGAGACAGACACCAGAACTTTAGCCAGTAAGCCATAGCCACATGGTGATACACAGATTACTAGAAATGGGTTAAATTAATGTGTAAGAGTTAGCCAATAAGAAGTTAGAGCTAATGCACAAGCAGTGATTTAATTAATACAGTTTCTGTGTAATTATTTTGGGGCTAAGCGGCCAGGAACCAACAAGCAGCCATTCCTTCAACACATTAATCTTTCTCTTAGGCTCCTAATTCACCCCCTCCAAGAAGTTACCTCATTTTAATGTCCTTCAGGTGTCTCAAACTCAACATTTTAATCCACTGTCCCCTCCCACGCTTGGCTATTGTCTCTGCTAACTCAGTTAACAGTGTTACTTTCTGCTGGCACGACATGTCATTTTTACTAATTCCCTCTAGTGCAGAGCATGCTGTTCCCTTCCATGAAAACTTGAAGAAAACGTTGTCTCATAAAGTGTGTTCCTTTGGGCAACTACTGCCTCTCGCCAGATGCTGTGCAAACACACATCCTTTGCATGGTAACGGTGTGGAACAAAAGTTGCCCCTTGAAATTCCTGATCTTCCTGGACACAGCTAGAGTGTGGAAACAGGTAAGGTCCCCGGCCCTTGCCTGTTTTCAGGTACTTGTGAGAAGAAAAGATCTCTTTCTTGCTAAGTTGTTAGATATTAAAAGATAGTGAGTCTGAAGCCTGAAGGTAAAGGGGTAGAGAGATTTGATGTTTAGAAAGGGCCATGCTGCGGGAGCTCCTTCTGCTCCTTCAGCCAATAGCCTTTGAGATACCAGCCCACTGGGGCATGGTCTCTTTCACTTTAAAAAGCGGCAGCAGCCCTCCTCTCTCTCCTGCTTCAGACTCCGGTCCCAGCGACTAGACTCCTTTCCTGGCCGTGTAGATGGTGTTCTGTAAGTTTTTTCCCCTCAAATAAATAACCCTTTTAATAATAATTCCAAACTGTTGTGGGATTGTTTTGCACTTTAGGGCCAGGAGGCTGCAGTCACTCTAAAGAAAGCAAGCCCAAGATAGGCAGAGGGGAGAGAGGAAGACCCTGGTGAGAACTAATGTTGATAGCATTGGATGCTTTCCCCAAATGGACCAGTGTTGACTTCTACTGCCCTTTGCATATGAGCCCTAGTGGCACAGTGACTGGAACAGGACAGGAGAGAGTTGCAGTTGTAAGTATTCAAGGTCAAAGCCTGGGAGGGGTGGGTCTGCAGGCATGTTACCTTGACAGTTGCTGGTCCAAGTCAGTACCAAGTCAGTAGGAGCTACCTTTGTCCCTTTGTGCTCATGTTTGGAATAGGAGGCTGGGAAGAGAGCTGTGCTGTCTGCGAATGTCACACAGTTGCTTGTGTCCATACCCACTCGCTCTGCTCCTGCTGCTCCTGACTGTAGAGTAGGATGCTACCTTTGAAGTGTGTAGGAGTCCATGACCCTGGGACGAAGCCAGAAATAACGGAACGACCCAGATAACACACTGTCCATTCTTTGACTGTCAGTCGTACTGTGTGGGCCGAGCACAGAGATCATTGCATGGAACAGAAAGATCTGGCCGGGAGCACAGCGCCTCTCCCTGGTCTATTCATTGTGCTCAATGATCTGTGTATTATGGGTTTTCGGGGTGTTTGACTTTGGAAAAATTACTTTCCCTCTGGGAGTCTAAATTTTCTCACCAGTCTCACAGACATGGTAAAAAATAATGCCCACATCCATAAGGTTGTTTTGAGAACTAAGTGGCAATGGATAAAAAATTACAGTACAGTGCAGTGAATGGAATACAGTCATAGTTCCAAAGGACAGCTTTAAAATATTGTATATTAGCAAAAGAGGGTTAGCTTATAAGCAAGTGCAAGAGTTAATGTTTTACAACATGTTAGCAGATTAATAAAACAAAACAAAACAGAACAGATCTCTGGGTAAAAAAATGCAAACTGTGGAGGAGGGGCAAGTGAGCAGTGAGTGGAGCATTTTAGGATTTTTGTTGTGTGACCTGTGCTGTAAATCGCCTTGTCCCACCCATCATATTGGCTTGATACCCTTGGTACCCTGACATTTCTTTTTTTAAATAATTTATTATGATTTATTTAACTTTATTTTATGTGCATTGGTGTGAAGTTGTCAGATCCCCCAGAACTGGATCTTCAGACAGTTGTGAGCTGCCATGTGGGTGCTGGAATTGAACCCAGGTCCCCCGGAAGAGCAGTCAGCACTCCCAACCGCTGAGCCATCTCTCTAGCCCCCTGACATTTCTTCTTCAAGAAAATTTATCTTGTTATACTGGAATCATATCTGTCTTTCCAATGACACAGAAAAATCTTGGAACATAGCCCCTTTAAATTTGGCATCTGCCTCCTCACACGTATAATAAAGGGCATGCATTTATAAAACATGAATGGAAGCATAATGAGGAAACGATGCTCCTAGGTCTGGTGCAGGGGGTTTACTGTGGATGCGAGGGAAAACATAGTAGCATTCGGAAGGGGCCACTGAACCAGGCAATGGGGGTGGGGAAGAGCAAGAGAGCAAGAGAAGAGAGAAGTTCCTGGGAACCCAAAAACAAAGAGGCCACGAGGTAAAAAAAAGGGCCATTAGCCAAAATGGTTGAAGTTATATTGCAGTCAGAGAAGTTGGGGGGAAGGGAAGTCTGGGCCCCTGGGCTGGACAGTTTAGGGTGGGGTGGAGTATGCCAGTCAGGATGACTCTGTAACAGGTACTGAGAGATGCTGCAGGTGTCTGGTGACCAGGACTGCTTTGATGTGTTAAATCGGCACCCCAAAGGTCTGAAGTAAGTTAGGAAGTCTAGAAAATGAGGAGAATTTTACTCTGTCCTGTTAGTGCCCCATGAAAAACAAAATATGCTTAAATCAATTCTAGCAAGGTCACTTGTTGAAAACACAGACAGTAGTCAGAAACTTCTTAGGCCCGCCTTGTCCTTCACACCGGGTCGCAGGTTCTGTTTCTTAAGTTCATGTGCTATCCGAGGCGACAATTTTTTGTTGTCATATTTTGTTATCTGAGGTCTGGGAGAGGCTCCTCACTTCTTGCATTCAGGCTAAGAAGTTCTGGATTCCTACAGAAGCTGGGAAGGACAAGGAATGTCTTTTTCCCTGTCATCCCCAGACAGGAAGCTCCTGCCAACTTTTTTTTTTTCTGTCATTATGAAGCCAGCTTCTGTTATAAAGGTCTGGGTGACTTTTCAGGCTGATGGTACACAGTTTCAAAGGCTGGGGAGACAGTTCAGTGAGTGATGTGCTTGTCTGTACACTTGAGGACTTGAGTTTGATCCCCAACACTTAATGTTCAAAACAACAACAACAAAAAATGAACCAACAGTCCAGTGCTGGATGCAGAGTCCAGGAAAAGAGAAATAAAAAGGAAAGGAAGCGACGGCTCCTAGGTGTGGTGGAGAAGAGAGGTTATTGTAGACCTGTGGGAGAGCAGAGCCAGAGGCAGGGACATCTGGAGAGTCCAGCATGGACATGGCTGGACTGCCCTGGGGACATGTGGGAGGAGGAAAGAGGAGGGGACAGGGGAGATAAGGGAACCAGTGTAGAAACCAGGAAGCCAAAGGTACCAAAAGGGAGTGGGCAAATAACCCAAATGTCTGGATTATATAGGGAAGAGCCTCTGGGGAAAAGGCAGCCTGGCTCCTGGACTGGAGAGTGCAGGGTAGAAAATGAGGTATTTCCACCATACTCTGTAGGGAGCAGGCACTGAGGGATGCTGGGTGAACCTGGTGGCCAGGACCAGCTTTGATATGTTAAATAGCCACCTTGGCCATTTGTCCAGGTCTTGAGACTTAACACCCACTTGTAGTCATGCTGGGGAAGCAGAGACCGGAAGAAGACCCCTAGGGCTTGCTGGTCAGTCATGCTAACCCTGCTCCAGGTGCAGAAAAGAGATCTCTCAGAAAACTAGGGTGGAGAGCAAGTGAGGGAATCCTCTGGTGTTGACCTCTGGCTTTCATGTGCACACACACACACACACACACACACACACACACACAGAGGCATGTTGACCAAGGTCCTGCCTGATCCCACAGCCATTCAGCCCCAAAGAAACACACAGAGGTCTACATTAATTTTAAACTGGTTGGCCTATTCATTCAGGCTTTTTATTAACTCTTTCTTACATCTTAAATTATCCCATTATTCTTGCCTATGTTAGACACATGGCTTGGTACCTTTATCAGCAAGGTGTTCTTATCTTGCTTCCTCTGTGTCTGGGTGACCACTGCTGACTGAATCTTTCCTTTTCCCAGAATTCTCCTGTTCTCCTTGACCTGCCTCTACTTCCTGCCTGGCTACTGGCCAATCAGCATTTTATTAAACAAGTATAAGAAACAAATCTTTACAGAGTAAAAAGCATTGTTCTATAGCATGTGAACACATACACATGCACACACATGCACACTCACACCCCACAATACACACACACACACACACATGCACACATACATATGCACACAACACACACACACACATGCACACACACAATTACAAGGGTCTTACTGGCTCTTGGGAAGGACAGAGCCTCCCAGTCTCAGACTTGGGAACATTATAGTTTGTGAATGGAATTACCATCAAGGTCTCAAGCCCCTTGGGCCTAGCACACTCTGTGTATTTGAGTTTCTAGCTTTGGACCTGTTAATCCCAAAGATGGGAGGAGAAAGACATCGATCCAAATCATCAAGACCAAATTAATTAAACTAAGCAATTAACTAAGGTAAGCTTTTTTATTCATGTGCACAGGCTGCCTCCCCCTAAGGAGAGTCTGAGAGGCCAGCCCTGGTTGTGAGGAAAGCAAGGCTTCTATAGCTCAGGAGGAGGGGTTTCCAGATGGGGGACTGGTGGGCAAAGTCGGCGGGGTTACAGGAGCAGAACAAGCAAGTTACTCCTAGTGAGCTCTTGAAACAAAGACAAGGTTGTGAGGTGGGCATAATAAGGTGGTCATGGTGATAGGTTGTATAAGCTTTTTTTAATATTTATTTATTATGTATACAATATTCTGTCTGTGTGTATGTCTGCAGGTCAGAAGAAGGCACCAGACCTCATTACAGATGGTTGTGAGCCACCATGTGGTTGCCGGGAATTGAACTCAGGACCTTTGGAAGAACAGGCAATGCTCTTAACCACTGAGCCATCTCTCCAGCCCCTTGTATAAGCTTTTGAAACAAAGACAGGATTTCAGTTCCTGGAACATGCAGGACAGAACCATTTGTAGTTAAGGTTACAGGTAGGGCATAGCCCAATCCTTGAAAACCAGAGGTTTAGTCATAAACAGGAATTCTTTTGTCCTGTTTGTCTATATTATAACTTTTAAGCCTTAAATGGAGGCAGGCTGGTTTCTCCGAATTTCGTTCCTCATGTCCTTTTACCAAGCTTTGGTAGAAGTCTTCTTCAGCTTCTCCTGAAGGATGGGGAACCCTGAGAGACACCCTTGTGTGAACTTTCCCTTCCTGTTCCTTCCTCATTACCCTCCCTCTGACCTCAGGGGCCACAAAACTTCCAGAGTCCTTTGCTTGGGTCTCTCCACTAGTGAGACAACCCTGCATCGGGCTGGTCCATCTGACACTTAACTGTTGCAGGGAGCCAAGAGGGAAAATGGAACAGGAGGTCATCTGAGATAGACTCCTGCTTACACCAGTGCAGAAGGTGCTCAAAACCTTCCATAGCTGCTTTACTCAGTGAGTCAGATACTGGATAGACTGGTCCACCACCCCTTCCTTTCCTGCTCAGCTGGGCTTCTGGTAAAAGAAACTGGTTTCAGATTTCTAGCACCACAAGTCTTCTTCCTTCCCCACTCCCCTCCCCTCCCCTCCTCTCTACTCCCCTTCCCTTCTCTTCCCTTCCCTTCTCTTCTCTTCTCTTCTCTTCTCTTCTCTTCTCTTCTCTTCTCTTCTCTTCTCTTCTCTCCTCTCCTCTCCTCTCCTCTCCCCTCCCCTCCCCTCCCCTCCCTTCCCCCCCTCTTCTCTTCCTGTTTCAAACCACTAGATTTGCAGCAACTTCTTGCAACTCGGATAAGGAACAGTACTAGATGTTTTTGTGAGTCAGCTTGACACAGGCTAGAGTCATCGGAGAGGAAGGTGTCTCAGAGGAGGAAATGCCTCCATGAGATCCAGCTGTAAGGCATTTTCTCCTGATCAATGGTAGAGGACCCGGCCCATGGTAGATGGTGCCATCCCTGAACTGGTGGTCCTGGGTTCTAGAAGAAGCAGACTGAGCGGGGTCAGGGGAAGCAAGTCAGTAAGCAGTACCTTCCATGGCCTCTGCACCAGCTCCTAACTCCAGGACCCTGCCCCGTTTGAGTTCCTGTCCTGACTTCCTTCATTGATAAACAGCAATGTGGGGTATAAGCCAAACAAACCCTTTTCCCAACAACTTGTTTTTTGGTCATGGTATTTGTAGCAGTAATTGAAACCCTATCTAGGATAGAAACTAAATACACTAGCATTTTGGTGAGATTTTTTTTTTTGGTCTAGATTCTTAAGTTGTCCTAGTTTCAATTCTGTTTGTTGTGATGAAATATTCCAATAAAAAAGAAACTTAGGGAGTGCACTGGCTAGTTTTATGTCAACTTGACAAAGCTATAGTCATCTGAAATTTAGATAAAACGCTTCTCTATGATTGGGCTTTAGGCAAGTCTGTAGGACATTTTCCTAGTGATTTTTGAGGGAAGACCAATCCCATTGCTGGTGGTGCCATCCCTGGGATGGTGATCCTGGGCTCTATAAGAAAGCAGGCTGAGCAAGCCATGGGGAACAAATCAGTAGGCAGCACCCCTCTGGTGTCTGCATCAGCGCCTGTCTCCAGGTTCCTGCCCTGACTTCCTTCAGAGATGGACCATTACCTCGAAGTATAAGGGAAATAAACCCTTCCCTCCCCAAGTTGCTTTTGGTTGTGTTCTTTTTATCAAAGCTACAGAAACTCTAACTAGGAGAAGGAAGAAGGTGTTTATTTACCCTATAGATCCAGGTTGTAAGCTGGGCAGTGGTGGAGCACGCCTTTAATCCCAGCACTCGGGAGGCAGAGGCAGGTGGATCTTTGTGAGTTCGAGACCAGCCTGGTCTGCAAGAGCTAGTTCCAGCGCAGGCTCCAAAGCCACAGAGAAACCCTGTCTCGAAAAACCAATAAATAAATAAATAAATAAATAAATAAATAAAATCCAGGTTGTACTACACTCCCCGAGGCAGGAAGTTGAAACAGCTGATCACAGCCCGCTCACAGACAAGAACAGAGAGAAAGGGATACATACACGCTCAGGGCTCAGCTAGTTTAGATTTCAGATCCCAAGCCAGGGGGTGGTGCAGACTGGGCCTTCCCACAGCCACTAGGATAATCAAGACAGCCCTTACCCATGGGCCCACAGGCCAGCATGAGCTAGACTCCCTCACCGAAACATCAGGTCATTGGAGACTGTGTCAAGTGACAGAACCAAGCATCCTGTTGGGGCTAGTGGCCTCTAGCTTTCGTGTGATGTTTGACTGGTTAGTGGCAATGTAAGATGCCTTTCCTGGCTTGGATTAGGGAGAATTCTCCTTTCTGTTTCCGTACGCATTTGTGGATCGGGCGTGTCTTGATGTGCTTAGAGAATTTACCTAGGGCTGGACTGCGTGTAAACATTTATTTTTAAATTCTACCTCTATGATTTTTTTTTAAAGACCTTCCCAGGGTTTCTATGTTTTTTTCCAAGTCAGTTTAGTAGTTTGTGAATTTCTTGGCTGTGTTTGTTTGGCCTAAGTTGTCTAACCCATTTTGAGCATAACTCTAGTCACTATTAGCAGTACTAACTTTTGCTCAGAGTCCAGCAGACATTTGCTAGAAAATGTGCGCATGATCGTGATTCCAGCATTTAGGAGGTTGAGGCAGAAGGATCAGGAGTTTTAAGACAGTCTCAGCAAAAGCTGAGTTTGAGTCCATCTGTGGGAAACATGAGACCTTGTCTCAAAATGTTAAGACCAAATAAACAAATCAGTAAACCCCATAGGTTTTCGTGAGTATAACTGCATACCTAAGGTTATATGGCATCTACAGAACTCACTTGCTTATTTTATGATGTTGACTTCTTTCCTGGAAGAGAATGTCTTCTTTTACATCAAATTATATATATATATATATATATATATATATATATATGTGTGTGTGTGTGTGTGTGTGTGTGTGTGTGTGTGTGTGTGTGTGTGTGTATCTGTACTTTCAAACATTTTCTGTTCTGGTATTGAACTATTATTTAAGATGGAATTTGGGAACTCTGCTCATGGATGAGAACTGGGAATTCCGCTCACGAATTCCTCCTTCTCCTGATAGCGGGTCTCAAACCTGGGGCCTTAGGCATGCGACATAAGCACTCCTGACATGAAGGTCTCACTCCAGCCCTTCCTTTGAATAATGTTTCACTCTGCCTTTGCGAGCTCACCTCTGTTTTATCTTCCGGCACTGCCTAATTCCCCTTCCTCTCCTAATACTTGATTTTCCATTTTCCTACCAGTGTTCTATTATTTCTTCCTGTTTCTTTTACTACTTTTTTATTGATGTGTGTAGAGGGGTTGTTTACGGCACACACAGTGGGTGTATGTCTGCGTGGAAGGACACAGGTATGAGTACACTCACTGGTGGACTGACTGGTGCTTGCACACGCAGAGGCCACCACGAAGATGTCTGGTGACTTTCTCTGTAGCTCTCCACCTTATTGCCTTGACCCACGTTTCCACACTGAGCTCAAGGTTCACCTTTCTGAGATTACACTGGGCAGGCTGGTCTGTGAGATCCCAGGATCCACCTGTCTCTGGTTTCAGGCACTCGCCGGCTGGCCTTTCTGTGGGTGTGGGGATTTCCCAGTTAGATCCATACACTTACAGGAGCACGTTCCTGCTTGCTGAGCCTGTTCCTCAGTCCATCTTCCTCTTCTTTGCTCTGCTTTTGCTCATTCAGATTCCCACTGCTTCTTCTTGTCTTCCATGGAGACGGTCGCTTCATTAGGATGCTCTCATTTTCATAAATACGTGGTGTTAATTTTTAGTTGCTGGTTAACAACTTTCTTCTGCTGACTGTGGCTCTCCCATGAGTTTGGGGAGATAGAGGGAGGGGGAGGGAGGGATATATATATATCGAGAGAGAGAGAGAGAGAATGCCATGTGTGTGCAGCTGTCCTCAGAGTCCAGAATAGGGTGTCATATCCCCACAAGATGGAATTCTGAGTAATAGTGAGTACCGGACAAGGATGTTGGAAAGCAAATGTTCAGGTCCTCTGTAAGATCATAAGTACTCTCAACAGCTGAGCCATCTTTCCAGCTGTTGATTATTGAAGGAGGCAAAGCTTCTCCTCCATTGCCAGGAAGCAAGGCTTGTGTCTCAGTTGGTAGACTGCTCGCCTAGCATGTGTGAGTCTCTGGGTTCAATTCCTGGTGCCGCATGAAGCCAGGCATGGTGTGCATGGTGCTCCTGTGCTGGGGACGTAGGTTTGAGGTCATCCTTGGTCATGTGAGATCTAGTCTAAGAAACAAACAGCTCCTATGCTTCTGTGCTTCAGGTACCAGTGTGTTGGAAACACACTGATGTTTGCAGTTGATTGACCCTTGTTTCCAACATGGCACCCCAGGGACACACACCTCTGTGACTCAGGCCTGACCCCCTCCCGTGTTTTATATGTGTCTTTTTTCTGGCTCTTTTAGAGATAACCAGCTGCACTATTTTTCTCTCTAGTTCTGTGGGAGTGTCTGCCCGCTTGATTCTCACTAGGATGGAAGGCCCTGTCATCTGCTTTGTCATTGGGATAAACTTGATAAAATAAAACTGTCTTCTATGTTCACCCAAAATAACTTGATAGCTTTCTTTTCTCATTACTGTTGGAGGGTTTCCAGATAATGTCGGCCGTGCCGGCCCGGTGCCACTGTTTTCGAAATAAGACATCCTTGTCTTGGCTCTCACTATTTCCTAGGCTTGCTGTGTGTAATGCTTTCTCTTGATGTGGGAGTGTTCTCCTGTATTTTGTATTACTCTCATTGGTTGAATAAAGAAGCTGCCTGGCTTCTAAGATAGGTCAGCCCTTAGGTGGGCGGAGTAGACAGAACGGAAGTTC
>JAQHUG010000222.1:763051-780439 GCA_028555095.1 Dicrostonyx torquatus | reverse complement strand
GATCTGTGGTTAGGTTTGGAGGGGATAACACCCAGAGCAGGTGCCCATGAGCTTGCTGTCCGTCTGTTACTGTGAGTGAGAAGCAGCTGGCTGTCTGGCGTGGGCTCTAACTCAATGCTTCCGCTCCGCATGCTGCGCACACGCTCTGGCGTTCCCGCTCTACACACCCCGAGCTCTTACCTGTAGCATGAATAAAAAAACCCCAGAGACAGAAATTGGGGTTCAACTCAAAATCCAGAAAAGCAAGGCAGCCAAGCCAGTTAGAGAAGTATTACTTCTACCAAGGCTGGGTGGCCGTAGACTAAGCAGAGTAAATCTCTCCTTTCTCCCATTTTACATTCCCTCTGGGAATTAAAAGTGTGTGGCTCCCTAGGAGTGGGACTAAAGGTGTACCCTGGATTTGTTTCTGCGTTGATCTGGCATAGCCCAGGCTGGCCTTGAACTCATAGAGATCCATCTGCTCTGTCTCCCAGAGCCTGGGATTAAAGGTGTGTGTCACCATTACCTGACCTCTAGTGGCTTCAGCTTTACTCTGTTCTTTAGGCAAAAAATTTATTTATTAAAATAGAAATAATACACCACTATACTTACCCAGGGGCTTCCCATGATGACAGAGACCTTCTGTGAATAATTTAACGTCCCCTTGGCTTTTAGAGTGACAGAACTTATTAGTTAAGAGATTTCTATGAATTCCTCCTCCGCCCCTTTGAGGCAGAGTCTCTCTGTGTAGCTGTGGCTGGCCTGGAACTCACCATTGTAACCAGGCTGGCCTGGAATTCAGCATTGTAGCTGGGCTGGTCCCAACACACAGGGCTTGAGTGACTGGTCTGTCTCTGCCACCCAGCACCGGGATGGAAGGCATGTGTCACCACTCCCCACTTTATTTTTATATTGAAAACATTTTTGACAATCTGTCTGAAAATATTACTATAGTTTTTAAACAATTCCAAATACCTTCCATGCAAAGAAGTTTTAAATAAGGGGTGGATGGGTGGGAGAGGATGGAGCTAAACAGCACAATGTAGCACTTGGCAGCCTGGGGTTCAGTTCCCAGCACCATCAAACAAACAAAAAGAATAAGTTGTTTTCAGTCATTGTCTGAAGGGGACAAGGAACAGCCTAGCATCATGTTGTAACACTGCAAAGATGAGACAGTTCTTTTTTAAAAAAAAATATTTATTTATTATGTATACAATATTCTGTCTGGGTGTATGCCTGCAGGCCAGAAGAGGGCACCAGACCTCATTACAGATGGTTGTGAGCCACCATGTGGTTGCCTGGAATTGAACTCAGGACCTTTGGAAGAGCAGGCAATGCTCTTAACCACTGAGCCATCTCTCTAGCCCCAGTTAGTTCTTTTTAAAAAGTATTTATTTTGTGTTAAATTATGTGCGCATGAAGGGGGTTGCCTGCAGAGGTCAGAAGAAGGTATCAGATGTCTTGGAACTGGAGTTGCAGGCCGTTCAACCACCCTCCATAAGCACTGGGAACAGAGCAAGGGTGTGCTTTTAACCACTGAACCATCTCTCCAGTCCCCAAGATAAAATAATTCTTGATTCTGTATAGGGGACAGGAAGGACACTGATCCTCAACCACTTTTTACTTCGGCTGTAGAAAGAAATAGTGCTGAAGACAGACCTGGGCACAAGCCCCATTCCGTGACTTTTCTAGTGGACTAGTTTGAGGTGTCTGAGTTAACGGGTTTAATGGAAGCGGACAGCAGATAGTGTGCACTCCATTGTATGTTATTCTGAAGGCCAAGCTACGTAGCCTGCTGTGTACAGCTGGGGAAAGCAGTGTGCATTTTATAAAATTGGCAGGGTTTGGGTAGTTAGCAACATCTTAATTCTTAACATAGCTAAGTAAAAGTCACATGACTGTGCTGGCTGATCCTTGTCAGCTAGAGACTGGGCAAAGGGAACCTCAGTTGAGAAACTGCCTCCGTAGATAGGTCTGTGGACGTGTCTGCGGGGAATTTTCTTGATTAATGACTGACGTGAGAGGACTCAGCACACTGTGGGCATTGCCAGCCCTCGGCAGATGGTCCTAGGTCACATACAGAAGCAAAGTGGAAAAAACATTGAAAAGCAAGTCAGTAAGTAGCACTCCCCTGTGGTCTCTGGTTCAGCTCCAGCCTTGAGGTCCTACCTTGGCTTCCCTGGATGACAGACTAAAACCTGTAAGTCAAGTACGCCTCATGAGCCATTTCTGGTTAGTGTTGATCAAAGGCACAGAAGCAAACTAGGGCCCTGATAGATTGAAAGAACAAAATCTAGTGAAATAAGGCTGTTGAAACAACGCAATATTTCTCTGAGTTAAAATGACCGTAGAAACATTTGATTACCAGAAAAGGAAACAATAATAAAGATATCCGTATCTTATTAATTTTCTTAGTTGACTAATGTGGATAATGTGGAGTTACTGTCTGGAGAAGACAGTAGATGGCGCTATAAGTACGCAGTCGTGGGATCCCAGGGTTTTGATGCAAACCATCGCCTAATTTATATTTAGTACTTAAAATTGTGTCCAGTGCTGTCCCCAAAGCGAATGATTTATTGTGTATAAATATACTGTGACTTCTTTAGAATTTATTTTAAAATTTTGTTTGGGAAGCTGTGTATTTTATCTGAGTGTAGACAGGAAATGTCTCTGAGGGTCCCCCAACTATATAGTAAGGCACACATGTCTGCTTTTAATTCTATGTGATAATTTAATAAATTCGTCATTTCAGTGCCACATTATCTAAGGTGGAGAAGGAACATTCCTCAGGCACTAACCAATGGGTTATGTCTCCAGTATATTTTAAAAGACCATTTTTTCTTTCCTTTTCTTTCTTCTCCTCTTTTCTTTCCTCCTTCCTTTCTTTATTGTACATTCCTACTGCAGCTACCCCTCCCTCCTTTCCTCCCAGTTTCTTCCCCTACCTCCCATCTGTCCCTCTCCATCCATGCCTCCTCTGTGTCTATTCAGAAAAGGGCAGACCTCCCGTTGATATCAACAAAACATAGCCATCAAGTTGCAGTAAGACTAACCTCCTCCCATTGTTTTAAGGCCGAACAAGGTAACCCAGGATGGGGTATAGAGTCCCCAAAACCAGCAAAAGAGTCAGAGACAGGCCCTCTTCCCATGGTTAGAAGTCACACAAGAAGACAAGCTACACAGCTGTCACGTATGTGCAGAGGGCCTAGGTCAGTCCCATGCAGGTTATTGCTTCAGTCTCTTTGAGCCCCTATGAGCCCAGGCTTGTTGATTCTGTGCTGTTGTTGTTGTTTTTTTTTTTTGATGTCCTTGACCCCAAAGAACAATGTTTTAAAAATAAGATAATAATTTACTCACTGTTCAAAACAAAAGTTTGCTTGTTTTCTTTATGCTTCTTTGCCTGTTTATTTATTTGTTTATTTATTTATATGTACTAGAGGTTTAGCTGAAGATCTTCTATTGTCCAGGCAAGCACTCTGCTGCTGGGCTACAACCCTGTATTTATTTACTTTTAAACTTTTAAATTTGGTCTCACTGGTTGCCAAGACAGATTAGATTTAAGGTTCGCCTGCCTCCACCTCCCAAGTAGCTGGATCTACAGGTGGGCATCACCAAGCTTGGCTTAGGATTTGGTCTTTATTTTGAGTGGTCAGTGGCATTTAAAGAGCTTTAATGGGCTCTGCCCTCTACGACTGTGTTTCAGCCCTCAGGGCTCCTTTGG
This sequence comes from Dicrostonyx torquatus, assembly GCA_028555095.1. Lineage (NCBI taxonomy): Eukaryota > Metazoa > Chordata > Mammalia > Rodentia > Cricetidae > Dicrostonyx > Dicrostonyx torquatus. The sequence goes on along the minus strand of JAQHUG010000222.1, from coordinate 776,739 downwards.
ACGGACAGTGCAAGTCCTTGGCTCTCAGAATGGACATCACTTTTCCTCTTCATTCCTTCATAGACTCTTGTCTGCCTTCTTTGCTTTTTCTACTTCTCCCTGATGGGTGGGAATGTCCCCGAGAACCACTTCACGGATTTCATTTCCTTGTCTGTACCTGTTTCCTTAGTTGCACCATCCAGGTTTGTGGTCACAGCTTAAGGGAGAACTGTTTCCATGTTCCGAGCCACGTCGTCAAGACCCAATGGTACGGGAACTGCCGCAGCGAGTTGAGAGTAAGCTGGTGCGGAAGAGAATGCGCAGCTAATCCGGTTGCTTTGCTGCTCTACAAAGCCATGGGATACGTTCCTCTTAGTCCTGTGTAGTATTTTCACAGTGACAATGCCCAGCTCGACAGTGCAGCTCCAAACGCCTCTCTGAATTCCAGACATGTAATTCCACAGCTTGTGAAAACCTCAGATTAGATGTGTTCAAAATTTCTCCCCGTACTCATCTCAGATAATGTCAACTTTGTGTTTGTCACTGTCCAGGCCAAGATGCAGGAAGTATTTGTCTCACTTATTCCAACCCACGGAGAATCTTGCTAGCCAAACCGTTAATGCAAACCCAGAATCTGACCACCTGCAGGAGCACCCGAAAGTCTACCAGGTAGCCTTCCAACTTGTCTTCCGTTTTCCATCCTTATGTAACCTTGTTCTGTTTTGCATAGATGAGGCCTCACGACCTTGTCCGAACGTCATGCCAACCACACCAGCCCTCTGCTCGACACCCTGAATGGTGCCTAGAGTCTCTTGGGACAAAACACAGAACTTTCCAGCCCCCAGTGAGGTCACACAGCATTGGAGCTGTGACTGTGACCTCCTAGGGCTCTGCACTCACCCCCTTCTCTTTCCTCCCCCATGTGAGGCAGCCTGACCCCCTTGACACTTGATCAAATGCAGCAGCACACTCCAGTGTCCAGCCCTCCCTGTGAGCTATCCCTTTCCCTGGGAGGCTCAACCAACTGCGCGATAAATCAGATAAGCCACTGCCTTAAACGGATCTGTGGTACCTCAGCTTCTGGGCCCACCTCCAAGGAAACCCTGGCTCACCCAGGTTTATTCATTTTAGATAAAAACATATTTGAAGCATTTATGTCGAGCCTCTGCATAACAGACATCTGGAAATGTGAAGGTGGGTTATTTCAGATCACCACAGTCCCTACAAGAAGAACAGAATAAATTCCATACAATGACATTATCCTACTAGGTGACAGTCAAAATGGGTCACTCTAATTTCTTGTCTTCCCATAAGAAAATGAACTCTTCTCTTACCCTAAATTTGCCTGGGCAAAACATATGTAGCCAAGTACTTTTTTAAAAAAAATATTACACATTAATGAGTGTGTGTGTGTGTGTGTGTGTGTGCACGAGTGTGTACATGCAGGGCAGCACTTGCATGGAGAGGGCAGAGGGCAACTCGGAGCAGTCAGCTGTATTTTTCCATCTTGGCTTCAAGTGCCTTACCCTGGCTGAGCCCAGAACCAAGTACTTCTTTGTGAAGAGAACTTTCGTTTGGTCCCACAGTCAGGCCCACAGTGACCAAAGCCCAAAGCACAAAGCGATCTTGAAGAGTGCATGGCGTCTGGGGACCAAGTGACACGTTTGCTTCCGTACCTGGGTCTCGGGAGACAGCTAATGACCTGCAGAGCCCAGATACCCCACCCCAGGTCCCTCTGCAGCAGATCCACCAGGGAAAACACCCTTCCCTTGGTGCTTGAGGAGTGGGTCAGAGTCACATAGTCCTTTCCTCTCTCATGCCCTGGTGTTTGCCGAGTGGCTTTTCAGGCCCAGGGATGTCCTGCATCACTTTTATTTTGGGATTGCATGTCTCAAAACAGCTGGAGAGTGTTAATGACCCGGCCCAAGCGCTCAGGTCCGCACGTCCGCTCTCCCCATCTCTGAACAAGGGAAACATCCTGGGCAGTGGTTCTCACAGCACGAACTGGACTTGCAGCCTGGGGATCGTCTTCAGTGGGAGACGAGCTATTTTTCAATTTGGCTTTGGACCAAGAACCGGAAAACGTGAAACCATTGATTACATACGACTCCTTTTGGCCCCGAAGTAAAATTACACAAACATACAAGAACAACTTTTTATTTTTTTTCCCACATTCTTTCATTTCCCCAGATATAGTGTTTAAATTTGGACTGCCCCACCCCAAGTCCCATGGGAGTGACACTTCCCACATGTAAGAGATTTGCTCAATCCAAGGCTGCTAAGGGACCGATTTTAAGGTCATGTAAAACAATCTCAGAAGTCCTTGTCTGCCTTTCTTCCCGGGAAGGGAAGGAAAAGATTGGTAAATCCCTAGTCACTGTGAGTGGCTGAGAAACATTTTCCCTGACACCAGCCCTAGCAGTACGCTCAGGGCATCCTTGCCCATGGCATCTTCAAGTCCTGGAAACCCAAGAGGAAAGATCCTAAGGGGCCGTGTGGTCCCAGGTCACACTTCTTGCACCATCCACTAAGACTGCTCTCTTAGGAGTTAAGGACGCCGTTGGAGATTGGAAGCCAGGCTCAGTACTTGCCATGAGCTGTGCAATTTAGCCTGAGAAGAGGGGTGGACTTTGCACTTAACTTGCATGCCAAGGGTGAGCATCCCATTAAGGCTGAGGAGATGTGAACGGAGCTCTTCGGAGCTCTTCCCTTCCGCCATGATTGGCTCTGCTCTTTGACTAAAGCCACTCACAGGGAAACAAATAAAAGCAGGTTCGGTGCTAGACTGATGGCTGCTCCCACAAACTGAAAGAGAATTGCAATTTATCTGCTGCTACCGACACTTTATTTTCTTATGTAATTCTGCCCTAATCCAGTGAACTTAAATTTACATTTTCTTCTACAAAGAGACAAAACTCCTGGAGTGTAGGGTAACATTTTAAGGACCCAAGAGGGCCTTTAGGTTTGTTTGCTGAATGTTATAATCACTGTGGTGTCAGGGTCCCACAGCGCTCCCCTGGCCCTGTCTTTCCAAGGCTGAGAGAGTTGATTCCTCTCAGGCTGTGGGGGACTCATGTCATGTCACATGATGTCTTGGTGACTAGCTGTTTGGCTGTGACCTTTGACCCACAGAAAAGCCCACTGAGCACTTGTGGCTGTGACTTACCATATACCAGATGTGCACGTGTACAGATGTAAAATGAATAGCTAGAATAATCTTCTTTACTATTTATAACTAATTTAGGTTTTTTTTCCCTGAAACACAGTTTAAGGACACTCATATTGGCCTTGAAACCTTGAACTTCGAATTCTGCCTCCTGACTGCTTGCTGTCATTTCAGAGACAGTGGTGACACTGGCTTTACAGTACCATTCCATTGCTGTTTCACCTCTCGGGAGTTAGGACTAAGGTGAACCACCGCAAGTTAAAGGTAAGGTCTTTATGAAATACATGTAGGTGATCTCTGGCAAGGCAGCCCTTACGTACGCCATGAGGAAGCCAGTCTGAATGCTTTTCCGGGCTCCCTGTCACCTCCTGTGTGGTGCAAACACAGAGCCACCGAGATTGCGTTTGGCAGTCTTTTCCTGTTTTGTAATTGTAGAGGCAGCAGCGATCTCTGAGAGACTAAAGCGCATGCCTACTGGAAACCACATTTCCAATTATCAGTCATCCATGTAGGAGCTGGAGAGATGGCTGAGTGGTTAAACCACTACCACTCTTTCGGAGGACTGGTCCCTAGCACCTATATGGCTGCTCACGACAGTCTGAGACTCCAGTTCCTGGTGATCCAGTGTGTACTCTTCTGGCCTCCGTGGGCACCATGCACACACGTGGTACACATACATACATGGAGGCAAAGCATTCATACACATAAGACAAAATTTTTAAAAATCTTTAAAGAAAGAAGTTTATTAAGGGAAGAATGACTGCATTCGCCATCGCTGCCCATGTGGAAGGGAAAGACCCTGAGAGTCAGCAGCAACACCAGCCCAGTATTTCAAGAGCAACTCTGCTGAAGGTGCCCACTTTTGTAAATCCTGGATTGTGCAGTCTGAATAACTCCTTGAGCACCTGACAGATAGTAGAAAGGGGACTTAGGTGCCTTCTGTTAATAAGGAAGCAGGTGGGCAGAAAGAAATGCAAATTGCTTACTTTTCCTTTTGACCCACACTACTCTTTTATTAACTTAAAAATAATAAATGATGCGCTGTAAGCTGTAGAAATTTCTTTCTGTCTCAGTGATGGCTCAGCCGTTAAGAGCCCTCTGTACTTCCAAATGTCCTGAGTTCAATTCCCAGCAACCACATGGTGGCTCACAGCCATCTGTAATAAGATCTGGTGCCCTCTTGAGGAAGAGACCTGGCCTGTCATCCTCATCAACTTAGACCATGAAACCCAATATGGACAAGTTCAACAGAATCACCACATATGCGCTGATAATACAAAAATAAAAAGTGGATTAAGCCCAGGGCATTTGCCTTGCAAATCTAATGATCTGAGGTTGATGCCAAGAATCCATAGTAAAAAGAGAGATCCAGCTCCCAGACCTCTGACCTCTCACCTCTGCATGTACACTGTGACATATGCCAACCTACACGTACACACACACACACACACACACACAAATAGCAATTTCAAAATAAAAAACAAAAAGCAAATTAAGATTAATTTATTTCTTTAGATGTAAGGTATTATATAAAGGCCTGTTTTTATTCTTAGTTCCTAGGTGCCTCTCTTTTCTCTCTTTCTGCATGTATATGTGTGTGTGTGTATTTATGTGTTTATATGTATTTGTGTGATGTGTGAAGTCCTTATGTATATGTGTTGCTTTTATTGGTTAATGAATAAAGCTGTTTGGTTAGTGGCTTGGCAGAAAACTAAACTGAGTGCTGGGAAAAAGAAGGCAGAGTCAGTGAGAAGCCCTGTGGCTGCCACAGGAGGCAGGTGCCTCTGCCCGGAGCCCACCTAAACTTTGCTGGTAGGCCACGACCTCATGGTGAGTCACCGATTAATGGAGATGGGTTAGTTTAGGATAAAAGGGCTGGCTAGCAACATACTTAAGTGATTGGCCAAGCAGTGATTTAATTAATACAGCTTCTGAGTGATTATTTGGGTCAGGGAGGCTGGGAAATGAATGAGCAGCCTCTGCTAACATTTGTGTATGTGTCTGTATTATGTATGTATATGTCTGTGTATGCGTGTGTGTGTGTCATGTGTGTATGTCTATATGCATGTGTACGTTTATTATGTATGTGCTTATGTGTATATGTATGTGTATGTCTATATGTATGTGTGTGTAAAATCAGACCTTTAAATTAGACTTTTAAACTCAGAGAAAACAGTGTATATTTGACAATTTTCTTACAAATTTAGCCAAGGGCAGTAGGTAACATTGATTATTAGTTTGTAGTTCACTCATATTTTTAAGCTCAACTGATGGCTTATGTGTCTACATACCTTTGTTTATACAATGTAGACTTGATTCTTATCTTCCAAAATATGTTGCTAAAAAGCAGAAAGTGGAATATTCTAGAACTCAGACTTGTTGTTACTGTTTCTTACCCAAGAGCGAAAACAACTTGGAGACTTGACTGGCCACCTTGATATGTTCCCCTTTCTTAGAAGAAGATAGTTCAGAGCTTCAGGGCTTTTTTGGGTCTTCTACTCCCCTTCCTGTGATGCTCCCTCAAGGTCTTGCAAATAAAACTACTACAGTGCTACAGGACTGGAGAACTTTGCTCTCCATCACTGTACAAGAACAAGGGAGCCACTAGTGATGCTTAGAGCTGAAGACTGAAAGCAAAGTAAGGGGTGTGGCGTGGTACTAGGGCGTGAATTTCAAAAGGTTGACTTTGCTGTGACAGAAAGTCAAGCTTCTTTCTGTACACAGCTCTCCAGGACAAAGGGAAGGAGACCTGAAGAAACATTTCCAACCCCCTCCATTTGGAGAGAGGTTGGGTGAGGGAAGGGAGGACACCCCAAGGAGAGTCTGTGAACATGTCACAAGAGCAGAGACCAGTATCTGTCCGAAGACCTTGGTGGAGGACACATGGCATCGAGTTCAGATGGACATCAAAATCAAAGCGACCCCATCCTGACTAGACACATGAACATCTGACATAGGTTCTTTAATGACATCTTAGGAAGAAAACCAGACTCTTGCTCCTGAGTGTGTCTTGAGTTCTGTCTGGGGTGATTCGCTAGTTGTCAGCACGTCCTCAGGCTTCAGCCAGTGCGTAACTCTGTGCTACTTCTGCCGTAGCTTCCGTAGGGTGACTAAAAGAAATTAACCGGGAATTAACTGGGAAAGTATTTCACTAACTGTTCCTAGACAATTCTAAAACCTTGTCCTTTAGAAAAATTCCCCTCAAAGTGTAGAAATGGCTTGTGAGTCCATTTCACACGCATACCCAACGAAAGAGGCACTTGACTTCAGTCCTCTGAGTGTGTCGGGGTAATGTGGTTCTATTTGTCTAACCCCAAGGAGCACTGACACGCTTTCCCACAGCCATTTTGACTTTTTGACATTTCATTGTAATCAAATTGTCATTAACATCTGTTTTTAAGCAACGAGACATTCCCACAGTAGCATAAGCTTGGATGACTTTTCCACACTGACAAGGTAATGGAAACACGAACTACTGGTGCCCAGGAACAGACAGACCTCTGGTCACTTGGCGTAATCCTGATTGCATGGATGGGGATGTGAGAAGGAGGACACACGTTCACAGCTGCATTTGTTGACAGCTGCACAGGAGAAACAACCCATGACAGCCTTTCCTTCACTCTGAGCCTACCACAGCCAGTTCTGCGGCCCTGCTGCTCTTTTCAAGAGACCCCCACATTGCAATGGATTTTCAGTATGGGGAGGGGCATAGGATCTCTATAGCTCAGGTTGGCCTGCAACTCACTCTGGAGTTCAAGCTATTCTAGGACATCACGTGTTCACTGGGATTGGGCACGGTTTCCCTCCTTCTCCTTTCCCTGGCTTTTCCTTCCTTCCCCCCACCTTCTCCTAACTTCAGACAGACATAGAACCCTGACTCCCAAATGGTAGAAACGGGAAGAGCTAAGAAGTAAGAGGCTTGAGTGGGTTAGGTTTAGAGACCATGACCTTCTCATCAAAGGCAATGGATGAGCTTGCGCTTGGTAGTAGCAATGGCCTTCAGAAGGGAGCCTAACCCTGTTGCTGAGACAGAGACCCTTTTCTGACTGCAGAACCATATCCAAGTTCTTTAGACATTTAGATTTACTTTAAGAAAGGGGATTAAAAAAATGGGCAAAGAAAAATCTTGAGTGATTGTATTATGAGTAGATTACTTTCAAATCAGAAATTATAGTCTTTACCTTGGATAGAATTTTCTGCCACTCACACACATGAAATGAACTGCATATGTTAGTGTCCACAGGATAGTGAAAACAGCAGCAAGTGGGGACAGCGGTGACAAAAGGTGGAGCTGGCTTTGCAGAAACCTGAACTCATGGAAAACAAAACAGCATCTCTTAGCATAACTGAGGTGCAACCAAAGGAAGAGTGTGTTTTTATTTCCACATGATAAAAGACATAAAATATCCAAAACTTCAAAAGTAAAACTACTAAAATAAAATCTAAACTTAAACGTGTCTGTTTCAAGGCAGATTATTTGAACAGTGATTTGTTTAATATAAAAATCAAAGGGCTGAAGACATGGTTCAGTGGTGGGAGGTTCTTGCTGCTCTTCCAGGGAACCTGAAACCTATTCTGAGTACCATTGTCAGGAAGTTGTTGTCCACAGGGATTAAAAATTAAAGGTGTGGAAATATGGCAGGTAGAAGTCTACAAAGGTCATTGAATGTTCTAGAGACAGCAAATCTAGGGCTCAATAGTTCCAAAGTCTTTTTTTAGCTTCTGATCTGCCACCTTTACAGGATGACTTTCCTTACATCAGATTCACCTCATGCACACAACGGCAGTTGGAGGGTCAGCCATCGCAACCACAGTCCTAACAGAAGGAATGAGTTAGTCAAATGGTGTATACACCCAAGGCATGCAAGCCATACTTAGACTCATCCAGCAACACCCACATAGGTCCCATTTGGCTGTAGCCACTGGAGTGTTTTGTAACTTTAAAAAAAATTGAGAATTATTTTGAGAGAGAAAGAGACAATGGCTATTAGTATGGGAAGTGAGCAATTTCTGTCATAAAAGGTATTAAAACTACATGACACATAGAATGTTTGAATATCTGTTCTTGAGCTTATAAAATGAGGCTCAAATAAGTGAAACACTTGTAATGTTGGAGATCATCTTTCAGAATCTTTTGGAATAGTATGAGACCATGGTGTAGGAGGGTTCTTCTGTATTTTGTGTTGCTTTCATTGGTTAATAAAGAGACTGCCTTGGCCTGTAGGATAGGCCAGCCCTTAGGTGGACAGAATAGGCAGAACAGAAGGCTGAGTAGAAGGGAAGACGCCAGACGCCATGATAGTCCTACCCAAGAGGGACATAGGTTAGACTCTTCTGGTAAGCCACCACCTCGTGGTGACACACAGACTATTATAAATGAGTTAGTTTAAGATGTGAGAGTTAGCCAAGAAAAGGCTAGAGATAATGGGCCAGGCAGAGTTTAAATGAATACAGTTTGTGTGAGTGAATGGGTAGAGAAGTCAAGACAAACAGAAGAGACAGGAAAGGAGAAGGAAGGAAACATGCCCTGTATTATAGTTTTAAGCCTCTGATGTCTCATTTTAATGAAACCCTTTGCCTCTTGGAAGGAAGAGTTAGATGACAGCTATAAACCTATGGTGTCATGGAGTGAGGAGTGACAGCCTTTGCAGGTTGCCCTGGGGCTAATGAGAGGGGGCTCACATTCATATTTTACATGGAAGAAAGGTGAGCCTTTGGTGTGCCCACTTCACGGCATTTCCCATGACTCACCTTGGATTTCAACACCGTTTTACTTGTGTCATCATCCTCTTCTGCTAGACCTTGCCCTGTTGACATACTTCTGCCGACTTGGCCCACCTACCTGCAGCCCACTAAGCCATAAATTCGTGGATGGGATGATCCACTCAAAAAGTCAGAGCAATACAGAGTTCACGGATTGTAGACCCAGGGTCTCTCTGCTTGATCACGTCCACACTGTCACGAATGGAAGTGGAAGTGTGTGTAAGTTCTGGGAAGTTTCCATGGAGAACAGCTGGTGTGCGCCCTTTGGCCTCTCTACCCACATCCCTTCCTGCCGCTTGAAACACAGATGTGGGTGATGGGCTTGCCAGCAGGTGGATGGGAGAGTACAGGAAGCCATTTGGTTAGTATAAGTGACTCTGCAGTGCTTGACCTGGACTGCTCTCTGACGTACTGTAGGCTCAGCATCTGTCTCAGTGGCTCTTACACACCACACCAGTGTCAAATCACCACACTCTCCTTCTCTTAAATGGCAAGCGCTTTCAAGACTTAGAAGCCTCTGGCAACTGGCCACAGGATTCTAAGCACAAGCCATGAAATGCAGTGTGGAGAAGGATTTTTTCTTATGTGCACTCAAGGGGTGAATTGTTAAAGGCACACATTATTAGTATTGTGCTATTATATTCTCACTAATGGAACTACACCTCCTCTTAGACATTATCTTTCAGATTGAGAAGTACATATACTCATATATACTAGCCCATCTGCCCTCTCCTCCCTCCCTCCCTTCTTCCTTCCTTTCTTTTTTCTTAGAATCAGTCTTATATATCCTAGGCTGATCTCCAACTCACTATGTAACCAAGAATGACCTTGAACTTCTGATTTTCCCACCTCCACCTTCCAGGTGCCAGGATTGTGAGTGTAGACCCAAGTGCCCATCTCAAAACTTTGTAATTACATGAGATGGTGCAATGGTAATGGAAAATCATTTGGATTTAATTAATAAAACTATTTTAAAAATTTTAAATATTCCTAAAGTGCAAACATTTAGGCATATCATCCTTCTTGAGTCTCATTGTAATACTTTTTGAAGTTTGTGTCGTTTAACTCATAGAAACATCTCATTTAGTTCTTTATAGGTCACTAGCCCAAAGGGAAGGGGCCCTCACTGTATGCAAATCTGGTCTTACGTGTGTGTGTGTGTGTTTATCTTTTTTACATCAAGTGGTACACTGATAACAGAATCTTCAAAATCTAAAACAATTGGGATGCTTAGTTTTTCATCAACTCAACACACGCTAGGGGTATCTGGGAAGAGGAAACCTCAACTGAGAAAATGTATTCACCAGAACAGCCTGTGGGCAAATCCGTGGGGCCTTTTCTTGATTAATCATTGATGTGGGAGGGCCAGCCCACTGTGGGTAGTATCATCCCTGAGAAAGTGGATGCTATTTGTCTATGAAAGCAGGCTGAACAATCCATGGAGAGCAAGCCAGTGAACTGTGTTCCCCCATGACCTGCTTCAGCTCCCTCGTCCAGCTTCCTGCCCCAGTTTCCCTTTGTCATGGACCACAGCTTGCAAACAACATGGGCCCTTTCCTCTCCAAGTTTCTTTCAGTCTCCGTGTTCAAACAAGGACACCAGTTGTCTGTGCAAAATCATTGCTTCCATCTGTGTTATCCTTGAACTCAAGACAGTCGGAAGATGATGAGGGGAAAGCTAAGAACCAACAGTTTGCATCCGTAACTAGAAATCATGTTTAAACACACTAGTGGCTGGGGTAAAATCAGCAGCCACTCCTTCACGGAGTAGACTGCAATGTTGATTTTCACTTTTCTTCTCCACCTCTGTGCACACACGTGTATATAATGGATGAAAACCATGAGCATCCAGTAGACAGAGGTAGGGGATCTCTACAAGTTCCAGGCTAGCCTGGTCTATATAGTGTAGAAGGGTCCTTCTGTATTTCTGTTGCTTTCATTGGTTGAATAATGAAACTGCCTTGGCCTTTTGATAGGGCAGTCCTTAGGTGGGCAGAGTAGACAGAACGGAAGGCTGAGGGAAAGAAGGCACCAGGGCAGACGCCATGTTTCTCCAGCCTGAGATGGACACAGGTTAGGATCTTTCCTGGTAAGCCACCACCCCGTGTAAACACAGATTACTAGATATGGGTTAAACTAATACATATAAGAGGTTAAAACTAATGGGCCAGGCAGTATTTAAATGAACACAGTTTGTGTAATTATTCCATGTATAAGCTAGCCAGGGCCACTGGGTGCAAGGAACGTGACCTGCTCCTCATTACTACAATATAGTAAGTTCTAGGTCCGCCGAGGCTAAAAAATGAGACCCTGTCAAACAAACAGACAAAGCAAAACCCCTGGCACCTAGATAAGTCACCTATAGACACTTTTCTTTAAGGTTATAGGTATCTGACATTGACTAGCACTTGACTTCTTATGCCTAAATTCAGCAAGGTCCCTTCCTGCTCCTATTACTGTGGAAAAGAGTCCTGTTCCAATCCTGAAGTAGGGTTCTAGGTTATATAGGTTATAGGATTTTAGTCACTCCTGTATTTAAACATGATTCTCCCCCCCCCCCCGTCCCGCAGCAACCAGGGAGTTTCTCTGGAATGGGGACATGAGGATTTGGGATTTGGGGATATAGAGGGAGGAGGGGTGAACAGGAAAGTCAAGTCTGGTGGTCAGCAGCAGACCAATGAGAAGAGAATTCAGATGAGTTCTCACTGAGGAGACCTCACTGGGCAATGTCAGCTTGCTAGCATCAATACCAGGAAACTAGGATGGCTGAACACTCAGAAGTGTCACCAACAACAGTGAGAAAATTCCAGAAAGCCAGAGGACACAACATCTGGGTGTCAGGGTCTCTGCTAAATTAGGAATTGCCCACTTGCTTCTTTCTGTGCATTGGAACTGTGTATCTAATGCTTTGAAAAAAATGTAGAAAAGAAGCAAATAGAATGCATTATTTATTTCATTCGATATCTAGTAAAGTAATGTTATTTGTGTTCTAAATGTTTCTAAAACTTTGATTACAACCATAAAAGACACATTGTAAATTTGAAAATTTTGGAACTTGTAGAATTTCCTTTCCCACGCTGTCTATTCTGTCCTGGGTGCCAGGGAAGGGTGTCATTTTCTTCCATGGTGTGGACATGGGTATGCTGTTCTTGCTCCAATTAGGACACCCGTGTTTAAGCAAGAAACTCTAGCTAAACTCAGTGGATCTCACATGAAGAACAAATATAGAAATAGTAGAGGACTTGCCAAGAAGGGTGCCACTGGGAGAGGGAGTGGGCTGTGAGGGGGAACTTGGGATGAAAACGTCTAATATTCATTATCTTCATGCACAAAACTGTCAAACTATTAAAAGGTGGGGGGATGGTTTTCACTTGGAGATGGTGTGTGAATTCTGCTTGTCAACTTGATTGGGTTAAGAAATGCCAGTGAGGCCACCTTTGCATGACTCTGTGAGCATGTCACTGAAGCTGCTGACTGAGGAGAGAAGAACACCCCCAAATTCGCTGCATCATATCATGGTCTGGAGCTCTGAACTCCAGAGGTAAAAAAAAAAAGCAAGTGAACAGAGAACTGGAGTGGCACCCTTTCCTCTGCTTTCTCTGTCTCCCATATCTGAGGAGGCGGGAAGGCACGGCTCACAGGGACAGGACCCTCACACCACAAGCCCAAACAGACATTTCCTCCCCTAATTTGCTAATTTGCTTCTTGCCGCCACGATCTTCAGCACAGCAATGAGATACAGTAACTCACTTTCAATATGCAAATGTTGTGACTCTTAGCTTCTCTTTCTAATTTAGCAAAACCCTAAACAAACTGTGACTATGCAGTCTCTTAGCACTAGAGGGAGCAACACGTAGGGGAAAGGACATGAAATGCAAGCTTCACGCTTGTAGTGGATGCAGAACTTTACAAAACGGCAGAAAGAATGGCCGGAAGGTGGAGTGTGGTGGAGTGTGGCAGGTGGCGAGGGCAAGGGTCTTGGATCTGCTGGTAAGACAGCCTTCGTGCACTGAAGTTTAGACAATGAGAACTGAGGGCACTTTGGGAGAGTTAAAGAATTTTTGAGCCTATGTATATATAGGAGGAGGATAATATATATATTATATATGAGGATATTATATATGTGAACATAGCATATATATCTTGAGTATGCATTTGTATGTATGTATGTATGTATGTATGTACGTAATGTATATTCTTTATTCCCTCCAAGATCTACACAAGGAGCAGAGCACAGGAAACCAAACACATCACTCCTAAGACTTTCCGCCATGAGTTGCTAAGCACTCAGAAGAAAGTAAGAATGAACAAACAAGAGTTTGACCACAGGCAGCACAAGGAAGGAGATCCCACATCATCTACCTGGAGGTTCCCACAGCGGAGGAGACAGCGGGTACCAGATGGAATCTGATGGAAAACGGAAGCCTCTCTCATGCCGTTGATGGCATCAACGTTGACTTTGATCTTGACTCTGACCATGGACTCCAGTTGATGCTGTCAATGGCCAAGAAACTCAACGGGATGGGAAGGAATCACTCGAAGGCTGAAAGCTAGGCAGTGTGCTTTAATGAGACTAGGTGACAAGGCTCAGTGAGCAGGGCTGGAACCCTAAGGAAGAAGGAGTGGAGTGAATTAATGCTAAGAGCCTGGACTGTGGAGCGAGAGAGGCAAAGACAGCTCCTATTCTCACAGAGGGCTGCAGTTCAGTTCCCAGTTCCCACATCAGGAAGCTAGCAATCGCTTACCGCTCCCATTCCAGGGCATTGACACCTTCCTCTGGC
>JAQHUG010000222.1:741969-755029 GCA_028555095.1 Dicrostonyx torquatus | reverse complement strand
TTCTGGATATTTTGTGTTAAGTTTTTGTTAGATTTAACATTTTCTTTGACTGATGAGTCTATTTTCTCTATTGTATCTTCAGTGCTTGAGATTCTCTCTTTCATCTCTTGTGTTCTGCTGTTTATGTTTGCTTTTGTGGTTCCTGATCATTTTCTCATGATTTATGTTTCTACAATTCCCTCTGCTTGTGTTTTTTTTATTGTCTCTATTTCAATTTTCAAATCTTAAGTAATTTCTTTCATATGTTTGATTGCTTTTTCTTGGTTTTCTTTAAGGGATTTGCTGATGTCTTCCAATTTTTTTATTGGTGTCTTTTCCTCCATTTCTTTAAGGGAATTTCTCATTTCCTCTTTAAGACTCTCCAACATTTTCCTGAGTCTTCCAATTTTTTGTTGGTGTCTTTTCCTCCATTTCTTTAAGGGAATTTCTCATTTCCTCTGTAAGACTCTCAAATATTCTCCTGAAGTTATTTTTTAGGTCATTTTCTTCTGCTTCATCTACATTTGGTTGTTCAAGTTTTGCTGTTGTAGGCTCTCTAGATTTTACTGGTGTCATGTTTCTCTTTGTGGTGTTGCATGTGTTTTTACCTTGTCTACTCATCTTTTGCTCTAATTGTGTGGTTGAGTCTGTCTGTGACTCTAATTAATATTCTAGTTGCCAGTGGATCCAAGGCTCAGATGGTTGTTCCTCAAGGTACAGTCAGTGCCACGGTTCTAGTTACCCCGTTGGTCAATCCATGTTCCTGGAGGTCACTCAGTGCTCCCAGGGTTTGCTCCACTCCAGTGGAGTTTGCTGTCTCAGATCTTTCTGGTTGCCAGCTCAGACCTGTTTCTGTAAATGTTCCTGGTCTGGATCTGCCTTTGTAGAGGTCCCTGGCTTGGGGTTGGTCATGCAAAGTTCTCTGGCTCTGATCTTATCCTTTAGAGGTCCCAGACTTGGGTCCACCTGAACCCACAGAGGACCTGGTTCAGGCCTACTCCCTTGGAGGTCCCAGACTCATGCCCCGTCCTGCAGGAGTCCTGGCTCAGGCCTAGTTCCTTGGAGGTCCCAGACTCATGTCCAGACCCTCAGGAGTCCTGGCTCAGGTCTACTCCCTCAAAGGTCTCAGATTCATACCCTGACCCACATTGGTCTCTGGCTCTGGTCCACTCGCTCAGCACTTGCTCCCCTGTACCTGTTGAGTGTTGTTTTTCAAGATCTTTTTTGATCTTTTGAGACAGGGTCTTGATGGAGCCCAGGGCTTCCTGATTTGATGAGGTTGTCTAGCCTCTGAGCCTTTTGTACAGTACTATCCTCTGATCCAAACACCACCACCTACAGGATTTCATGGTGGCTTCTTACTCAAGATCATCAGGTCCTGACTTTTTGCTGTTAGTGTTTCCTCCTAGGGGTGGTTGGAAGAGTCATGGGATACTCACCTGAGCATCCAGCCACTATTCTAAACCTGTTTTATGCAATTCTGCCTTAATCCTGTCTGTGACTTTTGGATCTAAGGACTTGAATTTATAGACTTGGAAGGACTAGAAGAACTAGGGGAGGATGGGGGAATTATTATTCATGCTTGATGCAGACCTTTGGGGGAGGGGACTGCTTATGATCACTCAACCCCTGCCTAAAACCCTTCTCCATTGCTCTGTAAGTAAGGAGAGTAAACTCATTGGTTCCCCATGGGGACCTCTGGTGATTTGTGCATGCCACCACACCCGGCTTTTTACAGGGATGTTGGCAATCAAACTCAGGTCCTTATCCTTACACAACACTAAAGGATGAAGCCACCTCCCAGCCAGGGTTCATATTCTGTGTCCTTTTGTGGTGTGCAGCATCTCTTTCATGAACATTTAGCTTTATTTCTCTGGCCACTTCTTTTCTTTTCCTTCACATCTGTGGGCTTTGCACATCCTCCCGCGATTGCTCCCTCAGCAACCCCCTCTGCTCCTCTCAGGAGCTGCTATGAGGCCCCAGTCAATCCTCAGCATCGCAGTCTTGCATCTCAAACTCTGTCACATTTCCTATTCGGGTCCTCTCCCTCTGCATCCTGCACCATTTCCTGGGGAACTGGGGTATTCACTCAGGTTAGTTTCCTGCCATGTGAAGCTGCTTACTTCGACAATGCTTCTCTGTTTCTGTAGTGTCTCAGGTGGATTTTTTTTCCCTTGTGGCGCTTATGATTTTCCAATGGGAATCTCAAGGGACTACACTGGGTCCTGGGCCTTAGAAGTAGACATTCAGGACCCAGAGATAGTGCAGACTGAGGGACGTGACCAGCAAGTGGATATACCGGACAAGATAGAGGAGGGGAGAGAACCAGACAAGGCAAAGTCCCATAGACAGTAATCTCAGGCTGCCCCTGCAGGGGTCTGTTGAGTTTAGGCTATGTTAAAACTAGAGCCAAGCACCTTACAAAAAGTGAGTGTCGGGGAGGGGATGTGCCTGGGAGACTCTTCCTAAACAGGGTGTTGTCTATTGGATGGACAGGAAATGGCAAGAAAGAGTCTCAAATTTACTTCAAAAAATAGTAAAAAAAAAAAATGAGCTCATGGGAGCTCGGACTGGACAGGACATTCTCAGCGACAGCGTGTCCTCAGGGTGACTGCAAATTTAATTCTACTCAGCCCTTCAGCGTGTGACAGATGCCAGTGTTCATGTTTGTGTTTCAGCTTGGGGTTTATTTCACATTACATGATTCTTTTCTTCTGATTCTGTTCTAATCTTAACCTATAGGAAGTACAGGCCGAAAGAACCCATCCTCACGAATATGTCTGTTTTGATACTTCGCTATGTGCTTACTAAATATTTTCACTTTATCATACACTCTTCAGTTATCAGTATGTCATTGTAAACCTTCCCAAAGGCTGCAGAACCTCTCTGTAGCTACAGCTGGAGAAAGGATAGCCTACCAAGACACTTTATCTCCCTTTTCCGGGGTATTTTCCATCACTTAGCTTCGAGTGATACTGGGTAGACAGTCAGGAGTCTCCTCTTTCCCTTGTCCTTCTGCTCCCTGCAAGCCCAGCACGGGTCTCCTGGTTGATAGGAGTCCATGGTCATAGGAGCTTCTGTCTTCTCCACCTGGCACCGACCCTGCAGTCGGCTATCAGCATCCTCTGCCCCAAACAGCTTAGGGGACTTCCCACACCCCAGCGTTTTGAGTCTTCTGTCCTTCATTATTTCCGATCTAATTTCCAATGGATTAGTAATTTCCTTAGTCTACACTTGAAGTTTGGGATTTGGCCTTCACCTGTTCCCTAATGTCTCGTCTACTCCTCTGCAAGTCTTCCTTGAACTCCTGTCAAACTCAATCTGCTACCGTTCTAATTCTATCGTGGCTTCAAAACAGAAACAAAAACTTCTGCTGATTGTCGTCTGTTTGCTTTGAGCGCTGTTTGGTAAATCAGGTATTTTGGTGACACTTAGCTCTGTCATAATGGGAAGTGGGAAGGTATTTGTGATGTTGGTCTAAGTGAAAAATCCTGATTTAATGAGGTCTTCCTCCTAAACTTGGCCTGGCATTTAAATGATCGCTGGTGTCCTTACAACTCCTATGGTTTTTGCTCTCAATAATTGGTCACTCGCTGTCATAAAGACTGTTAAATGTCATTAACATAAAAGTAAAAAGTTCTTAAGCAAGCCCCTGTTGGGGCTGGATGGGGGATCGTGGGGACCCTCTTAGGAATTTGCTTCTCTGCTTAGGTAACTCTGCCATTTGGCATCTTCTGTCACTTCTCTCACACAGAGGAGGATTTCAAGTCGAAGTTGGAAGATGTCTGTCCTCTTTGTCTTGCTTTGGATCCTGGCAGTCTAGAGTGAACTCTCAGGGTGTCCGACTAGGTGATGAAGAGAAGCTGGAGGGAGGGTGTGGAGAACACGGAGGGATGAAAGAGTTCCAGGAAATGAACTGGGGAAAAGTTGACGTCCTCAAGAAGGATAAACAGGAAGGGCTCCTCACTGCTCTCAGCGGATGACGTGACCTTGCCTGCATGCTCCAGGGTCGCCAGATACGTTCTATTTCAGTAGGACGAAGAGGAATAGGAAAACTGTCTTGTTTACCTGGCAGGGCGCATGGAGGCCAGCTCGTAACAGGTGGTTGTGAGCCACCCAATGTGGGTGCTGGGCTCAGAACCCAGGTCCTCTGGAAGAGCAGCAAGTGCTCTTAACTGCGGAATTCCAGCACTGACTTTCTCAAATGCAGGTGGCTGGACTATAGACATTCTATGTTATTCTTAGTGTCTCACACAACAACACCAAATAGACCACTTCAAGAGCGTTGATGCAGCTATTGGATGCTGGCTCTGTCTGACCCGGGAAAGAGACTTACAGTAATTCTTAAGGGAGGCTCACTGCAGGTATTCCAGCTTGCATTCTGGGAAGTGGACATAGCTACATAAATCCATAAATCTGGAAGACTTACATAGTGCCTAAGAGTTAGTACCTCTAGAATCTTACCAAGAAGCTTTTGATGAAAGGAAAGAGAAAATGGAAGTGCAGATGTCTTGTCATGCTGTTATAAGGAGGGGCGTATTTGCTGTTGTCACTTAGACTGTCACTCAGCACAGTCACCCTTGATCTGAGCATAACACAGAAGCAGGAGTCTGGAGACATGGCTTCATCAGTATAGCGCTTACCACATAAGCTTGAGATCAGAGTTAGATCTTCAGAACCCACATGAAGAAGCTGGCTGTGAGGCACACACCTGCAATCTTTGGGCCAGGGAGGTAGAGACAGGAGAGTACACTGGCGAGCAAGCGTAGCCTAACTGGTAAGCTTCAGGTTCAGAGAAAACCTGTCTCAAGAGACAAAAGCTAAAGTAAAATAGAACCCCAAGCAAACGAAACTAAAGCAGAAGGCACCTTGAAGAACAACGTTCAAGGCTGATCCCTGTTCTGGCTTCCACATATACACAAATGTACATTTGCACACGTATGTGCTTGCATGCAAACATGAACACATACATAGTAAGCAACATTTTCACAGACTGCTATTGTGTAACCTCCCCGAGTCCCTGGGTCGTCTTGGATGTGACATTATTGGTGACACAGGGACAGGAACTATACAACTAATGTAGAGAACAACCATGTTGGTGACATGAATAATGAAATGCTGTGTTCAGTGCCCTTTGCTCTCCGAATGTAACCCCAGATAACTTGGAAGGGTGAGGCAGGAGGAGTGAAAATTCAAGGTTTGTCTGGGCATCAGAATAGGTTCACGGACAACTTGAGTACTTTAGTGACAGAAAAAGAAGGAAGGAGAGAGAGAGAGAGAGAGAAGGAAGGAAAGGAAGAAATAAAGAAAGGAAGGAAGGAAGAAAGAAAGAAAGAAAAGGTTAGGATAGGGATATAACTCAGGGGTATAGCACTTCCCTACTCTGGCATGACCTTAGGTTCAAATCCCGGTATTTCATAATGTATATCATAACCCCTGGCTAGAAATCAGAGCATTTAGTCTTGGGTTGCTAGGAAGCCTTAGCAGTATCTGGCAATAGAATCATACCTGCCATTTAAACACAGTGTCACTTGGATCAGGTGATATGGACACCGGCAGGTTGTTCTGTGGTTGTCACCAGAACATGTCTTAGTTACTTTTCTGTGGCTATGAACAAATGCCATGACCAAAAGCCATTTAAGGAAGAGTTCATTTTGGCTTAACGTTCTAGATGGCTTCAGGTTGTTATCGGTGGAGAAGGCTTGGTGACAGGAGTGGGAAGCTCACATATTTATCCACACAGAGAAAGCAGAAAACAAGCCGGAAGCAGGACCAGGCTATAGACTCTTCAAGCCAGCCCCCGGAGTTGTACTTCTTTAACAAGACTCATGACGTACAAGCCTCATAACCTCTCCAAAATAATTCTATTAACTAGGGACAAAGTATGCAAGTACGTGAGCCCATGGGAGACCCTTCTCATTCTAGCCACCGCAGAATGTTATCAAGATTCGTGCGAGCCACCCACTGGGTATTAATCTATTTGAAAAGAACTTCTGTGAGTGACATTTTCGTGAGTAATAAATAGTTTGAATGTCCCCACCATTCATACTGAAACACACTTCTCAGTGTGACCTGTTAAGAGGATAGTAACTGAAGCCAAGGAGAGACTCTGGGGAGGCAATTAAGGCTAGATGAAGCCGTAATGGTGGGGCCCTAATCCAATGTGATTGCGGCTTTATAAGCAAAGAAAAGAAAGACCTACACTGGGAACCTTTGTGTCTCTCCACCACAGGGAAGAGCCCATGAAGGCCTTCACCAAAGGATGCAAGACACACACCCTCTACCTTGGACTGTCCAACCTCCAGAATGGTGAGAAATCAGTTTCTTTCCTGTGTTAGTTGCCTTTCCTGTGGTAATCTGTTTTGAACTTACAAATGGGATAAAATGCTCACAGTTTATCTTTCCTCGAGAATCGCTGCTTTGTAACCTTGTTTTTAACCAGTTTGCTGGGCTCTGAAAGTGCGGGCACCTTTGGGAGGAGAGAAAAGGACCAATGTTCTGCTTCCTCTTCAGGAACCATCCAAGCCCCACCCTGTAGGCCCCACCCTGTAGGCCCCACAGATGCAGAGGTGTGCTGATAGGATCTCTCTTCCCAACAGCTCTCCAGGCAGGGGAGGGGAGCGAAGTAGCAGAGCGTCCTGTAGTTGGAGCCCCTAAGATATCAGTTCTCATCCCCTGGGTCGCCACCCCTTGGAGGGGATCTCCGAAGACTCTCCTGCATACCAGATATTTCCATCATGATTCAAACAGCAGCAAAATTAGTTATGAAGTAGCAACGAAATAATTTTGTAGTTGGGGGCACCACAGCATGAATTGTATTAAAGGGTCGCTGCATTAGGAAGGCTGAGAACCACTCTCTTAGCCTGAGGCTAAGCAAAGCAGGGTGAGTGACTGAGGAGTTAGCCTTCCACAGCTCAGCTTTAGACGCAGCTCCCTGCTGCGCAGGCGCTGTCTCATACTCTAGCTCCTACTTCCACTTTCTGCTCAGCTCGCTACTCCACAGAGCTCACTCAGCATGTGTCTCGGAAGGGCATGTGTTTCCCCCAGGAAGGAACGTGCTCTGTCCTCAGACAATTCAGGTCCCCCTTCTGCCATAGGCAGATGTATTCCTGGACAGCCCCAGTAGGACTCTCGAATTAAAGGGCAAAAGCGCCGGCAGAGCAGAGCCAACGTTTAAGGCTCCTTGTGTTTTTCATCACCTAAAAGCGGGCATCGTTGACCCTAAAGGGAGCCAAGAGAATAAACGGCTAATAATTCAAAAATAAAGTTCTGTGTATTTTTATTTTCTTTTGACTGAGTTTTATTGTTGTTGTTGCTTTTATTTCTGAGTGAGGAGGCACACCAGATCTTCAAACAGGTTAATTTCAGATATAGAGTCTGTCCATTGTGCTATTAGCTATCTCTCAAAAAAAAGAAAAAACAAAAACAAAAACCCTCAGCTTTATTTAACTTTATTTAACTTCCTCTTTGTCCTTTAAAAGAATCACTTGAAATATTTTCCTTGGCATTATCCCAAAGAAACAAAACTGAGAGGCGGGGTGGGGAGAAAAAGGGAGCATTACGGAAAATGTCTGATGAGAACTTAACTGTTTTATACTTTTTAAAGTTTCCCTGGCCAAGCTTAAAACCATGAAGTCTTAAGTGGATAGTAAACAGAAGCCAGCGCCAGACAAACAGGACCTGGGTGAAACAGCGTCACGTGTTCCTGTGTTGTATTTGCAGAGGGGTCCTTCTCGTGTAGTAAACACGTGTCACACACAGCGTCGTCAAATGAAGCCATGCCTTGTGATTCTGTGGCGAATTGCCATCTGCCAAGAGCTTTCTCTGTATTGTGTGCTGATCTTGAGGGAAAATGTTCCCGAGGCTGAGGCATGGTGTTTAGCATTTCAGATTCTGCATCACCGATGAAGAAGTCTGGGAGAGTGTGCCGTGGAAAGCTGAGGCAGTAGAGACCAAGGGCCGCAGGCTTCCTTGAACTTCCTCATTGCTATCTGGGTGTATGGGAGGCTCAAGAGCCACAACATAGCTCCCGTAGGTGCGGGGTGAATTTATGGAATGTCCCCAACTTTACCTCTTAACCTAGCCTCTCATCCTTCAGATTCACCAAGGACGGCCCGGTATTTGTGCCTTTTGTCCCCCAAGCTTCAGCTGACATGTCCTGGCCTCGTGAGATCATCTTCTCTATCCCCTTCTCAAGACACACAGTCAAAAGAAGTTTCTCCTGTCATTTCCCTTGGGGACAACTCTATTCAAAGTTCCTCCCAAGTTTTCCAAATCCTTCTTCCCAAGTCTCATTCAAAAATCATTCCTGACTATCTTTTGCTCCAGAGGTTACGGGACTTAAAGAGTTATCCAAGTGGTTTTGTGTACCTTGTTTTTACAAAGCCAGCAGGGTATTCAACCTCAGTCTGGTATCTGGTATCTGTGGGCCCAAGTCTGATGTGATGGTCTCTTTACAATGTTTTCAGGAAACCATGACATCACACACCACACCACACACACACACACACACACACACACACACACACACACACACACACTGCTTGCACAGATAAGTGTATGCAAGAAAGTTGGTCCTCTATCAAAATGGATGGATGGATCATATTTCAAAAGTTAACCCTATTGTTAAATAGGCAGTTACACATCTCATAAATCCATCCTGTGACATTTCTGAAATATTATTTTTCTGTGTGTGTTTGAGTGTGTGTATGTGTGAATTGTGTGTATATATGTGAATGTGTGTATGTATATGTGTGAGTATGTGTGTATATGTGTGTGTGAATGTGAGAGGGTGTGTGTGTGTGAGTTGTGTATTTGTGAATTGTGTGTATATATGTGAATGTGTATATGGGTGAGTGTGTATATGTGTGTGAATGTGAGAGGGAGTGTGGTGTGTGTGTGTGTGTGTGTGTGTGTGTGTGTATGCACGTGTGAAGGTGTGCCACTTGTGTCCAGATGCCGTGGAGGCCAGAGGAGGGCATCAGATCTCCTGGAGCTGGAGTTACAGGTGGTCATGAGCTGCCTGGTTTGGCCGCTGGGAAACAATCTCAGGTCCTCTGGAAGAGCAGCGAGCATTCTCAACCAGTGAACCATCTCTCTAGTCCTTTCCTCAACATTTTTGAACGCATGTTTATTTAACAATTAAATATTGTAAAACTCAGCCAGGCGGTGGTGGTGCACACTTTTAATCCCAACACTTGGGAGGCAGAGGATAAGGCAGGCAGATCTCTGTGAGTTCAAGGCCAGCCTGGTCTACAGATTGAGTTCCAGGGCAGTCAGCAAACATTTACATAGGTTCTAGATGGCTGGCACAGAAAAATGTCTGAAAAAAACCATAGAAATATATAAGGCAAACCCAGCATATGAGGAGGCTTTTACCCCCAGTGACAGATTGTTAACTGTTTGTGCACAGACAAACAGCTAGGTGATGAGATGATCATTTCTAGAAGAGGATGTCCTTAGCTGCAACCAATGAGATGTCCCTCCTAAGAGCAGGCAATCAGGAACCACCTTTGGTTTCTTTCCTGTGTGCTCCTTCCTTACTCAGATTCTTCCTTCCCGCTGTAGGAGGTCCTTCTATCTATTTGTTGCTTTGATTGGTTAATAAATAAAGGAACTGCTTTTGGCCTATGTCTGAGCTATAGGGGAACAGAGTTAGATGGGAAAAACTAAACGGAATGCTGGGAGGAAGAAGGCGGAGTGGAGAGATGCCATGGATTCACAGCCGGAGGTAGATGTGCTGAATCTTTGCTGGTAAGCCACTTCCACATGGTGATCTACAGATAACTGGAAATGGGTAAAAATTAATGTAAGAATTAGTCAATAAGAAGCTAGAGCTAATGGGCCAAGCGATGGTTTAATTAATACAGTTTCTGTATGGTTATTTTGGGGCTAAGCTAGCCAGGTGGCCGGGACAAACAAATGGGTTCTCCCCTGTGACAGATTGGCGCTCCAACGTGAGTTAGCTAAATCCACTAGCATTGTGATTTAAATCCCATGAGGCACCTTGATATTGAAACTTACCCCCATTTCTACCAGTTCTTTATGAATTTCATATGCTGTTTTAACTGTATTCAGCCTACTCTTCCAAGATTCTACTCTCTTTCCTGCCTTCCCAGTTTTCTGTTATTTTCTTTTTTAAAAAAAACTACTGGGTCCCATCTGTGCTGCCCATAGACCCTCGGATGTGTGGCCTTGCATAGTTGACTTTCCAGGGACACTCTCTTAAACAAAACGGACTCGCCATGTCCCTGCAGCTCCCGGCTGCCTTCCTATTGCTCTAAGACATGAGGCACCGCTTGTTTTGTTCATCTCCCTTTATTCTTCTTTGCCTTCTTCACTTTACTTCAGTTACTGGCCACTGCTTCTACTACAGAGTCCACGCATGTGTGTGTGCATGTGCTCAAACATATGCACATGTGAACATGCCAACTCATGCATGTGTTTATGGAGGCAAGAAGAAAGCATCAGATCCCCTGGAGCAGGAGGTACAGGTTGTTGTGAGCCGCCTAGCATAGGTGCTGGGAACTGAACCCCAGTCCTCTGATAGGGCAGCAGTCACACTTAATCTTTGTGTCGCTTCTCCAGCCCCATGTCCTCTGGTTTCTATCCTTACAATTCCAATACCACTTCAATGATATAGGAGGTCCTTCTGTCTATGTGTTGCTTTCATTGGTTAGTAAAGGAACTGCTCTGGGTCTATAGCAGAGCTATAGGGGAACAGAGCTAGGCTGGGGAAACTAAATTGCATGCTGGGAGAAAGGAGGCAGAGTCAGAGAGACGCTATGGAGCTGCTGCCAGAGTCAGACATGCTGAATCTTTGCAGGTAAGTCACTGCCAAATGGTGATAGATTAATAGAAGTGGGTTAAATTTATATAAGAGTTAGCCAATAAGAAGCTAGAGCTAATAGGGCAAGTAGTGTTTTAATTAATACAGTTTCTGCATAGTTGTTTTATTTTTGGGCAGCCAGAATGAACAAGCAGCTCCTCCTTGCTACACTTTGTGACAGTTTTATTTAAGACACACAAGTTTAATAAGGGCCAAAATACACACAGATTACTATACCAGAGAGAACTCCTCCGAAGAAGCAGGCAGGTCGGTGATCCACGCAGAGAGAGCACTTTCCACGTGGGCCTATCATTTTATACCTCTGGGACCTGGTGGTCCAGCCCCATTAATTAATTAACAACTAATTAGGGGGCGGAATAATTAGCTAATGGCGGGGCGTGGCTATAAGCTGAAATGGCCAAGACCACTCCCCTTCAACACTTCAACTCAAGAAGTGTTCAAGTTTTCTTCTTTCTTAGACCTGAGGCTGTAGAGAGAAAAGCCAGCATGCCTGCCTCACTCAGTGCTCATTTCTCCGACCAGAGCTAAGGGATGTTCTTAGCACCCAATAAATATTTGAGGAAAGAACAAATTGCCTGATAGTCTGAACAAACTGACCACAGTTTGAGTACTTTGTTCTAAAAAACAAATGCTTGCCAGGTGTGATGGCGCATGCCCTTAATCCTAGCCACATGAGAGTTCAAGGCAGGAGGGTTGCAAGATCAATACCTACCTGGGCTATGCAATGAGTGCAAAGCCAGACTGGACAAGTTAGAAAGATTCTGTCTCACACAAAACAAAACAAAATAAAAAAAAAGAAGAAGAAGAAGAAGAAAAAGAAAAAAAGCTGAAGGACTAAGGATGTGGCTCAGTGATAAAACGTTAGTATGAAGACCTTGGGTTCACTCCCTGGTACAACAAGGAGGAAATTAAAATAACAATAAAATAAGGGGCACTTTGGTTTTTAGCTGATGCAGCTAAAACAGGGTGCAACTGCAGTCTGTTGATTCCCACTGAGTTTTCATCAAACGCTAATGAGCCAGACCCTTTCTGGCTCTGACTGCTTTTTCCCACATGAGTCATTAAAGAAGGAAATGAGCTCCCTTTTAAGTGGTTCACATTTGCAGTGAATGAAAGTCGTGTTCGTGACTAAGCCAACATAATCTCCAGTGCTTATCTGGCTCGCTGAAGGCCCTAGGATCAGCCTAGTTCCAAATATGCCGCTGTGACCTGCTATTCCAGGAACAGCCACGTTTTGACTTTGACCTTAGGTCCTCTTTGACCATTTCCTAAGAAGTTTATCTGATTCACATCCTTAACAAGATCTTTCCAATATTCCGTTTTCTGTGCTTGGAGGACGTGAGGCCATATTCGGGGCTTGCCAGCTGTATCGTTGATGCAGATGTGGGTCTTCGGGGCTCTGAGCATCTGCCCTTCCTAAACCCCTCTTCTTGGGAGGAAGTGTCTATGGCTTGATTCCTACAACTGACCGTAGCACTGGCTCAGAACAAAGTTCTTTGCCTTCAAAGCGATTTACCTGGCTCAGAATTCTTCGGGGGTCAAGTCTACAGATGGTGTTGTCCCCACTAAACTATCGACAGCATCTTCCACTCTATGTTTCTTGGCACTTGCTCATCTGCTCTCTGGGAAGGAGGACATGGGATGTCTATGACAGGGCTCCTGCCAGTGGGAGCCAGTGGACTGCGGTGGCAGAGGGTTGCTTGTCTGATTAGGTTTCTCAGCTTCTACTGTGTCTCCCATCATGGTGACCTGAGCACTAACAAGGAGATGGGAAGGAGTAGAGCCCACTGGGATGGATTTAGGGAGCAGCAGGTAGCATTAACTAGAGTCTGTACCATACTGGGAAACACTGCAACAGCCGCAGAAGAGGAGGCGCAGGGACTGTGATTACTTGAAAAGAATTGGAACCCACATTCAGTTTTGCAGTATGTGTGACAGAGTGTTTGGAGCACAGCTATCTGTGTGACACATTGAGATAGGACATACTTCGTAGAGGGGAAAGAGGGACAAAATGGCAGAAGCATTCGAATGAACGAAACTAAGGATAATGAGTTGATGTGGGAGGGGATGAATGAAACTATAATATATTGATGTGGAAGGGGTTCTGTGGGACAGGTAGTAGAGCTCGGTCGGACTATTGAGATGAAAGCAACTTTGAGACAACTTTAAGCAAGAGTGAGAGAGGGGAACCTGGGAATGCGGTAGAGCTCTTATAGTTATCCTTGTTGGGCT
>JAQHUG010000222.1:718965-739439 GCA_028555095.1 Dicrostonyx torquatus | reverse complement strand
GGATCTCTGTGAGTTCGAGACCAGCCTGGTCTACAAGAGCTAGTTCCAGGACAGGCTCCAAAGCTACAGAGAAACCCTGTCTCGAAAAACCAAAAAATAAATAAATAAATAAATAAATAAATAAAATAAAATAAAAAAATAAAACAATGACCTTCGTAGTGTAGGCAAGAAATGTGCATTCTTAGCAAGGCGAAGAGTGGAAAGGGAGTGACTAGGATGGATGGGAAGCAGGACGTGGAATCCATCAGGCCTCAGTAGCTTACGTCTTAGCTTTAATGGACACCAAGAAGGCAACAAAAGGAGAGGAAAACAAATAATACAATGGAAACAGGCATGAAAAGGCTTAAAATTCGTACACATAGATGGGCCCAATAGTAGAATCGGTCTGGGTCTGATTATAGTTCTAGGCTAAGAAACAGAGAATGAATCAATTGAATAGCGTAAGTAGCTCAGAAACACGCTTAACTGTGGAGTTGTCACATGCACATGACAAGGCCAGCTTTACAGACAGGGACAGAAGAGCAGTAGTGGTACAATGTATAAACTACATCAATTGTCATCCCACAGCGTAAGGCAAAACGAATCCCAAAATAGAAAGCAGAGTATTTGTAATAACTACCAAAGGCGGCCAGCGTTGACTGTGTAAAGCCTTGGACGGCATTGCAGTGGGGAAAGGGATATCTAGGCCAGCATTCCTTAGCAGAAGTGCGCAGGGGACTGGGCCAAGGGCCTTGGCTCAGGAAGTACAGTGCTTGTCTGGCATGCACAAGGTCCTGGGTTCAAACCCCAGCACTGCTCCGGGAAGTGTGATGACACAGCTCCTATGCGCAGGAGGTAGAGGTAAGAGGTCAGGACTTCAAATGTCATCCTTGGACCCATAGGGAGTTTCAAGCCAGCCTATACTAGAGAAACTAAAAAATGTAGAAAAATGTAGGTTTTATTTTTATTGAAAATATTGGGTGCTTGTTTTGTTGTAGAACACAGTTGCCAGTTTGGCACTGGTTCCCACAACCTCACACTTTTGATGCTGTAATTACTACTCAGAGAATGCGTTTTTCTTTCTAAACAGGATCTCATTATACAGCTCTGGCCAGCATGGAACTTCACATGTAGACCAGGCTAGCCTTCAAGTTAATGATCTTCCTCTCTCTGCCTCCTCAGTGCTGGGAATGAGGACGTGTGCCACCATACCTTCCCCCAGAGGGTGTCTCTTAAATAAATTGCCTACTAGAATGAATTAAAATTCTGTTTAGGAACAGATAGTGTGGAAAACCCAGAATTTCAAGCTCAATATCAGGACTTGTGTTTAAGCCACAGAATGGAATACTATGCGACAAGTTATTTCTATGACCTGTTTTAAGTGTCACGGCAAAGAAAACAATTGCTTCAAAAGAGACAGATTATGTGTTGTTGCCAGTAATAAAAACATGCATAGTAAAAATAGCATGAGAACAACATAGTCATGAATGTTTCTGCAGGGGAGGGAGTCTGATTAGTCATGTGAAGGCCATTGACATTGAGACATGAACCATGATTTGTTCCACTGAAGTAAAGGGGACCTGATAGAATTGTCCAGTCAAGGGGATAGGGAGTGGGAATGTTAACCAGAAGCCTAGCTAGTCTTCCCTGCCCCCTTGTTTGCTCTCATTCTTCCCATCTGTCTGTCTATTGTCTGTCCACCCACCCTGCATCCATCATCTATCATGTCATATCTACATCTATCCACCATTTTCAACTCTCTATACTCTCTTTATCTTTATCTATCCATTCTATGTATCATTTATCTATCTATCTATCTATCATCTATTATCTATCTATCTATATCTATATCTATCTATCTATCTATCCATCTATCAATCATCCCTCTATGCATACTTTTGTGTTATTCTATATCCCAGGCTTGTTTGAGCACCTCCTCCCTCAGCCACCCGTGTGCTTTGTTATAAATATTGTTATACACAGCCTTAAAATAGTGACAACTCCTTTATAAGGCTTTTATTTTATGTGTATTTTGCTGAACATATGTATGTGCTCCATGTATATCTGGTACCTTCAGAGGCCTGAAAAAGGCATCAGATGCCCTGGAACTCGAGTTACAGAGAGCTGTGCATCCTGACAAGGGTTCCCAGAACCTTAACCAAGGGTACCACGGGAGCACTCTTAACCACTGAGATGTGAAACCAGTCTCAATAATAGTAGTATTTTTTTTTAAAAAAAACAACTCCTCGGCTCAACTTCCTTGTGTGTATTCCCCTTCAAACTGTGCATTTGGCATTCTCTACCAGTTCACAATTCTCTCCCAACTTGGTGTCTCCACACTTTGAACACAGTTCTGAGATTCCCAGGTCTCAGACCACACTCTTCCTGTGGCCCCAAAGGATCACTATAGTGTACAATTGAATGTCCTTCTGAGGCTGGGAGATCAGTTCTGGGACCCCTCCCAGGTGCCACTCTCTCAGGCCTTGCTGGCCCCTGGCAGTGGCGCACACTGGTCCCGGAATCTGGCCAAAATTGTGTGGATCTTCCCAGAAAGCAGCTTCAATCTCACATCCCCTGGGGCCGACTGTGCTGGGGTCAGCTTCTGTACCAACTCCTGGAGGTCAGGAAGCCATGGGGTTCTGAGTTCAGCTCAGCAACCAGAGCCTCTAGGGAACTGTATGGGGAACCTCACAGGCACCAACCCAGGCTGACTGTCCTTTATCTGATCAGGACAATTGCTGAAAACGCTGATTACTGACAAGGACTCAAAACCTGCCCTTGGGTATCTCAAGGGTTTTTATTCAAGAGTTAGTGGGGTCAAAATTATCCAGTATGGTTGTGGCTCACATCTGCAATCCCAACAATCCAGAAGCTGAGTCAGGAGGATTACTGCAAGTCTGAGTCCAAGCCAGGGTTTGAAACCTTCATCCCCAGCCCCGAAAAAAGTAAAATTCAAAAATTTAAAAATTCACCCCTTCCTTCCAGTGGGAAAGCTGAAAGCTAATTATGAAACAATACACGTGCATATGTCTATCAAATGTGTGTGTGCGCGCGTGTGTGCGTGTGCGTGCGTGTGAGCATGTGTGTGTGTGTGTGTGTGTGTGTGTGTGTGTGTGTGTGTAGCTCTAGCCTCTAGCCCTCTGTGTAGTTGTTCTCTGGGCTTTGAACTCCCTGCATCTTCCCCCAAATTTTGACGTTTCAGAAGAGCGCCACCACAGCCTGCCTTCCGTTGATCTTGTTTTAAGTAGGTTATGTTGTTTCAAGAGTTAATACCATCAACAGAAACAAGAAAGTACTGTTGGTGCCGAACCTCAGAATCAAAATCACGCGTCAAGGGCCACCAATAGGTCTAGAAAGCAGACAAGTTCTCGGGTCACTGGAAGCTTCTGCCCTGCGCCTGCCCATCCAAATAAGACATGCGCGCTTACTTAGCCTGGTGGCGGGTTCTTCTGCTTAGAATGAACCCTTCAGTTCCCAGTTCCGCTGGAACGGATGACAACTCCAAATCTGTTTCTTGGTGTTCAAAGCAAAGGCTGACTGCGGAGCTGGTACCTTGCGTGTTTTCACATCTGGCAACCCAACTTTTTAGGGCCCAAGCGTCGGTTTTTGCAAGTTCCACTATCTAGCGGAGTTTGGGGGCCGCGGCTTAAGGCATTGGTTTGGCGCATCTCCCCTGCGCTCGCCCCTAGCTGAGCAGCTTCGCAGCAGAAAGTGGCTCTGGGGAAGGGTAGTGGAGGATCCCAAGCGGGCACGGCCCCTACTGGGGAGGGTCGGGGTGGAGAGGATCCCGGGTAAGGAGGGTCCCCGGCCTTAGGCGATGTGCCCTGGGCTTCTGTGGTTTCCTGCCTGGGCGCGGCGGAGTCCTCCCGGCCGGCAGCGCAGCTCAGCAGCGCAGCTCAGCAGCGCAGCGGAGGAGAAACGCGATAGGAGGCAGCAGCTGGCCTCCCACCCACCCTAAAAATAATCCACCCGCCGGCTGTCGACCGACCGGGGAGGAAAACTTGCTGTCCCATGGAGCGCGCAAGCTCCTCGGCTTGCTACAGAGCGATCACCGACCGCTTTGAAGAGTCACCGGCTGTAAGCTGTTGATTTTGATCTAGTATTTCTTCAGTATAGGCGTTCGCTATTTCTAGGATTCAGGGG
The DNA here is from genome assembly GCA_028555095.1 of Dicrostonyx torquatus. Taxonomy (NCBI): domain Eukaryota; kingdom Metazoa; phylum Chordata; class Mammalia; order Rodentia; family Cricetidae; genus Dicrostonyx; species Dicrostonyx torquatus. The sequence goes on along the minus strand of JAQHUG010000222.1, from coordinate 735,317 downwards.
ACAGGGCCCTGGCTGGAGAGGAGAAGGTGGGGGTCAAGTTTCCAGTCTGATTTACACAACCCTGCCGGCTGGAGCCCAAACCTACAGGAAACAGGGAAAGGTGTCACTGATAAACGTATAGACTTCTTAGCCATTCCCATTTTTATTCACGAAGCAGCTTTCGAGCTTCTGAATTTGTTCTTTCTCGCTCTTTAGGAGTCCGGTGCACTGGTTTGAAATCTACTTCTTCAGACTGTGGGCAGGCATTTGGAAGGTAGCTCGACTGGCCGGTAGGGGGACTGAGGACAGGAGCCAAACTCAAGGTATTTATTATTTATTTATTTATTTTCTGCTTGTTTGCTCCTTGTTGATTACAGTGTTGAAGAAGTCTTATCCGTGGAAGGAGTCCCTCATTGGCTTTCCTGTGTCACAGAACGTCACAGTCTCTGAAGGGTAAATGGATGGACTAAGATCAAAAATCCCATCAGGCCAGCGGTTATTTTTGTTAGGAAATTTCCTACTTGGATCTGTATAGAGCCTGCCAGACAGCTAGCTAGACTCACTTTGTGAGGTCTCTACCGAGAAACTTTAACGGAGTAATTGGAACGTCTGCCTTTGTAAATGGTGGGCACCCTGAGGGTAGCAGGGATGCCTTAGATGCCTTCAGAGGGCGATGCTAAGTGCTGAGTAACTCAGGTGCATTGTTTCATGTGTTCGGAGGAGGAGAGCCAGCCTGTGCATGTTAGTCTTAGATGATTTTGGAGCCTGAGGTTGGCTGGAAGCGTCAATGGGTCACAGCTGACATTTTCAGGTGGGTGGGCAGGTAGGTGGCTGCTTCTCAGGGACTGTGTTTGGAAGGAGGAGGCTGGCAGAAGTAACTGGCGTTCCTGACACGTCGTGCTGTTTTGGCATGTTTTAAGGAACTGCATCCGTTAGCCTTTGTCCGTCTCCTTTGGAAGAACAAAGCTCTTTAATCGAGTTGATAGATGAGCTATCAGACTTAGGAACCTGATGTCACATTTTATAGATCCCAGGTGCGGTGGACTAAGTAGGCTTTTGAGTTGCTATTCTCTCTAGGAAACGAGAGGTTAGGCCACGGAGGCATCCTCTCCCCTCTGTTTTCTGCTCTGCAAGCTATCCCATAGTGGAAGTTTCACTTTTGATCTTTGTTTCAAAGTTTGCTCCTTCCAGTTCCCTGATGACTGTTATAAACACTGGACGGTCGTTCAGGGGGATTTTGTGCACGGGAAGAAAGATGTTCTGTTTTTCCTTTTGATCCTCTGCCTCGTTGCTGGGACTTCTGTGCAGAACTGAGCCTAAACAGATCCAGGGTGGAAGACACTAGTAAAAGATAACAGTTTAGCCCTCAAGAGCATTAGTGGAAAGCCTTCCTCAAACGCTCACAACAGCCTGAGCTCTGGAACCCCAGGCACTGTTTGTTTGGAAACTTAGGGACTTATGAGAAGGTTGGGGTGTAGTTTGGTTTGTAGACTGAATGCCTAGAACCTTGAGGGTCTGGATTTGAATTCTAGAACACACACACGGGTGTCTGATCAAACACACACACACGCACGCACGCATGCACGCACGCACACATACCACATGCACACACCATCTTGATTCAATGTCTTTGATGGACACAGACACTAAAATAGCTGCCATACATTTTCTTGTTCCCTCCTTTTGGTTTGCTGTAGCTGACTGCTAGAACCTACTTCCTGGACAGTGGGTTTAGAGACAGGAATCTAAAGGGCAAGGGGTGAGTCGAGGAGATGTCAAAAGGAAACGAGGAGACCTGTGTAAGAAGTGGAGAGAGTGGGAGCCAGGGCAAGGCTCAGGGACCACAGCAAGGGGAATAAAATCGTCTAGATTTTTCTGTGAAATATGAGCTTGAGGGCTGGGGATAGAGTGTGTGGTTCAGTAGTAAACCATCTGCCTAGAGTGTTCAATGCCCTGGGTATGGGCTCCTGTACTGCATAAACAAACAGACAAACAAACGAAAAAATGGCTTAGAGTTTTATTTTATCATTTCCACTAAACAAGGAAATAGTCTTAAAAATCTCATTGCTAGTTATTATCTTTAGATAGCTTTTCCATCTTTATCAAAACACATCTACTAATATACATATGTGAATGTTTAAACTTCATTTTGCCACTATTTGGAAGTTTTCAATTCTTTCTCCCGTGTTTTTTAGTGTGTAATGATTTACCAAATATATAGCTGAATTTTGAATTTGTTGTAAAAATATAATTTTTTTAAAAAAGATCTCAACTAGAGAGCTTGTCAGTGACTTATCCACAAGAGCATTTATCAGAAATAATATGTGTGAGGGGTTATAAGCAAACGTTCAGAATATAACCGTACAAGTTTTCTAACTAGTTACTTAAGTTCATGCAATGGTTTTTAAGACCTCTGAGGGAAATTTGATTTTCCCAGCAATTTATCTGATACTGTCAGCGTTCTCTCTGTCATATTACTCATTTTGTTTTCAGGAAAAACATCATGTCTATTACTAAATAACTTTGTGAGTTCCAGACCAGCCTGGTCTACAAGAGCTAGTTCCAGGACAGGCTCCAAAGCCACAGAGAAACCCTGTCTCGAAAAATCAAAAAGAAAAATAAGACAGTTGCTGCCTGCTAATAAAATACTATCATGGAGATGGAAAAGTCTTCGGAGGTTAAACTCTTAAACTGCTATTTGTTTTACTATGAACAGTTAAGATCGGTTCTGTAGAAAAATGGGTGGGTGGCTAAGTGACAGAATGGAAAAGGCAGGTTATAAATCTGGCAAGTGGGTGTGGATCCCAAGTTGTCTACCAGGTGACAAATGGCTGGACTTATCCAAGGCTCCGAATAGTCTGCTGTAAACCACCACAACATGACTGTCAATACACGCCTGTTCTGAGGGCTTCAGATAACACCTGGGCAGCACCAAGAACGGAGTCGATGCTATTTAAGCAGTAGGCACCACACAAAGGGTTTCAGGTTGCTGGAGGACTACTTGGGGTCCCCAGGTCTTACGCTGATGGAGCAAGCTCTACTGTCTTTCCAGCCTAGCAAGGAGAAAGGTCTTCTATTGAACGTCAAAGCCAGAGCACACCCTCGGCTCACACCCACACAGGGCGGAGGCTGAGGTCCTCACAGTGTTTCCTTCCCACCTACCCCTTCCACTGATCTTCAGCTCAGCAGCTAGCCTTTGTCTCGACTTGGGCAGAGTGCCTTGAACTTAGGAATATTTCTAGCGGTATTTTCATAACAGCTAGAAGTCTAAACACACTGAATGTTATCAACTGATGGCAAGATTAAAATGTGGTAGAGGCTGTGCCATAGAAAGTTGTTCATCGTGGTGCTTAAAATATGGTTGAAAAAGTACATAAGGCCTGATGAGATGGATCAGTGATAAAGCCACTGGGTGCTTTAACTGCATTTGAGTACCTAACCCAGATGGTGGAAGGGAGCACTGACTCCTGCAAGTTGTCCTCTGATCCCCACATACCTAGTGTATCACACACACACACACACACACACACACACACACACACACAGAGAGAGAGAGAGAGAGAGAGAGAGACATTGTAAAAACAAATGAAAGCAGAGAAAATATGTTATTTCTTCCTTAAGGAGGGAGGTTGAGAAAATGGGAGCAGGTAGATCAAAGGATAGTAAGCTTCCTTGGGGATGATGAACGTGTCTAAAATTAGCTTGGTGACAGCAGCACACTGTGACTGTAGTAAAGCCATTGGATCACGCTTGCCCAAGAAGATGTCTGACCCTGAGGCCAGAGGAATCTCCTTAACTTGCCAGGCATTGTGTTAAATGTGTCTTAATTGTTTGACATGGTTCTTTTTCAGAGAAAAGCGCAGCTCCTGTCTGTCTGCAGCCCGGTCTGCTCCCGTTACTATTTCCTACAGCAGAAGAGAGAGGCGTTCCGGTCATCTGTATCCAGATAGCATGACTAGAACCCCCCTTTTTGACTCTTGGTGAATGAGCCTGGGAAACAATTTCATGTCATAGATTCCGACTTTGCACTCGCCAGTGTCACTTCCCCTCCTTCCCCTGCCACATCACCGTTTTTGTCCTTTGACTTTCTCTTTGTCAGATACACACTTGTCTGAGGCAACACTTCACACAGTGTTTTTCTTTTTAAAAAGGTGTGGAGAGAGGCCTGGTAGAATGTTATGGAAAACCCGAAGTTACCTTGATATAGCTTGCTGATTCCCCAGGCACAAAAGCAAGGGACATTAATTTACCCCGTAGTCCCCTCAATTAAAGCCGTCATTTTAGGGAAGAAAGTTTAATACTGGCACGGTCTTCTCTCCATTTTAGGCTAATTGAATAAGAAGAAATGAGCCTTTCTTTCTGTGGGAACAACATCTCCTCATATAACATCTATTATGGTGTTCTCCAAAACCCCTGCTTTGTGGACGCGCTCAACCTGGTCCCTCACGTCTTCCTTCTGTTTATCACCTTCCCAATACTGTTCATTGGTGAGTCCTCAAATGTCCTTCCCAATACTGTTCATTGGTGAGTCTTCAAATGTCATTTGCTGTAGCACCTCACATTTCGGCCTCACTCACTGATGGCGGAGGTTCTGTGTGATACTGTGTTAGGCTTTCCACCTTCAAAGTTGAGGTGTAAGTTTGTGAAGACAGCGGGATGCTGTTTTTGTGCGTTTCAATCGTAGGCGCTTGCTGTAGAATATTCCACATGTACATGTCAGCTGTGTGGCAGCAACTCTTTCAAAGGGAGCAAGGATAACTCTGTGAGACAGAACCAAAGCATTTGTGGACTGTTTGCCTCATGCACGGAGACAGGATAGAAACTGGGCAAGACAGAGCTCCCACCTCCAGTGCAGACCACAGGAGCACATGAGCCATTGTACCTCCATCTTGTCAGCCCCTTTGCAAAAGCGCCCTGAGAACTCACCTGCTGGAGCAGCTTACTCCTGCAGAAGAGAAGGGAACAATTGCAGGGTGACACATCCGGGTTTTGAAAGAAGGAGGCTGGTAGGTTATGTCTTAGGGAGAAAGATTCTTATGCAAACCATTTGCAAAGTCAGCTGGGTGTGGTGGCTAAGCCCTGCAGTTCCAGCCTCTGGGAGGCTAAGGCCGGAGGCTGACACAAGTTCTAGCCCAGGATGGGCTGTATAGTGATACTGACTCAGGAAACAAACAACGATCTTGTAACTATGCTTTATCTAACCATTTATACATGCACACAATCAGTTATTTAGGGCAATTATATATAACTTTTGGAACTTCCTGCAAACAATCAAAATAGATCATTTCCCTTTCATTGGTTCCTTTTCGTTTTCCTTGAGAAAACTTTCTGTTACACAGCTCAGACATCTGAAGGTTGATATGAAGCCCAGGTTGCCCTTGGTCTTGTAATCCTCTTGCTTTAACCTCCTGAGCGATGTGGGGGCTCCAGGCATTGCAACCAACCACAACTGGAAAAAACAGACCCTTTAACTCATAAAACATTGAACCATTTTTATGTGTAAAATAATTAGGATTAATGTAAGACTAAATATCTTGACTAACGCCAAAGAGTCAACTGGCTTGCGGTTCTACATTAGAATTCATTCTTGTAGGAAAGTCGAGGCAGTCAGACAATAAGCCTAGCTGGGTGGACCTGGGCTGTCCAGGAAAGGTAGCTGAGCAAGCTGGGGCACCAAGCCAGTGAGTGGCAGTCCTCCTAGACTTCTGCTTCAAGAGTCTAGCTTGAGTTCCTGTCCTGGCTTCCCTTGCTGAAGGACTGTGAATTGTAAGAGGAGCTAAGTGCTTTCTGCCCCAGGTTTGCTTTTGGTGCGAGCGTTTATCACAGCAGCAGAAAGGAAACATCCATAGGTATCATGGAATAACGTTCGAACAGAGATCGTCTGTCATCCGGAGTCTAGAGAGACCAGTATGACACTTGGTACATTGCTAATTACACTAAATAGATGTATAGACACCGAATATGCCAGGAGCAGAGAGTCGACACACAGCTCAGTTTTCCCGCAGCAGTATCTTTAAGCATTGCTCTTTTTTTTTTTTTTTTTTTTTTTTTTTTTTTTTTTTTTTTCGAGACAGGGTTTCTCTGTGGCTTTGGAGCCTGCGCTGGAACTAGCTCTTGTAGACCAGGCTGGTCTCGAACTCACAGAGATCCACCTGCCTCTGCCTCCCGAGTGCTGGGATTAAAGGCGTGCGCCACCACCACCCAGCAAGCATTGCTCTTTTAATGCAGGTCTGTAGTTAGTAACTCACATCCTGACACGCAGTTAGCCGGTGACATCTCCACTTCAACGTCATCACAGAGGCTGACCTCTAGGATATTTAAATGGAAGGACTGATGGAATGTTTACTTATGACGATGGCCACTTAGCTAGTACGGAAGAAGTACCACGTCCTAGGGGAATGATAGCATCACAGGAGAGAGACAGGACTCGTCTGCTAGAGGAGAAGGTGTGAACCACAGGAGTATATGTTAAGAAAGCTTACTTCTCAGTTGTGAGTTACATTCGGAAGTTCTAAGATGTGAATCGGGTTTTCTCATAGATGCTCTGCTGTCTCCCTTTGTCTACGCAGAATTTCTTTCTTACAATATTTCTAGCAGAACTTCCCATTCATTTTCAAACTTTTCAAAGTGCGTTGTATATTTCTTTTATTTATTTATTTATTTATTTATTATGTATACAATATTCTGTCTGTGTGTATGCCCGCATGCATCAGGCCCCATTTCAGATGGTTGTGAGCCACCATGTGGTTGCTGGGAATTGACCTCAGGACCTTTGGAAGAGCAAGCAATGCTCTTAACCTCTGAGACATCTCTCCAGCCCCCCGTTGTATATTTCTTTAGTCAAAATCTAGTAAGAAAGAGGAGGGCAAAAAATGGAGGTGGGATTCTGGTCTAGTGTACCATAAGTGATGATATTCTCTCTACCTACAGTTTGTGAGGGAAAAATTTAAAATCTGAGCAAGAAATACTACTGGTTTTAATTCTGTTGTGGGCATAGGGTGAACCAGTAGTATTCTCAGTCCTCCCAAGGATTATGTGAATGACTTTATTTTACTTTATCATTTTATTTTAAAGTGCGTATGTGTGCATGTATACTTACGTGCATGCAGATACCACGGCTGGAGGTAGTGTTATAAGCAGCTGTGAGCTGGGAAGCGAATTCTGGTCCTCTGCAGCATCAGTGTGCAACCATCTCTCCAGCCCCGATGTCAGCTTTCCGTGAGAAACACATAGGACGCTTGTAGAAGAGTGTTCACTGCCTTGCGGTGCAAGCATGAGGACCTGTTTGAATCCCCAGGACCCATATAAAAGAGATGCTGTATTGAATATCTATGATCTAGGCACTCTTGTCGCAGGATGGGAGTGGGAGACAGGAAACGCCCCAGAAGCTCACAGGTCAACCGTGACCAATAATAGACCTTTGTGTCAAATGAAGTGCAAGGTGAGGACTTCCATATGTACATCATGACATACATGTGCTCACCCTCCCACACATGTGAACACACACACACACACACACACACACAAATACATTCGTGAGATTCAGGATTGACTCTACAAATGGGTCCTTTATCATACCACCAAATATGTGGGTTTTTTGTTAGGTTTGGAGGTCTCAGGTTTTAAAAGACTACAGATGCTGATATTCTTCAGATATTGTAATGAATCATTTGTCTTGTTGGATGAATCAGAAGTTGAGGGTGCATCAGTTATGAACACGCTGTTCTCAGAGGTGGAGGGTCATGTCTGAACAATGTAGCGTGTGTTAATGTGTGAGCCTCCATGGTATTGTAAATCTAACTTAAACAGTTATTTATAACACAAAGTTTCCATTACTGTGAGGCACTAGTGTTTCAGGAATTTCCCCAAAGCATGTGGCATTCAGTAACGTAAATTGCACTCCTGGTTTTAACGACCTTTGTGTTAATCATATTTTTGCCCCCTTTTCTCTCAGGATGGGGGAGCCAGAGCTCAAAGGTGCAAATTCACCACAACACGTGGCTTCATTTTCCCGGACACAACCTGAGATGGATTCTGACGTTCGCACTCCTGTTTGTCCACGTCTGTGAAATCGCCGAAGGCATTGTTTCAGACTCGTAAGTGACCCAGCTTGTCCCGTACCTTACTGGGTGCCAGCAGACGCATAGCTGTAGCTCGGAGCACATCGTCAGGCCAAGCCGGGGGAGGGGATCAGATCATGACTTATTAGCTGTGATAACTGCCACCCACCGTACACGATAACCACGTTGGTTTGTTTCTGTTGTGTGTGTCTGTGTGTGTGTGTGTGTGTATGATGTATGTATGTTCATGTGTGTGAATGGAGTGTACATGTGGAAGGTCAGAGAACAACTTCTGGTGTTGGTCCTCATTGTCTACCTGTTTGACACGTGATTCCGCTGTCATTGCACATGCCAGGCTAGCTGGCGCCCGAGCTATCTCAGGTTCACATGGCTCCTAGGAGCACTGGTTTTGCAGATGCGCGCTCCCTGCCTGGCCTTCTACATGGGTTCTGAACTCAGCTCCACACGATAAACACTTGGCCTGCTGAACTTTATCCCTAATCCCTCTGCATTCTACCTTCATTGCTGTCTGGCTGCACAATTTCTCTGATAGATAATTCGAGGTCTTTGCGACTTTTGCTAAATCATGTGCTTTCTTATCTTTGTTCTCTTACCCAGAAAGTTCTGTTCTTTGAAGCATTTTGATGTGTACTTTAAAAATAGCTGTATACATATCATCTATACTGCTATTAAATATCTTCGTCTTTCCATATGTCTTGATAGTAATTGAATATATAACTCTAATAGCTATGAATCTATGTTTTAATATAGCCATCAATTCTCAGATGTTCTCATTTATTTTGTAAAGAAACAGAGATGAGGCAGGTATTAAGAGAACCCAAGAGCCATAGGGACAAAGAGACTGCAGTAAAGGATGAGAGGAATTTAATATCAGAATTTGCATGAAGTCATATTTCTAGTGGAATTTTGTCCTTCTTATAAAAGAAGTTTAATTTAGGAAATTGAAAACAATGGATTTCCCTTACAAATGTGAATATAGCCTGTGGAAAATATTTCTCTCACATATTAACAGAATACACCCAAGCAATAGGAAATGCTTAGATCACAGAATGCTTTTTATTCAAATATTGATTTGGAGCCAGGTGTGGTGGCACACAACTTTAATCCCAGCACACTGGGGAAGCAGAGGCAGATCTCTATCCGAAGCCAACCTGATCTACATAGTCAGTTCCAGGATAGCTGGGGCTATATAGTGAGACTCTGTCTAAAAAATAATAATGGTAGAAGCCTTTCAAGTTTTAAAAAAAGCAAGTTCAAAAACTATTTTCCTCTCATTTCATAGGACCTCCTTTGCAACTTCCAAGCTTTCCTGCTGCATGTTGCAGTTAGCAAGGACTGAAACTTCCATCCTGGAGCCACCTTTCCCATAATGCTTCATGGTCGCTCTTTGCAGATGTGTGCTTGTCTGAATTTCTTATAAGAGAGGAAAATCAGAGATTCTAATATGTGTCCTTATTTAAAGAAATTGGAGGTTTATTTTGCCATTGACCTATTGATCACTGTTTAGAACTCTTTGGTATGTTTATACAAACACAGTCAATGCTGGCTTTAATAATTTTTTTTTTGCTTTTGAACCATGCAGTTTGACATTGTGTGTTTCTGTGTGTGTATATGAAAAGAGAACAGTCCAATAGTTCTTATAACCTTGGTGTGTTGTCAAGGAGGACTCTTCTCTTCCAGTTTCACGACTGATGTGTGACACGGGAGACAGAAAACAGGCTGAATGAATAAGAGCATTCCGTGATAGCGGTGGAAGTTGTTTTAGTGGTGATGGTACAGGAAGTTGGTCTTAAAACCAAACAGGCCATTGTTCTGATGTGGGTCTCTGGCTCTATCTCCATTCATCAGGCGAAATTTCTATGGTGATTATCGAGATATTCATCAATGTGACTATGGGACAAGGCTAGTTCATGCACCCTCTCCTCTGCTGCCCAAATACCCAGCATGGGACATCCCTGTGTACACCTGGGGTCCCCTCTAGAGACAAGTCTCTTGCCAATCCTAAAATGACTCTCTTAATGTAGATATCTTATTCCCTTCTCCAAAATCCACCCTTCCTCCATCTCTACCCTCCCACTCCCCCACGCTCTCCTCATTTCTTCCCTTCTCCCTATATCTCTTCTGCATGTATTGGCTTTTTTGGGAAACTAGTCTATATGGATGCACACCTTCTTAGGCTGGGATGGAGGGGGGGAGGGCCTTGGGCTTCCCACAGGGCAGGGGAAGGGAGGGGGAAGCGGGAGGGCCTGGGATAAGGGGAGAAAGTGTAACTTTAAAGTTTATTATAAAAAAAATTTAAAAAACCAAACAGGCAGATAGAACCAATAGAACCCTGTTCTGGCGCACACTCTCCCACTTTTGAGCTTAGACTTCTCCCTCCTTATCCAGGCGTCTTAAAATGCCGTCTTGCCAATGACTTCTTCAACACTAAGTTGGCCTCCTTCTTCTCTCTAACCTACCCTGAAAACTGCTCTACAAGAAACCCAGTGAGGATGCACTACACACCGTGGCCATGTTATCACGTGTTCATTGCTGATATTCTTTCTTTCTGTTCTTTGTGTGTGTGAATTTGTTTTAGCATGTGTGTGGGGGCACGTGTGTGCCAGTGCATGTGGGGGGGGCACGTGTGTGCCAGTGCATGTGTATGGGGGCCTGAGGCTGACACCAGGTTTCCTCCTTCATCCCTTGCCATCACTTGTATTAAGGCAGGGTCTCTTCCTGAATTCTGAGCTTCTTAAAGTGACTAGTCAGCCAGCTAATTTAGGGATGACAGGAGGGCCACCGTGCCATGCCCACCTGACTTCTGGCGACCTCAACTCCAGTCCTCAAACTCTTATCCATCTCCCCAGACTAACTTTCTTATCTCTTATAACCCAAATCTTTGTCAAATGTTCTTCACTCAGTGAAGTGCAGCAGAACTGAGGCTTGCGTGATGTTCAACAAGTCAGTTGTCATCATTGGGCACCCTCATGGGTCTGCATGTCCTCCTAGAGCTCGCTTCCTTTCTCTTCTGCACGTATAGCACCCCAGTCACATAACTGTCTGCCCAGGAAGAGAGCTATCGTCTGAGTCTGTCATCATCACCTCCATACGCACATACTGGTCAATGGTCGTCTAACCCTATTGCCTTTGCCTTTGTCATCCACACTGGTCAGTCCTGGTCCAACCTTGCAGCTGGCCTCTCCCAAATGCCCTATTCCCTTCACGTCACTGTTGGCCTTCACTGTGTGACCTTCCTCTTGTGGATCCTCTCCTAGTGGCCTCTCCCTCTGCTTCTTCCCTCCCCCACAACCAGTTACCAAAACCATTGTCCCTAAGGTGCAGAATAAATCTGTCTAGAACCCAAGTATGACCAAACACTAACTATTAAGCTCTTCCAGTTTTCTGCAGAGATTCCTGCCTGTTACATGGTGTACAAAGGCCTAAGTTCTCTGGTTCACCATTAAACTATTAAGGATTTTAAACATACTATGTGGTTTCAAGCATCAGTATATTTCCATATTCTCTGACCTGTCTACCTCTTTTCTTACTGGGGCATTGATTTTATTTTATTTATTTTATTTTTATTAGCATATATTCCTTACCCCCAGTGCTGGGTTTTATATAGACAATTGCTCCGAATGCATTATGTACTCTGACTTTATCACCCCGCCCATGACCTCTTTTCTCCCTCTGCTCATCTCCTCCTTTCCCATAACCTCCCTCTGCTTTCATGACTTTAAATACATATAGATAAATGGTGCTATATATTTATAAAGAATAGTAGGACTCACAAATGGGAGAAAATGTTATTTGTCTTCATGTCTCTCATTTTGCTTGATATTATGCTCGCTTGCATTTTTTTTTTCTGTATTTCAGTCTCCAATGTCAATCATACTTCCTCAAATATGTCTTTCACTCTTTTTGCTCATTGTTTTTACTGTTCTGGTCATTATTATTTCAGCAGGTCGGTCTTGACACGTACTGTATACATCAGTGTATAAACCCATACACATACACACACATATACAATGGTGGGTATATACGTTTTGTTGTAGGCATTTGTTGTTTCGTTGTTAATTGATGCTTTGTGATAGGATAAATGAGTTCAGCACAGCTACGTCACACAGCTATGACGTATCTACTCTCACGCTCTCGAAGCAAGTACTATTGCAGTCTGACTTTTAAACATAGCTGAGTGAGTTCTCATTCGAAGACGGCAAACACAATGAAGAAGTCTCTAGAACCCTTTGCTTAAACACCAACACTGTTTTGCTCTCTCTAGGCGGCGGGCATCCAGGCACCTCCATCTTTTCATGCCGGCCGTGATGGGATTTATTGCCACCACAACGTCCATCGTGTATTATCATAACATCGAAACATCCAATTTCCCGAAATTGCTTTTAGGTAAATATTCTCACAGATTTTCTGATCATCCTCCCCAAAAGAACCATCTGGTTTCTTCCCCACATGACAAATAAATAAAGAGCGAAGGGAGTTGAGAATGGGAAGTATGGAGAACACTTCATTCTCGTGGAGTCTCCCAGCGAATGTGAGGTTGGGGATGTATTAAGGCATCCTAAACTGTGACAACTCGATTTTCCCTCCAATAAATGCCCTCTGCGATGTGCTAATGTGGGGGAGGGAGAGCGATGTGCTGGCCTTGGGGACATCAAAAATCATTTTTTTGGAGGAGATATATGTTTAATGAAGGCAGAGAAAGCAAAACTGGTGTATTACCATCTCATTATGGTTTGGGACTGGATGACAGTCTCTGCATCTCTAGTTTTTATTCCCATACGGGCCTGGATGCCGAGTTTTCTTAAATCCATTTACAGTCCAAGAGTCGGGACAGGCAGGATGGGAAAGGGACGTATTTCCCACTGCTTAGGAAGACTTCTTTACCTTTCAGAGTGATGATGACGGTAGCTTCTGTGGAGGGAGAATGGCAAGTTCCTAGAGGAACATAGGGTTACTGAAGCTCAGGGGTCCTCAGAGGTGTTACATCCCTGCCACGTGCTGTCCATCTCTGTTGTCCACCTCTCTTTCCTCTTCTCCACCGTGGGCCTTGGAGGACAAGAGTGTCCGATGCCACACAAACCTTACACACTCTGTTGTGGTGTAACAGCCTCTGGTTCCTCAGGACTCACATTCTCCTTCCTGGTAAGGTCTGTGACATGGGGACAGGCAGCCTGACAGTAGCCATGGCTTCTGCTCGACTGCGTATTCTGCTTGGCCACACCTGTTGTGTGTGGTTTTGTTTTTTTTTTAATTTGATGAAAGTTTACTTTATTCGGCAACCTTGCAACATATTATAGGACAACATATGAATTTAAAAACACTCCTTTCCATGTCCTAATATATAATATTCAAGACTTTAGAGAAAGTTCTAGCAGTTGGCAATTCCGTCTTTCTTTTTTAATTTTTGTTTTTATTGAGCAATATATTTTCTCCTATCCCCTGCCTTCCTCCCCACTCCCTTTCTACCCTTCCCTATGATCCCCACATTTCCAATTTACTCAGGAGATCTTGTCTTCTCCTACTTCCCATGTAGATTAGATCCATATATGTCTCTCTTAGGGTCCTCTTTGGTATCTAGGGTCTCTGGGGTTGTGAATTGTAGGCTGGTTTTTCTTTGCTTTATATCTAAAAGCCACTTATGAGTGAGTACATATGATATTTGTCTTTCTGGATCTGGGTTACCTCACTCAAGGATCCTTTATAGATTCATTTACCTGCAAATTTCAAGATGTCATTATTTTTGTCTGCTCTGTAGTATCCATTGTGTAAATGTACCACAATTTTTTTTATCCATTCTTGGGTTGAGGGGCATTTAGGTTGTTTCCATGTTCTGGCTATTACAAATAATACTGTTATGAACTTAGTTGAGCACATGTCCTTGTGGCACGATTGAGCATCCGTTGGATATATACCTAAAAGTGGTATTGCTGGATCTTGAGGTAGGTTGTTTCCCATTTTTCTGAAAAACCACTATACTGATATCCAAATGGGCTGTACCAGTTTGCACTCCTACCAGCAATGGAGGAGTGTTCCCTTTACCCCACATCCTCTCCAACATAAGCTGTCATCAGCGTTTTTGATCTTGGACATTCTAACAGGTGTAAGATGGAATCTCAGAGTTGTTTTGATTTGCATTTCTCTGATGGCTAAGGATGTTGAGCATTTCCTTAAGTGTCTTTCAGCCATTTTAGATTCCTCTGTTGAGAGTTCTATGTTTAGGTCTGTACTCCATTTTTTTTATTGGATTATTTGTTCTTTTGATGACCAATTTCTTGAATTCTTTGTATATTTTGGAGATCAGCCCTCTGTCTGATATGGGGTTGGTGAAGATCTTGTCCCATTCTGTAGTCTGCTGTTTCGTCTGGTTGACCATGTCCTTTACTTTACAAGCTTTTCAGTTTCAGGAGGTCCCATTTACTGTTTCTTTCAGTATCTGTGCTGCTGGGGTTATATTTAGGAAGTGGTCTCCTGTACCAATGCATTCAAGAATACTTCCCGCTTTCTTCTCTATGAGGTTCAGTGTGGTTAGTTTTATGTTGAGGTCTTTGAGCTATTTGGACTTGAGATTTGTACATGGCAATAGATGTGGATCTATTTTCATTCTTCTATATGTTGATATGCAGTTATGCCAGCACCATTTGTTAAATATGCTTTCTTTTTTCCTATTTTATAATTTTGGCTTCTTTGTCAAAATCCAGGTGTTCATAGGTGTGTGGATTGATGTTCTAGTCTTTTATTTGGTTCCATTGGTCCTCCTGTCTGTTTTTATGCCAATCCCAGGCTGTTTTCAGTGTGGTAGATCTGTAGTAGAGTTTGAACTTTACATCTTTGAAGAAAGAAATTGACAAAGATACCGGAAAATGGAACGATCTCTCATGCTCTTGAATAGGTAGAATTAACTTAGTAAAAATGACAATTTTACTGAAAGCAATCAACAGAACCAATGCAATGCCCAACAAAATCCCAGCAAAATTCTTCACAGACCTCGAAAGAACAATACTCAACTTCATATGGAGAAGCAAAAACACTCAGGATAGCCAGAACAATCCTGTACAATAAAGGAACTTCTGGAGGCATCACCATCCTGGACTTCAAACTCTACCGAAGAATCATTTTCTAACCATCAGAGCTTAGCACATAGTGGCCCTGTGGACATGTCATCTCATATAACTCCATGTCTCCCTTTGCCTTGGAGTCCTGAGACATCTTCCAAGGGCCTTTCCCACCCTCTGGTGATGCCAGTGGATTCCATTCTGCTGTAGACCTCTTGGGGAAGTTCCAAGAAGTCTCCTTGCGACAGAGTGAGCATTGTAGTGTGCTGAAAAGATTGTAGTCAAGGGAAACAGCTCCTCAAAGCTCAGCCGCTCTCTCCTGCACTGGGGTTACAGTTGTCCAGTTAGCTTCTATGGCTCCTTTGACCTCTAGAAATGGGGAGTTAAACACTCATCACTTCATTTTTGCCTTATGTTGACATGATGGAGTTCTCAGAACTTTACCTCATGTTTCTATTTCTTGCATACATTGTCATGAAGAAGCAACTGAGACGAAATCAGAGATCCTGGATCCCTGGTGAAATTGAGAGTCCTGTGAACCTGTCAAAGTTAGAACTACAATCATGTGTTAGTATGAGCGCAAGCTTAGAACTACCCAGGACCTCAGGTTTTATGTGGCTGATGTGGGAAAATGCCATTGACTACTGACCAGGAGATTTTAAGAAGAAATTAAATATATGATAGTGCTTTATTGTCGAGAGTGTGTTGACAGTCAATATGGCTGCATAAAAGAAATTACTGATTACTTAATTCTAGGGTTTTCCAAAGCCTGAACTCTGACAAAGGCTTTCTAGTGACCACAGGAAATTTCTAATGGGCACTAAAATAAGAAGAATTTGAAAGCATGTAATTCAGTTACAGAATTCAAATGAAAAGAACATGTATAATTTAACAATGTATTTAAGGACTTGAAGTTGAAATCAGTGCATTGTTACGGAGGTGGGAGACAGGGCTTTGGTTTATGTCTAAAATGAGGGACCGACACAATGAAGACAGGACTACTTTCCCATCATTTTAGGAGAAAGATTTGATCCCAGAAAAAAAATGCTCATTTTAAAATCATGAGCTTGCAGTTTGTTCCAATTACAAATTCATGATGAAAACTTCCAAACCTGCAGAAATTTGAAAGAACTATACAAGTACTCATTTACCTACTGTCCCAGATTCTTCAATTTAGGTTTTATTCTGTTTGTTTTCACACAAATCTTTATTTTCCTACTCTTTACACACATAAAGACAC
>JAQHUG010000222.1:707894-718828 GCA_028555095.1 Dicrostonyx torquatus | reverse complement strand
TCTCTCTCTCTCTCTCTCTCTCTCTCTCACACACACACACACACACACACACACATACACACACACACTCGTATTCCCTAACTGGAGTTAAACCTTTGTCTACAGTTCTTCCTGTGAACTAAAGTTTACATTCTTGAAGCCAAGAGGCCTTGAACTGTTAGATGTGTCTACACCATTGCCCCGCCACAGCATCACCCCCAGCTGAGCACGGAGCCTCCCTCAGTCTTAGACTACCCTCACTTCCCTTCCGTCCCCACAGAGACAACATCCATCCTGACTTCCTCCACCATGGGGAGGTTGGCTTGTTCTCCAGTTTCACACAGACTGAATCAAACACTCTCAACTCTTTCAATGTGGACCGCTTTCTCCCAGCATCGTTCTGTGAGGCTCATTTACGGTGTGATTTGATCAGCGTTTTGTCCTTAGGATCAACTGTGGAGCAGTATTCCCCCACGGAAGCTCTCTTTTCCCTGTGGTGTTGACGCACACCCAGACTCTGTCTGGAGTCGGGCTGTTATGACAGTAAAGAACTCTTGTGAAATTTCTTGAAAACATGAGCTTATTTCTTTAGGGTAAAAACCTCCGAGAGTGACTTCCGGGCCAGAGGGCAGGTAGAGGCATATGTCTGTATCAGTCAAAAGCCAGCAGATGTTTCCCCAAGGTTGCTGAATCATTTTATATTTCGTTAACAGTCTGCTACATCTTCAGCTCCTTGCGGACACAGACTCAGCGAGCTTGGTGTCACCTCATGCATCTAGACTGTTGCGTGTATACCAGTAGCTTCTGTGGCTTTAATATGCATCTTCCTTGGCTCCTAGCACAGAGTTCCATTTGACGGATGTCTTGGCTGTGTCTTTGTGAGGTGTCGAGTTGTTATCCTTGCTATCTTTTTAAAGTGGTTGCTATGTTTTGTCCTGTTTTCAGTAAGTTGCGTTTTATCTTTGAGTTGTAGAAGAACTCTTCATGTATTAAATACCATGACATCACCATAATATTTTCCCCCAGGTGGGGAACATTCAAACTCATATCTTTAACTGGGTCTCCTGTCAAATAGAAAAATCTAATTTTGATGTGGTGTAGTTTATCCAGTGTTTTTGTGCTGTTATTTCTTCCAATGTTTTAAATCTTTGCTATCTCATGCTTTATCTGGTAAGTTTACAGTTTTAATTTTTTGCTTTTAGAACCATGATCTACTTAAAATCAAGGTGCTATAAGATGCTATTTGAAGGCAAGACTCTTTTTATTTCGCACACACGGTCATTGGTTCTAAGCAATTCCCTTTGGTATAAGCTTTCAGATAGGACATCATAAAGTTGTCTCTGGTTATGGTCCTCACGGATGAAGCTAGAGAAGTAGCTGCCTCCATTCCCAATGCTGGCCATTTTAGTCTCCCATTTTGTCAAACCTGGCTAAGGAATTGCCGGCCTGCTGTGGTTCTTTCTGATGGGCCTTGTTGATGTTCCTGAGGGCAGTCTTTCATCATTGTTCATTTTTGTGTTCTGTCCTTTTTCTACTCACAATCCACTGCCTTCCTTCTCCAGAATGTCTTCTTTGTCCTCCTTTCCATAACTTTTAAGGTAGAAACACTGATTTGGGACCCCTGCCAAATGAATATCTAAAACGATAATCTTACTCTAAATTTAGTTTTTCTTAATTTTTACATAAAGTAGAATTTTCCTTATAATTTATTTACAGTATTTTCTAGTGTGTACAGGAACTATTCTTTCACATGGATTATTAGGTGTACTCGGTTAAATTTCTAAGCATTTGGAGACATCTAGCTAGCTTACGGAACAGGAAGACTCGGAGGTGACTGTCTCTGTTTCCATGCGTGGTGTTCCTAATCTGTGACGTATTCTCCTGAGGTCAAGGAGGATCCAACAACGCGTGGCAAGGACAAACATTCAGAGTCCTTGGGTCCACTGCTGACCAGCAGCTTGGCCCCTGTCATCACTTGGCTTGTCATTTGTTGAGAGACTCCAGATGACATGTGCGTCGACTCATAGCACAGGAAAACTGCCAGACAGCAAGCGTGGGCTGTTTTAAGTTGTTAAGTGTCTGTCACTCGTTAAACAACAAGCAGAGGTGACAGGCATTGCTCTTGGCTTTAAAAAAAAAAGTAACACTTTCCTTTTTTAATTTTATTTTATTGTTTATATTTTATGTGTACGGGTATTTTGCTGACCCATGTATCTGTGTACCACGTATGTACCCGAGAAGATATTAAATTCCCTGGAATTGGAATTACAGATGGTTGTGAGTTACCATGTGGGTTCTAGGAATTGAACTTGGGTTCTCTGGAGGGAGAGCCAGTGCTCTTAACTGCTGAGTCATCTCTCCAGTTTTGTTTTTGATATTTTCCCCCTGTGTGTGAGAAGTATGTAGTTCGGGTTGACCTCAGACTTCTGATACTCTTGCATCAGATGAGTGTTCCAAGTTCTGGGGCTACAGGCATGTATCACCATTCCCAGTTTTATTTTTAAAATTTAATACATTGTGAAATGAATACAAACATGCTCTGAATGATTCCTGTTGCTTTTTTTCATTTATTTTCATATTCATGTTTACATGGTGTACATGTGTGTATATTTGCTCATGTGTGTGTGGCCATGAACCAAATATAACCATACTCTCTATAATCCCTGTTGCTTTGTTTCCTTCATTTTCATATGCATGTTTGTATTGTGTACATGTGCCTATGCATGTTCATATGTGTGTGGACACATGAGTACATAACTGCAAATGCATAAATGTGCGCATGTGTGGCTGCCTCAGGCAGATGTTAGGAATCATCCTCGTTACTTCTCTGCCTTGTTCATTGAGTGTAACATGAGGGTCCTGCTTGTTAGGGTTTCTGTCTTACCCAGTACCCCACAGCCGGCAAGCCCCAAAGAAAGTCACACAGAGAGTCTACATTAGGTTATACAGTGACTGGCCCATTAGCTCAGTCTTCCTACCAGCTCCCGTAACTTATATTAACCCATTGTTCCCATCCATGCAAGCCACATGGCTGGTACCTTTTCTCAGTGAGCAGCTTACATCCTGCTTCTGAGATGGACTGCACAGGAATGCCAAGGGAGCTTCCTGCTTCCCAGATGTTCTCCTCGCCCTGCCTCTACTTCCTGTCTGGTTGACCTGCCTATACTTCCTACCTGGCCAATCAGCATTTATTTAAAACATGATTGACAGAATACAGACAAGTCTCCTGCACCAATTGAGGTATAGTCTTTCCTATGAGCTGATAGTTCACCAATACAGCTGCTCTGACTAGTCAGCCTGCTCCAGGGGTTCCTTGTCTCTGCCCCCCCCTGGGTGCTGGAAATACAGGCGGATCACTGAGACAACTCAGCACTCATGTGGGTCTAGGGATCTGAACCCCAGTCCTCACACTGGCTGCTTAGGCAATAATTGCTTTGACTGCTGAGTTATATCTCATTCCTGTTTTGATTTTATTATGCTTTTCTTCCTAATTACCAGCTCCATGTTCAGTTAATGTGAAGGTATAGTCTGAAGGTGGTGAGTAGATCTTATAATGCCAAAGACTGGATAGTTTCAATAACACCAATTAGCATGAGATGCTTGAGAGTGTCTAGATCTTCAAATTTTCACTGGGCCACTCATAATTTGATTGTTGAAAAATAGACCCCTTTAAGGCCGGGTGTGATGGAGCACACTTTTAATAAACCACTTCAGAGACGGACAGAATCCTATGTTTATGTTGAAATGTTGGTGAAGTTTTACATTCCCCTTTCTCTTTCTGCAGCTTTATTCCTATACTGGGTGATGGCCTTTATTACAAAGACTATAAAGTTGGTCAAATACTGGCAGTTGGGGTGGGGAGTGTCAGATCTGCGCTTCTGCATCACAGGCGTGATGGTCATCTTGAACGGGCTGCTGATGGCTGTGGAGGTCAACGTCATCCGGGTCAGAGTGAGTACCAATTGTGTTTGTGTGATGACTGCCACTCGAGATCACAGCATTACAGACTGTATGCTGTACAGCCCAAGAGAGACAGGTCGTGTTTCCGAAGAGGAGAAAGAAAAGATATGTGAGCTATGTGTGTAAACATAATGTTAAAATAACCTTTGAATCGCAGGTCTTGGTCACTTTTATATTACTCTGATAAGACACTGTGATCAAGGCAACTTAAAAGAGCTTAAAGAAGAAAGGGTTTACTAGGGGTAATAGCAGTTGCAGAGAATTAAAGTTCATGGTCATCAAGGCCAGCTTGGCGGCAAACAAACAGGAAGACAAGCAGGCATGCAGGCAGGCATGGCACTGGGACAGTAGGTGAGAGCTTACATCTTGATCCACAAGCATGAAACAGATAGACAGAGAAATAGATAGGTAGAATAATAGATAGATAATAGCTAGATAGATAGATGGATAAATAGATGATAGATAGATGGATGGATAGATAGATGATAGATGGATAGATAGATGATAGATAGATGATAGCTAGATAGATGATAGATAGATAGATGGTGGATGGATGGATAGATGATAGATAGATGATAGATGGAAAGATAGATGATAGATAGATAGATGATAGATAGATGATAGGTAGATGATAGATAGATAAGATGGAGAGACTGGGGATAACACCAGTCTTTTGAAATTATGAAACCCACCCTCAGTGACACATCATCTCCAACAAGGCCACATCTCTTAATCCTCCCCAAACAGTTTCACCACCTGAGAACCGAGTATTTACCTCTATGAGCCTGTGTGTGCATTAATGTTAATGTCTCAGAATCTGTGTGAACCACACTCTGTTTATGCTCTCACAGGTAGTAATTGGATTCTTCATCCATGACTTGTCAAAGGCATGTCTGGGTTTATCAAAATATGAATCTTGAATTTGATGATTATAGAGAAGATAGTCTTCTCTACTCTTCTCATTTCCCTGATGGGGGGTCTATAGTGGTAACTAGGTACATGTCCAAAATGATGTGGTTAAACTATAGTTAAGGCACATGGAGCCTGTGCTTTCAATTCTTCTGTACTTTCTATTCTTAATGCTCTCAGTTACATTGTGTGAGACACTACTATCACTAACACAATTTTCAATATTCATTTTCTATCAAATAACTTTATGAGTAGAAAGATATACACTGCAATGAATGTGGACAACAGACAGTTAACATTAGCCAAACCATGTAACTCAACAATGGTGTTAAAATCTCAATGATTTGATAAAATTATCTTCATTAATTTAACCTTATTATAGGATAAAGATAGATTCTTTTAATGGGCTAATTAATTTTTCAGGATTGTCTCCAAATGGTTTCAATATGGAATTCTGGCAACTAGCTGCTTAGTCTAAGAAAAATAAGGGAGAAACACTGCAAAGGATATTTCAAAGTGCTATGGAAAGAACCATAAATTAAAACATGAGTTTTGGCTGCCTTAAACGAAAATGTAGAAAAGGTTTTAGTCTGTGGAGAAAGAAGTAAGCTAATGGTCACTGTGGAATTCTTCCTCCCGCAGAGGTATGTTTTCTTCATGAATCCTCAGAAAGTGAAGCCTCCCGAAGACCTCCAGGACCTGGGTGTGAGGTTCCTCCAGCCATTTGTGAATTTACTCTCCAAAGCAACGTACTGGTGGATGAACACGCTAATCATATCTGCTCACAGGAAGCCTATTGACCTGAAGGCGATTGGAAAGTTGCCGATTGCAATGAGGGCAGTGACAAATTATGTTTGCCTGAAGGATGCCTATGAAGAACAAAAGGTAATGGCATTTGTCTTCCATATTTGTTTTCCATATCTGGAGAGAGAGAGAGAGAGAGAGAGAGAGAGAGAGAGAGAGAGAGAGAGAGAGGGGGAGAGGGGGGGAGGGGGAGAGGGAGAGGGAGAGGGAGAGGGAGAAGGCTTGGCAAATATGAAAGTACAAAGCTCATTAATATCTGGCCAAGGGAATATAGATGTTTTTTCCATCCGTTGCACCCAGTAGTTTGACTTCATCTTGATTACACGACTGGGAAAAAAGAGGAAGGGCTACTAAAGTAAAGATGTAATGATTGCTGTCCCTAGTCAGACAAGGAAGGACAGTGGGGACACAGTTTTTCCCCTGGGACACTTGCTCAGGTACACATTAAATGAGCTCAGGGTTTGAAGAGATGGCTCAGTGGTTCAGAGCACTGGCTGCTTTTCCAGAGGTCTCGGGTTTGATTCTCAGCACCTATAGAATGGCTCTCACTCATGTATCACTCCATTCCCAGGAGATCCAATTCCACCTTATGGCTTTGGAGGGTTCTGCACACATGTGGTACACATACATACAGAAGGTAAAACGACCATACACTTAAAACATAATAAGTTGAGTGACCCCATGTAACTAACCTGTTATCATAGAATATTCATGGCTCATACATTTTAATTCTTCTCAAGTATCTTGGGAATAACTTTTCTAATTATGATAAAAAATAGCATATGTTTATAGCAGGCTTTCTCTTTGGACCACCAACCAGTTCCCAAATCAAGACATGGAGACGTATTATAAGTTATGAATGCTCAGCCTTATCTTATGCTTATCCCAGTAGTTTTTATATCTTGATTAATTTACCCTATTTATCTTCATCTACATTTTGCTTTGGGGCATTTACCTTTGCTTTCATTTAGTATGTCCTACTCTGTGTCTATCTGTCTGGCGACAGGCATCTCCCTCTCTTTCTCCCTTTTCGCTCTTTTTGCTCTCCCCTCAAACCTACTTTCCTCCTTCTCCTAGTTTTCTCTGCTCACCAATCCCATCTATCCCTCTACTGTCTAGCTATTTGCTATTCAGCTTTTTATTAGACCAGTCAGGTGCCTTAGGCTTAGGAAGGTAATGTAAAACAGCAACACATCTTTACATAATTAAATAAATGCAGCATAAACGAGTGTAACAATTTTTTGCCTAGTTAAACAAATGCAGCATAAACAAATGCAATACTTCCTTACATAGTTAAGGTAATATTCCATGACATATGTTCATTAATAATTCCCCTCTCCCCTTTTTTGGTTTCTTGAGACAGGATTTCTCTTGTAACAGTCTTAGCTGTCCTGGAATTTCTTTGTAGACCAGGCTGGCCCTGAACTCATAGAGATATGCCTTCCTCTGCCTCCTGAGTGCTGGGATTAAAGGGATGTGCCACCGTGCCTAGCACTAATAACCTCTGAGATTTCATATTGATTATCAACAAACTGGGTCCTGTAGTTCAGACTTGGAAACTACAGATATTAAAGGAGTGTCAACTCTTATTTCATATATCGTCATAAATATCTTCAAAAATTGACTGCTTCTAGCACTTTTTGTGTATTAATAATTGCTTTAAAATGTTAAAAGTGAGTTGATATTTCATTTTAAAAATACCTTTGGCTTATTCTTTGACAAGTTCATACATGTGTACAGTGCATCTCAATCCCACTTACTCCTTTGGAAATTTGAAATTTGTCTTGTTACCACTTCAAACAATCCTGGGTGTGATGACACACAGTTGTAGATGTGCTTTGGTGACAACTGTCTGTAAAATGTTGACTATGAAAGGGAGTCCTGCATGCTGGATCAGTTAGAGAGTTATTTTTTGGCAACTCTAAATGAAAATTAGCTAAGTTGTTTATGGTAAATGATGAAAATGTCCTCGTATATTAGAATCCTGGTGTTTTGAAATTGCTATTGCAGAAGAAGGTTGCTTCAGATGGGGCCTGAGTCATTTTTCAGGTTTCCCTTGAGGAAAGTATTGTATCAAAGTGTGCACATTTCTCTGCTAAAGTAAAGATTTAAAATATTTGCTAAGGTTACCCCAGGTTTCCTGCACAATTTCTATGCACAGCTTGAACTTGCTCACGAACATGCTCATGGACTGTGAGTAAACCCGAGGAAATGAAGAAATCACTGACTCTAATGGGCAACTGAATAGGAAAGACAGATTCTATTCCATTGTGTGTGTTTGTGTATGTGTGTGGTTGCATGTGTTTGCATGCATGTGGAGGCCATATAATAGTCATAGGTTGCCTTAGGAGATTTCCACCTATTTTTTTGAGGCAGGGTCTCTCAGCAGGACACAGGACTCCTCTGTGAGGTAGGTTGGCTGGCCAGTGAGCCCCAGGGATGCCTCCCTAGTGTTAGGAATCTGAGTCACTGTGCCTGGCTTTTTTCATGTGTTTTCTGATGATTGAACTCAAGCCTTCATGCTTGTAAGGCAAGTGGTTTACCAGCTAACCCATCCCCCAGCCTTTGATTCCATTGAATTGTCTTCATTGCCACCATAGATGGTCAGGCCTTAAAGTCTTGACAAAAGATAGCCGATGTGTGAGTCAATGGTTACTTTGAGCATGTATCCATTTTTCCTTTTTCAAAAACACGCCTCCAACAATTTAAAAATGAACTGACTACTACTCTTCAGGAAGCTAAGAAAATGTGAAAGATAAATCATGTAAAATCATCTATTTTAGCTTGAGGTGTTGTGACCGGGAACCTCTTATGAATACAAAATTCAAACATATGAGCCTATGGGGCCGTTTTAGTCAAATCTCTATCATATGTATGTGTGTAATAATGAGGGGTGACTGTGTCCCCACTGAGGAGCAGGCCGCGTTCCTGGTGCCTGGCTTCTGGATGCGGGTCTGCTTTTGGCCCTGGCTAGCTTATATCCGGAATAATTACACACAAACTGGATTCATTTAACACACTGCCTGGCCACTAGTTCTAGCCTCTATTGGCTAACTCTTATATCTTATTTCAACCCATTTTTTTTAAATATTCTGTAAGTCACCACAAGGTAGTGTCTTACCGGGAAAGATTCAGCATGTCTGACTCTGGCAATTTCATGGCAGGCTCTCTATAGCCTTCCCTATACCAGAATTCTGTTCTGTCTTCCCTGCCTATCTAAGATTTTGCCCTATCAAAAGGCCAAGGCAGTTTATTTATTCAACCAATGAAAGCAACAGAAATACAGAAGGACCCTCCTACACCATATGTGCATTTTCATTCAATAGCTTATATGTAGAGATCGGGGACAATCTGTAGGGGTGGATCCTAGGGATTGATTTCAGGTCACCAGGCTTCATGGCAGGCACCTTACCTCACTGAGCCATCTTGCCTGTCCCCCTCACAGTATTTTTGAAAGGAAATACATGGTTGGAGCCTCATAACACCTTACCCTGTCTCTCATCATCTTTTTTTTCATATGATTTTCTTTGGTTATATTCATGACTGATACATATTTTCCAAGTTCAACAGAACTAGATATGAATTTGTCCATAAGAATCCCATGCAATCCCTTGACAACTGAAAATAATGTAGAGATGTAGAAGAACTAGCTTATATACTATGTTGTATTTGTTTTGTTGTGGAGGGTCCGGTAGCTACCATCTGCATAAGATGCAAGGATGCAGAATTTCCCATGTTGCACTGAAATTTCCTCAACAACTTTTAGATCTTTACAATATTATTGGGATTTCAGAAACCACATCACTGTCAGTTGCTGCTTCATGGTTTTACTTGGGTCTCTTGTTTGTTTCAGAAAAAAGTTGCAGACCATCCGAATCGAACCCCGTCCATATGGCTGGCCATGTACAGAGCTTTTGGGAGACCAATCTTGCTGAGCAGCACATTCCGATACTTAGCTGACTTGCTGGGCTTCGCTGGTCCTCTCTGTATTTCTGGAATCGTCCAGAGTGTGAATGAAATCAAGAACAAGACAAACAGCACAGCAGGAGTAAGTTAATGGTTTTTCCTTTTATTGTTTAGTTTGTGTTTGCATTAGCTACTTTTTATTGCTGTGAAGACACCGTGACCAAGGAAACTCATAGAAGATAGAGTTTATTGGATGATCATAGTTCCAGAGGGCTAGATTCTGTGACCATCATGAGACCACCATGATGGCAGCAGGCCGGCAGGCATGGTGTTGGAGCAGAAGCTGAGAGCTAACAATTTGATCCACGAGCATGAGGCAGAGAAAGGGATAGCTGGGAATGTCATGGGTTATTGAAACTTGAAAGCCTGTTCTCTGTGACACACCTCCTCCAACAAGGCCACACCTCCTAATCCTTCCTGAGCACTTCCACAAACTAGGGTCAAGTATTCAAACATATGAGCCTATGGGGGACATTCTTACTCAGATGACTACAGTGTGTATATGTGTGGACATGTGAATGACAGGGCTAATATGTAGAGATCAGAGAACAAGTCATGGGAGTAGAGTGGGTTCTCTCTTCTACCATGTGGATCCGGGGGATTGGTCTCAGGTCATCAGTCTTTGTAGTAATGAGTGAGGGACTCTTGTTCTGTCCCACTGATCAGCTCCCAGTCATGGGCCTGCTTTTGGTCCCAGCTAGCTTAACTAGAAATAATTACACAGAAACTGTATTCATTGAAACTACTGCCTGGCCCATTAGTTCTAGCCTCTTATTGGCTAATTTTTACATCTTGATTCAACCCATTTCTAATAGTCTGTAAGTCACCATAAGGTAGTGGTCTTACTGGGAAAGATTTAGCATGTCTGATTCTCTTGACTCCATGGCAGCTCTCTCTGACTCAGCCTTCTCTATCCCAGAATTCCGTTATGTCCTCCCCGCCTATCTAAGATTTTGCCCTATCAAAAGGCCAAGGCAGTTTCCTTATTCAACCAATGAAAGCAACACACAAACAAAAGGAACTCCTACAACTCTTGGTGGCAAGCACCTTTATTCTCTGAGCCATCTTGCCTCCCCTGCTCACAGTACTTTTGAAAGGAAACACATTATTGGATGATTACATTGTAATTGTCACTTTTTATTAATGTAGTAATATGAGAAATTCAAGCAAGCTTTTTTTTAATAGAGAAAATGAATGTCTAAGTAAAACTAATAATTTTCCTTTTAGAGAAAATTATATATATACACATATATATTATATGAATGTAACTACCCATTAAAATTATTATTCCTAAGAATTGGAGTTTATAAATGTTT
>JAQHUG010000222.1:676283-692381 GCA_028555095.1 Dicrostonyx torquatus | reverse complement strand
TTGGGGCTTGCTGGCTGTGGGGTACTGGGTGGGACAGAAACCCTAACAAGCCAGCCCTTATGTTACACCATTCTTTAGAAGAAGTCTGATTTATTGAACAATTGGCCTTTTACTGGACATTTAGAATATCTTTATTCCCCCACCCCTGCATGCTTAATATCAAGGCAAACTCTTCCGTTTCTCTCTGCAGTCTTCTCTGGTGGTTGCCTCTGTCAGATTTCTCTAAGCGATGGCGCTAGTTGTGGTGGTATCTTAAAGGTTCTTGATGAAGGTGGCAAAAATGCTTTTCATCAAATTGACATAGGTCAAAGTTTGCATGTATATTTAATATGTCTATGATGTGGCCATCATGTTTCCCTGAAGCCGCACCGATCTGTACGTGTACCAGCAGGGATGGAATATTTTTGAATCAACAGAGTATGTTGTATGGATTTCAGTTTAATTGGCCAGAAAGAAAAGTAATAAGGCCAGTTCCTATTTTTTGAAAATAGAAAGACTTGAAACTTTTCTCTTTTAAGCATGCTTCAAATCAGGGGAGACTTTGTCTTGGTTATAATTTCCCATAATGAACAGCTACAAAAGTAGGTGTCATATGGTGGTGGCCATTTCCCACTTCTTCCATTAGTACCACACACACAGCTATGTTGACAAGACAGGTCATACCATCTGTGCCTGCACCTGCTGTTCTCAACCATATTATAAACAAGCCAATCTGGAAGTCATATGTTACTCTCACTTCACATTCTTTATATGCCTTGTAGAGTCTCAGCATTTACTGCAAATGGCTTTTGTCGTGTTTATATATGACCTTTGAAAGATATGTCTGCATGTTCTAACCCTAAAGAGAACATGAGCCCTTAAGGGGTGCCCCTTAAGGGTGCATTCCACCATCAGCAGCAATGTAGAGAATTTCAAAATCAAATAATTTCCACAAGGCACATACATGACTGAGAAACCTAGCAGTTGATGTTCAGAACATTGGTTGTAGGCCACGGTTTCTATCGACTTGCCAGTGACTAAATACCAGGTAACAATTCAGTGCAGATGAGCTATTCTAAAAAGCGGCAGGTTATGATGGGGTGGGTGGAGGGGGCGGCATCCTAAAAGAGTTTCTGTCTTCTCTGAGTCAGGCTCTCAGTAACTGTTCCAGAGCTGCTGGGCTTTGGAGCTCCGACCCTGTGACCTCAGCTACCCCCATTTCTTTTTTCATTGTTCTGCCTTTGGATGGCTTACATAGATAGGCTGAACTCGTAGTCAGCCTTCCAAATTAGGCAGCACTCTGGAAGGGAAGCCACTTCAAACAATAAAATTGATAAATGGCCAGAGTCTGCTATTTTGGTCCCTATTTTCATTTTCTCCATTTAACGGCCATCCCTTGCATGTCTTAAAGCCATCCATGGTTGCAGTCTTAACTGAAACTTGACTTTGCACTAGAAGTTGAAATAAGAAGCAGTCCATAACTCATAATGTATCATGCTTTTGAAACAAGGAGCTTACCAGGCATTAAAAGGACTTTGACAGTTGATTTGAAAAAGATGAAAAGGGTGCTTTCTCAAGTCTAGCATTACAATTCTGCAAGTAAATCTTAGTGCGGTGGAAGGTGGTAGTGCCCTCTGTGGATTTTTCATCACCCTCTCCCCTTATAACCTGGGGAAAAGGCATTCGCCAGTTTGATAAAGCCCAGTGTGCTTTCAGGGCCCCCAGCCAGCTTCCCCAAGCCACAAGCCAAACAGAATGTGCTTCTAAAAGCTCAAATCTCTAAAATGACATGCAGCGTTGATTTGCAAAGACATCCTGCAAAGACGGTGGGTCAACAGAAGTGGCCAGACCTTTTTCCCACTGGGTTCTCATTCTCATTCTGGGAACCCAAAAAAGTATTTTCCCAGTGTTGAAACTACTGGCCTCTGCATTTGCTTCAGTGCCTGGGAACCCGTGACCAATCTCGAATGCCAGTTGGCCTGCAGGGAGATGAGCCGCCTGTTTATAGCGGGAGACTTTGGTCAGCTGATTTTGAAATCTCCTCTTCGGGACTCTAGAAGTCACAAGTTCTTTACTGGATTCTTAAATATATCCAGACACTTGGTGGGTTGGAATGGGCTGAACTTCTGCTGTGTGTGCATGAGAGAAAATGAGAAGCCTCTTCACTGGAGGAAAAACGCAAGGCCATATAGAATTCCTGGCTCCAGGATAAGTCCCACTCTTTTCTTTTGAAAGAGTTGTTATCAATAGCCAGTGTTCATTGGGTAGAGCGTGTGCACATGCACACAAGCCATGTACCTGTTAGTATGTCTATAACAAAATGGAACAAAGAGGCACATGTGACCCAGGTTGTCTTGGCACAGCCTCTAACATCCCACCCTGTTTGAGTTTCAGTTTCAGTGTTACAAAACAGACTAAGGAAATGTCACTTGCTGTTTCAAATTTGACTCTAGTTCCAGGGGATCCAACATCTTCTGGCATCTACGGATGCCAGGCATGTAGTGATGTACAGATGTACATGCAGGCAAAACACCTCTACACTTAAAATTAAAATAAAAAGATTAAGGTTCTTATAAAAGGAACAGACATGGTGACACAAGCTTGAAACCCAAGGACTTGGGAGGTAGAGGCAGGAGGATCAGGAGTTCAAGGTTATACTCTGTTCCGAACTGAGTTTAAGACCAACTTGGGCTCCCTGAGACTCTGTCTCAAAAACAAAAAGTATTTGAGTAAGAGTGATTTTCTTTTCAGAATAGTAAACTTTATTCTCCACTTTCTTAGAAATAATTTATGGGTCTGGCCCTTCCGGAGCCGACTATGTAGTATTCCTTATAGGTATTTAGTATTTGACAGGTAATATAGTGACTATGTCCAAAGATGTGAGTGAGTTGCCAGAAGGGAGAAAAACATTATTAAAGAACCCTCCCGTTTTCAGGGGAAAGTAACAACAACAAACATTGTCTTTTCTCTCATGTGCCTCTCAGAGACATTTCTGTTCAGCAAGTCTCCTACATCACGATCTATAAAATAGATAATTACTGACACTCAATCAAGCACACTTACACTTTGGCCAGGTCTCAGTATTTCAGTTAACAAAACCTTATATTCTCTTTCAAAAACCATGCAACTATCAGCCACAAAGAAAACCAATTATTCTTAATTATGGTAACACCTGTTCAAGGTTTTTCAAGTTGCACCTAAATATCCAACGTCATATTTGAAGGGTTGGGGTGGCGAGTCAGAGGTTAAGATGACATAGCCTTCTTCTAGAGGATCCACGGCAAGTTCCCAGCCCCCTTATTAGACAGCTCACCACCTCCTGTAATTCCAGTTACAGGGGACCTAAACCCTCTCCTGGCCTCCCCTGGTACCTGTCCTCCACTTGCATACCCATAACAGACACATAATCAAAGGTAAATACATATTTTTTTAAAAAGCCAAAGTAATGTGACTATGTAAAACTGTGAGCACTTCTGTCAGTTCCCTAAATAGATGAGACGTCAGTGAAATAGTGAAATTAGAAAATGGCGGTGAAGGCAAGCCGGCAAGCTTGTTCGTATCAAACATGCCGACCTTCAAATCCCGGGCACAGGTACTTACTGTTCAGCTTCAGATATGTTGTCTGACTGTATCTGAGGCTCAGTTTTCTCATTTATCAAACGAATACCATAATGTCACTTGCTTCTGAAGGTTGATAATATCATGACACTACAGAGAAATGGCCCAGAACCCTTTCTAAATCAGGTAGGTTTATTTTACAAATCTCCATTTTACTCATTTACCACCTTTATTATCACCGAATGTCCAAGCATCTTAGGTGGGTCTTCATTCTCTTGGGGCCACATTAATAACTGTAAAGAAGAGAGACAGAACGGCCACGAATAGAGAGTCCACTGTAGATTTAGAGAGGCCAGGAAGCAAAATGAACCCCTATTCATAGAATGGCATGACCTGTAGAGAACTATCAGTTCTCTTAGAGGAAAGGGAGGCCATCTTGGAGGGTGTGACCGTACCTGCTGACTCTAAAAGGATAAGTGGCTTTTGACTGTAACATGAGGGTCCTGCTTGTTGTGGTTACTGTCCCACCTGGTACCCAAATCACACAGAGAGTCTACATTAGGTTATAAATTGATTGGCCCATTAACTCAATCTTCTTACTAGCTTTTTGTAACTTATATTAACCCATTGTTCTTATCTATGTTGGCCGGTACCTTTTCTCACCTGGGAAGTTCACATCCTCTTGGACTGGCAGGAGTGCAGGGAGAGCTTCCTTCTTCCCTGTTCTCCTTGCACCACCTCTACTTCCTGTCTGGTTTTCCCACCTATACTTCCTGCCTGGCCAATCAGCGTTTATTTAAAACATGATTGACAGAATACAGACAATTCTCCTACACCATTTGACTAGTTGGAGGAAGAGGGAAATGAACTTTATCAGAGGCAGTAGACATCTTGTGCACTTGGGGGGCTAAAGGTGGTTCTGTATGCATGGAGCAATGGTGCTGACACTAGAATTATCGGGAGATGAGACTGGAAGATCATGGGGAAGTGCCGCACCACTTGAGATCTACGAGGGGCTTCTTACATTGGTGGATTCTCAGTGTAAAGGAGAACCCCGGTGGTTTGGCTGAAGCTACTCCACCCTGGTCAGGATTTGTGCATTTTCCATAGGTATTTGCCTCAGCGGCTCCTCATAGAACCAGGAGATGCTTTTGCTGTTTATTAGCCTCTTATCCTCTCGCCAACATCACAGAGGAATCACAACGTGCACAGTAAGGTAGCCCCAGAAGGTGGAGAGGTTTGCTTTAAAAGGTGTTCATAGTCTAATGGGAGAGATAGAAATAACCCATAATACCCAAGTTGTGATGATGCAGTAATGTGTGGGACCTTCAGACAGAGAGTGTAGGGCAATGGTTCTCAACCTTCTTAGTGCTGCAACCCTTTCTGCAGATCCTCATGTTGTGGTGACCCTCAGCCATAAAATTATTTCAACTCCAATTCATAACTGTAATTTTGCTACTGTTGCAAATTGTAATGTAAATATCTGACAGTCAAGGTATCTGATATGCTACCCCCAAATGGGGTTGTAAAACCACAGGCTAAGAGCCACTTGCCTAAATGAAGGGAACAGGGAGGTTCAAAGTATGTTTAGCACAGGGCACCATCTATGTACATTGTAACTGGAGGCACCAATAAGAGTCTTAGCTTCATTTTTGTTGACATGTGTAGTGATATTTTGTTTGTGTTTTAACAAATAAAGCTTGCCTGGAAATCAGAGTGCAGAGCTAAAATGACTAGAGGCCAGGGAGTGGTGGCGTACATCTTTAATCCCAGGACTCTGGAGACAGAGGCAGAGGGATCTCTGTCAGTTCAAGGCCACCCTGGGCTACAGGAGATTGAATCTGTTTAAAAGAGACACAGAGCTCACACAAAGGTGATCCCAATATTTGGGAGTACCATATCTTTAATTCCAGCACTAGAGAGGTGGAGACAGGAAGAGAAATGACTGGGTGGAAATAAGAATATAAGGTGGCAGGAGACAGAAGCTCAGAGCAGTCTGAGGCTTGTTGGAGACAGTTGCAGTCTGAGGACAGGATCGCCCCTTTGGTCTGAACATTGGTAGAGGTAAAAGATCTCTCTAGTGGCTGGCCACACTGCTTCTCTGATCCTTCAGCCTTCAACCCCCCCCCCCCTAAAATCTTACTCTGGGTTTTATCTATTAAGATCAATTAGAATTTGTGTTACAGACATGATACATACTTAGACTCAAGAGAACTTGGATGAGAAAAAGCTTTATTTGTTATAATTCCAAATCACAGTTCATCACTGAGGGGAGTCAAGGCAGGAACTTGGAACATCAACTATAGAGGAACACTGCTTGCTGGCTGAACTGGAGGGCTATGCTTAACCAGCTTCCTTAATCTGCTCAGGGCCACCTGCCAAGGGGTTGGGTGGTTACCCACAGTGGTCCAGAACCTCCTACATAAACTGACAGTCAAGGCAATCCCCACAGACTCACCCTCAGGTCAATTAATCAAGGCAGTCCCCACAGACTCACCCCTAGGTCAATCAATCAAGGCAATCCCCACAGACTCACCCCTCGGTCAGTCAATCAAGACAATTCCCACAGACTAGCTCACAGGTTAATCAATCAAGGCAATCTCCACAGACTCTTCTCCAGGTCAATCAAAGCAGTCCCCACAGACTCACCCCAGGTCAGTCAATCAAAGCAGTCCCCACAGACTCACCCCAGGTCAGTCAGTCAAAGCAGTCCCCACAGACTCACCCCAGGTCAGTCAATCAAGGCAATCCCCACAGACTCACCCCTAGGTCAGGTCAATCAAAGCAGTCCCCACAGACTCACCCCAGGTCAGTCAATCAAAGCAGTCCCCACAGACTCACCCCAGGTCAGTCAATCAAGGCAATCCCCACAGACTCAGCCCTAGGTCAGTCAATCAAGGCAATCCCCACAGACTCAGCCCTAGGTCAGTCAATCAAGGCAATCCCCACAGACTCACCCCTAGGTCAGTCAATCAGGGTAATCCCCACAGACTCTCCCACAGGTCAGTCAATCAAGGCAATCCCCACAGACTCTCCCACAGATCAGTCAATCAAGGCAATCACTCCCAGGTCAATCTGATCTAGGAACTCTTCCAATGGAGACTCCATTCACAGGTGACTCTAGGCTATGTCAGGTTGACAACTGAAAGCTAGCAAGGACAGGATGTTACATAGAGAAGAGAAAGTTCTTTCCACTCCCAGAGTAGCTGAGAAGTTATGGCTTCTTAATATTCCACAACATTTAGGCTTATGTATCCCATAAAAACTTCAGTGAGATTTGTGTGCATACTAGAGAGGAGAAATGGAGAACTGGACCCACAAGCTATAGTGTGTGAATCATTAGTCTGTTTATTCTTTGATTCATTGAGCAACCATCCATGTAACAGTGTGTGCCAGGCACTGTTAGACTCATGAGTCTGGTCTAGGCACTTGCCCTTATGTCCGGAGGTACAACATGAGTGTGCGCAAGGGATATTCCTGTAGTTGACAAGACTATTTCTCCAGACCACGCCCTTTAAAACACCAGAGCACAGTGACAGCTACACCGTGCATACATCAAAGAGAAATGCTTGTCCTTCAAGATGGACAGCATACCATTTCCTAAGACAGTTCTAGTGCTGTGACTTTCTGGGTCTATGCAGCCAGATGTTGGTAAGGGTCTATGCGACCAGATGTTGGTAACAAAGTCCCAGATTGAACAAGTCAATGCTCTTCTTAGACAATTACTTTCCCTACTATCCTGACATAGTGTTTCATGGTTTCTTTCTGCAGTGTTCAAAAGCTGAATGAGTTTCTCTTGAGTGATGAGATTGGTGAGGACAGCTGGAGAACTGGGGAGGGCACACTGCCTTTTGAGTCCTGTAAGAAGCACACTGGAGTGGTAAGTCTTGCCATACAAAGGACAGGCCAAATGTGTAATATATTTTAATATGGGTACAGTTAGAAAAAAACTGTAAGCTTTATTTGTTTAAATCTACAAGGAGAAAAATGGCTACTTGCTTCTACAAAAATAAATCCTCATGTGCCTGAAATCAATATACGTATAAAGGAATATAGCCTCTATAAATTGTGAGAGAATGACCCCCTGCTTGATTCAAAAGGGAATTGGGAAGTTGTTTCTTACCCACATTCTTAGGAGGTGTTTTATTTCCAGCACACATTCTAGTTTAAGACATGTTTGCTTAATACATTAACTAGTTTGATGAACTTAACATATCACCGTACGTTACCTGTTTTTATTTTCACTTGAATACACTGGCTTAGCATTGCTCCAGTGGCTTGAACAAAGTCACAGATGAGAAGGGCCAGAACTAGAGTTTTCACCTGAGTCTTGTCACTTGTAACCCAGCAGGTTCACTCATCCTCGCCAAAAATGTGTACTCGATAGTTGCAGAACGTCTGGAAGCAGTCAGTTCTGTTTGGACGTGTGTCACATGCAGTAGAAATCAACCACTTGTCATGTGTTCACCAGGCTTCCAGACTCCCTGGCTCCCTTGTATTTAACGCTAAGAGCTAGACCGTTGCTCTGAACAAGGCACACGAGGTCTCTCCCAGCATGCTGTGCTTTCTTGCAGCAGGAATCAAATGATAAATTAGTTTGAATTACAAGATCATTTCTGCATGAAAAGAGAAAGGAAAAGGAGATGAGAAAGCAAAAGGGTACTACATTATGGTGACCTTCACCTGATGGTGCCTCTGAGGAGCCAGCCTTTGGGTCAAGACCTGAAGAACACAGATGTGTGTTTTCCAGGGGGACACTAGGAGCAGGAAGGCTAACACATGTGAAGGTCTGCAGTGGTGGAATGATTTGGTTTATATGAAGAGCAGAGGGCAGATGGGCAGTAGGTTTGGGGTCTGTGAAAAAGGGGGAGGTGAGGAACAGTTATGATAATGATGGGGGTTTGTAGAACACAGGGAGGAATGCGATCTTACAGACGTGTGGTAGGAGCCCCTGGACAAGGCTACTTGTTTGTTTTTGGGTTGGGAGACAGTATCTCATTTATCCCTTCCTGGATCTCTGTGGCACTGAGAATGACCTTGAATCCCTATTCTTCCTCCCATGTCCACACCCAAATGGTGGGATTACAAGCATGGCACAATTTTACTCATTTTTTTTTCAGAGTTAGCTTTGGTTAGTTAGAGAAGTCAGTTGGGCTGGGCAAAAATTGGAACTGGGAGGTGATTAGAAGTGGTTAGAATAATGCAAGCAAGAGATGATGGCTAGAATTCGGATTCTGTTGCAGTCATGGAGCTCATGGTAAAGAAGTGATTGAGTTCACAGTATTTTGTCTGTCTGTCTGTCTCTCTCTGTCTCTGTGTGTGTGTGTGTGTGTATGTGTGTGTGTGTGTTTGTGTGTGTGCGTGCATGTGTGTGTTGTTCAGGACTGACCCAGGACCTCACCCATGCTAAACAAACCCTCCAACACTGAGCTACATCTCCAGATTCCTCTGTGTCTTTTTTATGTTCAGTTAATAAAAATGTGTTGAAAGGTTAAATGGCAACAAGGAAGAAAGAAGACTTGAGGATGGGAGCTTTCTGATTGGCTGTTGCTGGGTATAAAGTGGAACCATTCACTGAAACAGGGCACTGATTAAGGAAGCAATTACCATTAGGGTAAGATCAAGATGTGTGTCTTTTACAGTTGATATTTTTGCAACACTTCCTGTTGTCCAAGAAGAAACATCAGCACCGAAGGTGGAAATTGCGAGCCATAGGCCATGAGATAAGCTTTAAGCCAATGGGCCTGGGGGAAAGCTTTCTTTGATTATGGAGGTGGCTCTTTCTGTAAAGTGAGTCACGAAACACAAGGACCTGAGTTGATCCCCGCAGCATCCACATACAAATCCGGGTGCAGTGGTGTGCCCTTGTAATCCCAGGGCTGGGGAGGCAGAAACAAAGATCCCTGGGTTTTGCTGGCCAGCCAATCTAGCTGATTGGTCAACTCCAGGTACAATGAGAGACCCTATCTCAAATCACACAATGGAAAGCAATGAAAGATGATATCTAGTCTCCACATGCACACATGCGCGTGTGCGCGCGCACACACACACACACATACACACACTCAATAACTAAACAAATAAATACAGACTGCTTTCATGAAAAGTGTGTCTGAAAAATTCTGAAGCCATCCATTAAAAGCAATGTACGTATTTCTTAAGAGTAAAGTCAGTAGATGTTATTCCAAATGCATCATGCTATTATAGATTACTATTAGTCATGTATGTAACTGTTATTATTTATGTAACTGTTATTATGGCTTCCTATTAGTCATGTATCTAAACTGCTATTATTTATGTAACTGTTATTATAGTTTGCTATCAGTCATGTATGTAACTGTTTGAAAAATATAAATAAACTATTACATGCATGACCCAATAAAATGTCTTCTGAGTGGAGATGAGTCAAACTCAGATGGTCTTTGCCAGGAAATCCATCTGTATTAAAATTTTCTTCATAATGTATTTAAAATTGCTAAAAAAACAGTTAAGTCAGATGTTTGAATATTTTTATGTGTACTGTGTTCTTTGCTTTTCTGTAGTTAAATAAAAAGAAACATTTTTTTAGGTTGGGCAGGTTAACATTGAACAGGTGTGATTTTTGTTTGAGACATAACTGCCATGTATGCCTGTCTGTATGGCATAGCAAGGCCTGCAAAAGATGTTTGATGTTGCGTGGACATATGCATGAGTCCAAACGCACACGAATGGACGGCTGGTTCAGGTTAAAGCAGGAAGCTTATAGCATTGCAGGTCAGGGGTCGCATCCCTGCATGGACCACACAAGAAATTCATGGGGGCTAGAAAGGCGACTCAGTCAGCCTAAGAACACTTGATGGTGCCGCAGAGAATCTGAGTTTGGTTCTCAGCACCCAAGTTGGACAGTTCACAGTCACTTGTGTATCCGTCTCCAGGGCAGCTGACACCCTCTATGGCTTCTTTTGCCTCTGTCTGCACCTACACAGATCTCTACACACACAAATAAAAGAAATCTTTAAAAGGTATATTCAAGTGTATTTGCATTTTTTAAGAGAAAGAAACCAAATCTTTGATTAGAACCAGGTCCTCATACTTTTGATAATTTTCATCTCCCAGAGAATGCATCAGACCATTTTCTAGAGAGGCAGACTGAGCAGAGCGAGATGACCTCAAAGAAAGGGGAGATCAAGTTCATGGAGTTGGAGTGGAGATATCTGAAGGATTATTTTCTGTACAAGATGAGGCAGAGGAGTAAAATTACACTGCAAAAAGATTGTTGGAAGAAAAGAGAATCTCCTTCAGACCCATCCAATATCTTCAGTTATTGAATCCAGGTTGGACTTCTAGTGCCTTCCAGGGTCATTCATCACTGTGGATGGCCCAAACCACAAATGACAAGCTTTTCTTTTTTTTTTTTTAAATGGCGTGTGCTTGAAAACAATACTGATGGAAACTCCTTTTTGAGAGCACTTGGGATGCTATATATTCTGTGAGAGCTTAGAGTTGAGTAGTTTTGGCTGTAGCATTGCCACAGAGAATTGATGGTGCTCTAGGGCCAAAGTCTCTTCAAGTTACATCTGTGGAGCTGTAACTCAAGTCTCTGTCAACACATCTCCACTTGTCGGCCTCGCCTTGGTTTCAGGAAGAGCATGACGTCATCCTTCTGGGCCTCTGGTGCAGCACGACCATAGTCGTCATTGACTCTAGAAGATTGTGAGGCTAGAGTATAGGTACAGATCTACTTAGCATGCAACGTATATCTACCCTAAAGAGTTGTGGTATTTCCAGAATGTTCCATGCACCGTGCCTCCAGTGTTGTCTGTGAGGGCCATGGGGAGGACATAGAACTAACCTACTATTTCATCACCCCCATCTTCTTTTAAAGCAAAGTGTGTGTGTGTGTGTGTGTGTGTGTGTGTGTGTGTGTGTGTGTGTGTGCGCGCGCGCGCGCGCAGTGCTTCCTAGGTGGCTTCACCTCGGCTGATCCTCTGCTGTCTATTTTCTTACTGAGATTTTGGTTTGTGCTGCTCCCATGAAGCCTTGGCATTTTTTCTGTGTGATGGCTGATGTTCTTTTGAGACATCGGTTAATGGAAGTTGGAAAGACAATGTCTTGTTTGGATGAAACTACTGATTATTTTCAGACATTGTTAGCTCTCACAGAAGCTATCTTTTTTATAAATGTTAAACCCGAAATTTCAGGCAGAAGTGTTCTTAAAAATTTCATGCTTCTAGAATCATTTGCTTTTCTAGGCAAATTAACAGTTTCAAACTGTTACATTTTAACCTTAATTATCTCTACAAGGTGGATGAATGAGGCATACAATTATTCATGGGGAAGTACTTCATTGTTAAACTTATAGACAAATTTTGAACTTTTTTGCTCTAAAATTTTTAGAAATCTTTTTTATGTGTATAGGTGTTTTACCTACATGTATGTCTGTGCAGCACATGTGTGCAGTACCCGCATATGCCAGAAGAGGGAAGGAGGTACAGCAAGTTGTGACCTCTATCTATGTGGGTGCTAGGAGCCAAAACCAAGTCCTCTAGAAGAGCAACCAGGGCTCTTAACAACTGAGCCATCTATCCAGCCCCTTGTGTGTGTTTGTAGGTACCTGTTGACAGAGGTTTCTGTCCCAAAGAAACACACAAAGGTCTATATTAATCATAAACTGGTTGACCTATTAGCTCAGGCTTTTTATTAACTCTTACATCCTACATTAACACATAATTCTTGTTCTGTGTCAGTCATGTGACTTGGTACCTTTTATCAATGAAGCATTCTCATCTTGCTTCCTCTGTGTCTGGGTGATGACTGCAGACTGAACCTTTCCTCTTCCCAGAATTCTCCTATTCTGGTCGCCCTTCCTATACTTCCTCCTTGGTTGACCCACCTATGCTTCCTGCCTACCTACTGGCCAATCAGCACAACCAGTACAACTGACAAACCTTTACAGGGCACAAGACCATTGTCCCACAGCAGGTACCTATGTATGTAAGTGCATGTTTGTCTTTGTGTGTGTGTCCCTGAACTCCTGTGTGTAGAGACCAGAGGACAAACCTAGCTGTCATTCCTTGAATGCCATCCACCTTGTTGTTCAACAGACTTTCCTTGGCCTAGAATGCTTCATGTGAGTTGAGCTGGCCTATCTCAACTTCAGTGTTGAGACTGCAAGTCCTGCCATCATATCCAGACTTTTTTTTTTTTTAAATTAGGGTTCTGGGTATCAAACTCATGTCTGCTTACAAGTATTCTACAGACAAAGATACCCTCCTCCTCTTACTGCTGCTGGTTTCCTTGTAGTGGATAGGTCTGTCTGCCGACAAAGAACTGTACTACATTTGAAGTAGATCAGATCACATTAAAACTCCTATGGATCTCCTGGTGATGCACTGTGCGCCTTTGTGTACACCTAGGTCTTGTTCTCCTGACAGTCCCCAAGAGATTCTTGGGTGTGTTTTAGCTTAGTTTGATTTACGTGCGTATGTCAGATTTAAACTTCTCATGATTCCGCAAAGATGATCCGTAAATGTCCTTCTGGGATGTTTGCTTATGAGTGTCTGATGGCTCTTCCAGACGGATTGCAATTTGCTCAGGGTTAATCTGATCAGCCTGTTTATAGTACATAGGGTTTAAAAATATTTATTTGTCTGTGTATGTTTGTGTCTGAGTGATGTGTGCGTATGTGGATGGATAGGTAGGCTCACAAGCCTGTGCGTACAGAGAGGCTTGCTGAGGGTACCACTCTCATGCTGTGCCTAGTCTCTGAGGCAAGGTCTCACTGAACCAGGGCCTCAGGTTTCCTGGACTAGATTGAAGCCAACAAGTTCCAGAGATTCGCACCCTAGCAACCATCACTTGCAAGTACTCCATATTCATTTTTCAGTTTTCCCAAGAGGTCAGTTAATTAGCTTTAAAGTTTTAGCTAAATATTTTTTTTCACTGTTTGCTCTTGTGGAGGAGGCACAGGAGAGACTAAAATTTGACATTCGCTTTGCTTGTTTTTCTTGGAATTGAAGTGAAATAGCAATCTGAATGAACGTTTGGTAAAAATCTCAATGTTTTTATAACGCTTCAACTTCTATTCGTTTCTATTTGGAACACAGCAATCAAAACCAATAAACAGGAAGCAGCCTGGAAGATACCACCTGGACAACTACGAGCAACCACGTCGTCTTCGACCACCAGAGACAGAGGATATCGCAATAAAGGTTAGTTCCTCTGTTACGTTCTTACGCAACTAGAGCACTTATGTGACACTCCAGGCTGACATCTGTAAAAGTGTCCCAAATGTGTCTGCAGGGTCTCCTTACTGTGAACACAGGCTTGACGATCTTTAAAGCATACTTCATTGAGTTTATTCTTTTCCTTACCTCTTGACCAGAGGTTCTGTTTCATCCTTGTATTTGGTACCCAGAAAAGAGCATTTCTTTCAAATCTACCAGCAGTTAGCATACAACTCATTCCTCCAAGACTCACATGCAAACTGACTCATAGAAAATACCAGTATTTCCTAATTCCATTTTTTAAAAGGAAAGCTAGGTAGTATTTCTAGGGCGATAAAAACAAATATCTACTCACCAAAGACAGGAAGCTAATGCCAGACCAATGTAACAACACCATTATAGTCCATCTTGGTGTACCAATGAGTCTAGTGGGGTTCCTTACAGGAGTCTGGGTCAGGGGTTACTTATAGGACCATGGATGACCCTAAAAACTATATCCACCCCAGAATGGGTGATGGCTCAGGAAAGCAGGAACCCAGGCTCTCTCTGCACAAACTGTAGGGAGCAGGACAAGTAGGAACAACTCCTCTTTAGTCTTTACTAGCTGATAATACTAGGGATTGATAGGCAGTGTGAATCTTGGAAGTTCCAGATACTTCCTGATACTTGTGAGTTGGTTGCTTGAGTCCTAAAGGAACCCCTCTTTTGAAATTCCTGATTCTCGGTAAGCTTCCATGCCCTATAGAATGCTTCAGCTGAGAGGGAATTGTACACAATATGAATACATATACCTTATGATTTCACTCAGCCTCTCGGGCTCCATAGTGATAGAATTTCAAACTTGACTTTATACCTTTCCGGGCCTCTTGTCCTTAGGTAGAACTCAGGTAGAAATGCCAGCTTTGGGGGCAGGCACATCTGGAGACTGATGGTTGGGACAAATCCCAGGGAGGGGCCAATAATGACACTGGTGTGCCAGAGTCTTGGAACATTTCTCTTTTGGACGCCTCTTCCCCAGATCCCCAGGCCAGTCCAAGGCAGAGAGGGTCAATGCCTGGCCTATGGTCAGCAGGCAGCTCTTGTTTGGGGTGACTGTACATGTTCCAGGTTCTCGTCTGGTGGTTTTAGACTCTAGTTTTTCTTCTTACACTCAGGTGAGAAACTGTGACATCTCCAGTTGCTTGTCACATCTGTCACCAGAGGCCTCTTAGTTCTGTCCTCACTTTGCTGGTGCCGTCAGCACTGCCCTTTTCTGGTACATGACAAGTAAATATAACTGTTTTCATTTTTAAAAGTATGTATTTACTCGTTTGCTCTTTGTATGTGCTTGCGCCTGTATTAGTTTATATGTAGTGCTATAGTGTAAGTGCTAACAGAGGCAAGAAGAGGGCATTGAATTGATCCCCTGGAGCTGGAGTGACCGCTGGTTGTGAGTCAGGTGACGTGGGTGCTGGGAACTGAACGCAGGAGC
The DNA here is from genome assembly GCA_028555095.1 of Dicrostonyx torquatus. Lineage (NCBI taxonomy): Eukaryota > Metazoa > Chordata > Mammalia > Rodentia > Cricetidae > Dicrostonyx > Dicrostonyx torquatus. The sequence continues at coordinate 677,168 of JAQHUG010000222.1, read as the reverse complement.
TGTCTGAGAGCAGCAAGTGGTCTGAACTGCCGAGCCGTCTCTCCAGTCTCCCAGTCTCTGTTTCTCAAGTGGTCTGAGCTGCGGAGCCGTCTCTCCAGTCTCCCAGGCTCTGTTTCTCAAGTGGTCTGAGCTGCGGAGCCGTCTCTCCAGTCTCCCAGTCTCTGTTTCTCAAGTGGTCTGAGCTGCAGAGCCGAGCCGTCTCTCCAGTCTCCCAGTCTCTGTTTCTCATTTACAGCACTGAACCCTTAGAACTCAGATTAGGCTGCCACTGTGTGCTGGAACTTGTGTTTAAATACGAGAAAGGAGCACCCTTCAGCTGCTCACTCATACTGTACACCTAGCTCCACCCCTATATCCTTACCTTCTAGGTGACGAATGGATACTTCTCATGGGGCAGTGGTTTAGCTACGTTATCCAATATCGACATTCGAATTCCAACAGGTAAGGCTTGTTGCTTAAACATTTTCGTATTTTTTTCCCCAAGATCATTGAGCCTAACAAAAAGTGGAAAGGGGGGATTTATTTATGTTTATTTAGTTTCCATTTCATGGCTGTGTGTATTTGTGTGTGTGTGTGTGTGTGTGTGTGTGTTGTGGGAATGTGTGCATACGTCTTTGCATGTGTGTGAATATATGTGGAGGGGGTAAGTTCATATATGTGGAAACCCAGAGTTGAGGTCTGGAATCTTTCTCAACTAATCTTTCACCTTATTCAGTGAAGCAAGATCTCTCAGTTAAACTCAGAGCTCAGTGATACGGTTTGTCTGGTTTACCAGCTTGCTCTGGGAATACCCTGTCTCCATCATCTTGCTCTGGGAATGCCCTGTCTCCATCATCTTGCTCTGGGAATGCCCTGTCTCCATCATCTTGCTCTGGGAATGCCCTG
>JAQHUG010000222.1:658837-676188 GCA_028555095.1 Dicrostonyx torquatus | reverse complement strand
ATGCCCTGTCTCCATCATCTTGCTCTGAGAATGCTCTGTTTCCAGTATCTTGCTCTGGGAATGCCCTGTCTCCATCATCTTGCTCTGAGAATGCTTTGTCTCTAGCATCTTGCTCTGGGAATGCCCTGTCTCCATCTCCAGGGCTGACTGGACTTACTTGGGATCTGAGAATCTGAACTTTGGTCCCCATAATCTTAATCATTGACCTGTCTTCCATCTCTCCTGCCTGCTAAAAGAGTTTTGAAAGATACAACCATAAGGTTATGTTACTTATTTGTACTGCATTCCTCATGAGGCAACTATATCACTGTGAACTAGAAATTATAAAGCTGGCCTGTCATTTAGAAAGCTGTATCTTTGGACAAAGTTATTTATTGCTCACTTGGTGACTCAAGGTATTTAAGGAATTGGGATTGTTAGTTTCTCGTTGTGTTAAAGATCAACTTTATAGGAAGGCTATGCCTAGAAATCTGAGGCCCTGAAAAATACTGATGACTGTAGCTGAACTTTCTTTGAAGCGCCAACCCACAAATAATGACACTGAGACTTATATTAATGACCTTTAGCTTAGCCTCATTCCCAGTTATCTCTCATAACTTAAATTAACCCATTCATGTTCATCTATGTTCTGCCACATGGCTCTTTACCTCTCCTCCATTCTGAATGTCTAGCTCCCTCCATGTCTCACTTTCTTCTCCTGCTGCACCAGATTCTAACGTGGAATTCCTCTTTCTACCCAGAAGTCCTGCCTAACATCTCCTGCCTAGTTATTGGGCCATTCAGCTTTTTATTAAACCAATCAGGTACCTTAGACAGGCAAGGTATAACAGGGAAACATCTTTATAGTTTACGCAAATAACCCGCAACAGATGGCATTTGCAAGCAATTCAGAATCACCCATCTGATCATTTTATTTGCTTGTTAATTTTCTTGCCTTTAAGTTTTATTAAGATGCAACTTGTCTATAATAGCTGTGTCTGCTTAGTATTTCATTGTAGCCAGGCTTTCTCTGTACTGCCAGCTCCCAAATAATGACATGGAAACTTCCTATTAATTATGAAATTTGACCTTAGCTTAGACTTGTTCCCGACTAGCTCTTATAGCTGAGTTAGCACATTTATATCAATCTATACTCTGCCACATGGTTTGTTACCTCTGTCAATACCATGCATCCCACTTCCTCCGTGTCTGGCTGGCAAATTTCACCTTTCTTCCTTCCAGAGTTCCTCCCTCTCCCTGGAAATCCTACCTATCCCCTCCCGCCTAGCTATTGACTACTCAGCTCTTTTTAAACCAACCAGGAGGTACCTTGGCAGGCAAAGTTAAACAGCAATACATCTTCAAAGTGCACACAAAGATTATCCCACAATATTTCATTTTGAGTTTTTTTTAAATAATGATTTTTATTAATTCTTTCAGAATTTTTTTATGCTGTATTTTGGTCATTTTCACTTCCATCTTCCAACTCCATCCTCATGCTGTTATTCCCATAACGCTGAGCCTTTGTCTTCCTTTCTAAATCCATTGGATACTTTCTGTTGTTCAGCAACTCTTGGGAGTAAAGCCTGCCCTGGAGTATGATCTACCAGGGGTCACATCAATAAATAAAACCGAGTGCCCCTCTCCCAGTGGCTATCAAAGGCTAACAACTCCTCAGTTGGTGGGATGTCATGTCTACCTCCCTACCACATGCTGGGATTTTGTCTGGCTGGAGTTTGGGCAGGGTTTGTGTGTACTGCCATAACCGCTGTGGGTTCATATGTACCACTGCCCAGTTGTATCTGGAAAATGCTGATTCCTTGAAGTCATCTAACACCTATGGCTCTTACCGTCTTTCTTCCTACTTTGAGAATTTGGGCCTAACTTAGGCCTCTGACGCCACCATCGCAGTCAAGAACTTAATGCATAGCCACTTCCAAAAGTCACTTCCTTTTGTTCTTCTTTTAATTTATAAACTTTTGTGGGAAGAGCATACCCTGAGCTATCCTGCCACAGATTAAAGTTATTTAGATACCATACAGAGCAGATATAAAAGCATTTTGGAAATTTTATATCCATTAAACAACCAACAGTTCCCCCACAGCTCCCTTTCTCTGCTCCCTGGCAACCAGCTTGGCTGTTTCTGTTTCTGTGGGTTCTCTCTTCTGTGTCTGTCCCAAATAAGGTTCATCTCTGTTGTTGAAAACAGCGGGGATTCCTTCCCTGATAGATGAACATTTTATTACACGTATGGAGCATGCTTTCTTTCCCTGTTGGTGGACATTGGATTGTTTCTATCTGCATTGATATCATGATAAATACTTCAGAGAGTGTGGGAGCACAGACTTTTTTGACTATCTGAATTCTAAGTATTTTGTAGGGGCACTGAGAGGTGAGTTGGACGAACCATATGGTAGTTTTGTTTTTAATATTTGAGTCACCTTCATAATGTTTTCTTTTTGTACTGAATGCTTACGTTTTGTTTCTCTCCTGTTGCGTTGTAGGAAATTCTTGTAAGCTTGAATATGAATACTTTACCAGGTAGTAGGTTTGTGAGTGTTTTCTGTTATTTTCTCTCTGCTCATCATTCCCTTTGCTATGCCTTTTACATTTTTTGAGGTATTCCCATTTCACCATGTTTTGTTTTCATTTAAAGATCCAAAACTTCATGCCAAGATCAGTATGAAGAAGCTCTTCCCCTTTGCCTTCCTGAGGGTTTTGAAGTTTCTACACTGACGGTTAGGGCTTTTTGTCACCGTGAGATGACTTTAGGGTGCCATAGACTCCAAGAGTGGAAGCCCCGTCTTCGCAAGTGCTTATTCGCTTTGCCCGTCACCACTGTTTCCTTCCCCACTTGTGTGATCCTGAAGTGCTTACTGTGGATTAGGTGACCAGATACATGTGTGTTAGTTCTCGGCTCTTCATTCCGTTTTGTCACCCAATATGTCATTGTCACACAGATCACGGAGGCTTTGGAATGTGTCATTTGTGGAATGTTTTTGGCGAGGGATGCTGAAGAAGGTTACATTCAGTTTGTAGATAGTGATGGAAAGCACGGACATTTTAATAGTATTAGTTTGTCAAATATTTAAGCCTGGGATTATTTTCATCTCTCTCTGTTTTCTACATGCATTTTATTACCATGTGAGGATCTTCTTCCTTGGTTAAGTTTTATTTCTGTATTTTGATGTGCTCTCAGCAAATCAACCAAGAAGGAAATCAACAGGACAATAACATTTATAAGAACAAGATACGTCGGGATGATCATAATAATTTTATTTAAAATGTTTGAATAACTGAACAGAAATATTTATTCAGCCTGGTGTGCTGATCAGTAGCATTGGCATTTTCTATCATACCTGGAGGTCCAAGTGAGAAACTACACAGTCCTAACAGTCCAAATCACTTTATCTCAACAATGACTTTTGTCTTATTTGCTCCTTCACTGTTTGAATTTATTAATGAAGTTAAAACTAGTGTTGATAGTATAAGAAGTTGTTTCTTTTATTCTTTAGTAGTACCAGCTACTTTCCATTTAAAAAAAATATTAAAGCACAGGTCTTCAATGAGACTCAGCTGGCAGAGGCAGGAGGATCAGAAATTCACAACAAGCTAGAGAGCAGCCTAGCCCACAGTAGATCTTTTGAGAAATTAAAGTAGTAAGTCAAGACCCAGAGCTTTTACTTTTTCTTTCCTTTTGCAAAAGACAGGGGCAGGAGTTGCTTACTCCACTGCTTGGTACCAAACTGGGTTAAGGATTGAACTACGACACTGTCTAAATGTGTCATCCTTTTATAAAAACTTATTTTGCTGAATTTATTTATTTATTTATTTACTTTTGCTTTTGCTCTTAGTGTTAAAGACAAGGTCTCACTGTGTGTTTCTTGTTGTTATGGTACTTGCAATGTACACCAGGTTAACCCAGAACATGCAATGTAGATCAGGCTGGTCTTGAGCTTGCAGTGCTCTTCCTAGATATCTATCTTTTTAGTGCTGAGAATCCCAACATGCCCACCATGGCCAGGTTCTGGTTTTATTTGGCTACAAGAAGTCTTTCTCATCTTTCTGTTCTCCGCTTTGTTTCTCTAGGTCAGTTAACCATGATCGTGGGCCAAGTTGGGTGTGGGAAATCATCTCTTCTCCTTGCCATCCTTGGTGAGATGCAGACCCTGGAAGGAAAAGTTTACTGGAGCAAGTAAGTGTGTCTCTTCTAGCTTCCTCTCTGGTGCTGCGATAAACACTCAGACCAAAAGCAACGTGGGGAAAGAAAAGGTTGGCTTGGCTTCTGTGTCACCGTGCATCACAGAGGGAATTCAGGGCAGGGAATCAAGCAGAAACTTGTAGTAGAAGCCACAGCGGAATGATGCTTGCTTCTTCACCTAGCGCATTCTTAGCTAGTTCTCCAACACAGCCCTGAGCTACACACTCAGGGGATAGTGCCACTGATGGTGGGCTGGGTCTATGACTATTAATTAATGGTAAGACAATCCCCCATAGACTTACCCAGAGAGCAGTATGAACCCTTAATTGAGAGAATTTCTTTTTCAGTTGACTCTAGACTGTATCAAGTTGACAGTTCTCACTACCTAGGACAGTGCTTTTAATGGATTTCTGTTTTGTCACACAGCTGAAAAGCTTCCAAGGGAAGACTAGAATGATAGTTCCTTATTTCATGGGTCATAGAATTTCTGAAATATACAAAGATATAAAAATAAAAATCACAGAAATGTCAAAAACTGGTGGAAACCTCAAATGTCATGAAAATTATAAAGCAACTCACTGTGGTGTTAACTACTTACATGCTAAGATAAAAGGCTGGGGTGTTCAAGAGAAATTTTTAAATGTAAATAGGGACTACTCAAATAAAATTTATTCTGTAATAAAATAAGTTTTGGAAAGTTTATGCTATGTATAAAGTTTAAATGCAAATAGATCATTAAGGGTTCAATGTTCGGGGAACAAATATCAAGTCACGTTTTCCAAAGTCTTCAGAAGAGGCCGAGAAGGAACAATTTCTCTTCGTCTTTAGTGTACAGCAGACACTAGAGGTGTTGAGGAAGACATGGGTAGGACAGCCTAGTGTGCTGTGTGTGCTATGCAGCTCAAAAGGACGTGAAGAGGAAGCTACCCAGCCTGGTGCTGTCTTCAGGTGCCAAGACACTTGCAAAGGCCTCCATTGACACTGAGAGAGGTTCCCCCACCCAGGGCAGTGATGCAGGGGTCTGCAAACAGGTTGAGGTACCAAAGTGATATAGGACTAGGACTAGACTAGTACAGAACCAAGCGCTGAAGAACAAACTAGGTTAAACTTAGTCTGGCCTACCTAGTTGATTGCTCATGGGCAGTATATGAAAGAACTTGTCAAAACTTCTGTCCAATACATCAACCCGTACACACATACATACATTAATAAGCAAATAAATAAGAGTGTTGTGTAGAAATTCCTATCCAGGTGCGATTCTTTTTTTTTTCCCGTGAAATTTGCAATGTACGGAGAAATGTTTGAGAACTCCATTGCTGCTGTTCTGGTTGCTAAGACCAGAGATGGCTGCTGAGCCATCTGAGCTGCACCGTGAGGCTCCCCCACAACCGAGAGCTATCTTAGCACTGCTGCGTGCACTAAAGTTGAGCAGCCTTGTTGGAAAGGGTCCAGTTTTGAACCCGTGGCTACAAGTTCCACTGAAGTGTAGCCGGATGTCCGTGCACACAGGTGTCCGAGGGACTACAGATTGCTTGTGGGCCTGTTAGCATCCACTGCACTTGAAACGTTAGGAGAAAGAAATGCTTGGCTCTGAAATTTGGCCTAGAACTCGTGCTTGCAAAAGTGTCACTGGCAAAAGAAGGAAGCTGAGGAAAGTTGAGAGTCTATTTTATCTGCGTTGGAAGAATCTAGAAGGGCAGTAGCCATGAGACTGTTTGCTGACATTCAGAGGATAGCTCAGGACATCATGACGCCTGTGCGGTCGGACACTGAGCAGTGTCTGCCTTCCCAGTCATCTTCTGCTCTGGAGGGAGAAATAGCTCAGGATCACGAAGCCTCAGCTTGGTGTTGATCACTGCAGTCAGACACTGAGCAGTGTCTGTCTTCCCGCTCTCAGCCTCTGCTCTGGAGGGAAAGCAGATCTCACCAGTGTGACGCAACAGTTGCCATCATCACCAGGTTACTTGGTTTTTCATTTAACATTGTTTTACCAAAATTGACATCTGTAAGAAAGTGACAGGAGAACTAGAAGCCTCTCTCTCTCTCAGGCCTCCAGGGAGCTCAAATCTGCTCTTCCCTCATCTTATTCAATTTTCTGGGCCTGTGCTCCAATTGAGTCCATCTGACTCTGAGCATTGCCATTCATGATTATTACAAATGGTTTAATAAATGAACAACATGACAATATGGAGATGCATTTCATAATCTAAGCAGTTGTTTTCTTTGCACTCTCAAATTTTGTTAGATAACAGAATTCCAGTTTTCATTTCCTTATTACATTGGAAAAAGATCAGTGAATAGTTCCAAAAATCTACTTTGTTTACAAGAGAACAAAAGACTAGGAGCGGAGAGTAGAATCTGATGTCTTGAGAAAATGTGTGATGATCTGGTAAATACAGAAGCAGAACACAAAGAATCCCCAAAAATACCACCACCAAACAAACTGACAAGGAAAAGAAATCTCTGCAATGGACAATGAGGAGTGGCTTAGCTTCTGGTTGGTTTTGGCTGCTTTCTAAGATGAGGTCTTATTATGTAGTCCAGGCTAGCCTCAAAGTCATGATCCTCCTTCCTCATCATCCTGGGAACTGGGATTACAGACACTTGCCACTGTATCTTACTATATGGTAAGGGGAGAACAACCCTGCATGTTTTACTGAAAACTAAGCAAGGAAGTCATCTGCATGTGAAAAGTACTAGTAACAGCATCAGGTGATGGGGAAGCAAAGTCAAGTCATACCTACAATGTAGCCCATGTGTGGACACTCATATGCTATGGTCCAAAATATGTAAAAATATATCCAGGAGTTATTATGTAAACTAACTTCATTCTTGACTTCTCTATCAACATTTTCCATCAAGACACATTTTTAAACAGTAAGATGGAATCTATACAGTTTACATGCTAAGACATGTTAAGACAGGAAATCATTCCAAAGTCTTCATTTCCTTCTTGGGTCTCCCTTGAGCTTTAATTTCTGCTTCATGGCCAAGGTCATTTGGAAACTCCCCAGGCACCTCGAACCGAGTGTATCTGATGCTAAAAGTCTCTGCTGTCCCCCATCACAGGCACTGCCCTTTCTGTGCTCATTATCCCTTGCTCTTCCATCCTCCGCTCTCACCAGCCCCGCAAGCCAAGGCAGCTGGGTATCTTTATCTGCTCACCACAGCTCTCCGAGGGGCACTGCCCTCACTGTTCTGCTAGCCTCCAGAGGTCTCTGTGTCCCCTCCTTCCTGTTCCTGCAGTTCCTGTGTTCCACTGGAGTGTGGCTTCTCAACTGAACCTCTCTCTTAAGTAGAAGTTTATGATGTTTTTGTAGGACCCTGCAAAGTGGTTCATGAGTCCTTCACTGTCTAAGTAGTTCTCATTTACTTGTCTTTCTGGGTCTTATGACCACTGCTTATGACATGTTTTGGCCCATATTGGATTTACCTGTTCTTTGTCTGAGCAGAGCAATGTATAGGAATCTGCCATGCACTTTCTCTGGCCTCAAGTTCCCTGGGCATCTTCCTACTGTGGCCCATTCTTCATCCTCCCCACTGCATCAGCTCCATTGCTAATTCCATTAACTAATTACTTTGCCTATATCTGTGAGTAAGCACCTCACCTGACTTTTGGCAGAGGCTTCTGTCCCGCCCAGTCCTGCAGCCGTCCAGCTCAGTCGGTAGAGCATGGGAACCCAGGGTCATAGGTTCGAGCCCCACATTGGGCACCAGATGAAGATTGACGCTAAAAAGAAATCCCACACTAGCTCAGAACTGAGTATAATAAAGGGTTATTTATTTAGGGGTAGACTCACAGATTATAGTCCTCTGCATGAAGGGGGAACAGGAACTGAATCCAGTAGCTGGTAGAGCAAGCAAGCTTGCACTTTACCTTGGCATTTATAGTATCAGACACCACGCCCAAATGGTCTGGTATCTTAAAGGCTATTGGCTGAAGGAGCTCCTGCAGTACCCGACAAAAAAAGGAAGAGATTTGTTTTGTCATCAGATTTCAAGAGCACAGTTCATCATGATTGGGAAGTCATGGCTGCAGGAGCAGGAAGCAGCTGATAATGCTGCATATGCGTTCTGGTGGTGGAGAAGCATGGGTACTGGCGTTCAGTTCTGCTCAGCCCAAGATCTCAGCCGATGGGATGCTGTCACCCACGTTCAGGGTGGATCTTGCCTCCTCAGTTAAAATTCTCTGGAAACACTTTCACTAGACGTGACCGGAAATGCGTTTCCGTGGAGAATCCTGTTCACCTTGGTGCTTACTGCTTGTCGTGTTCTGACAACAGTGCAGTACCATGCAGGAAGGAAAGAGCCTTCCTTCTCATGGGGTCTCTAGTAGTCTCTTATTTGTTTATCTTTTTAGTGTGGGAGATGCATATGCCACAGTGTAGGGGTGGAGTTCAGAGAACAACGTAAGAGTACCTGTCCTTGTGTCACATGGGTCCCAGGCCTTGAACTCAGGTCAGTCAAGTTTGGCTGCCAAGACTTGGCCCACTGAGTTATCTCCCCAGCTCCATTAAGTTTTATAATTGATATTGAACCCAGTGGAAATTTAGTTGATCAGTATCTGGGCAAATTGATGGTTTCCAAGGTCTCCATCCAGCTGTGTGGTGGGCATTTCCATCTGGATGAACAATGCACAAATGAGCCCACTAACTCCAGGACATCTACTTTTGTTTCATAGATGACTTAAATAACATTACTATTAAGACATTAAGATCAAATGTTTTGATATTCAAATTGAGATGTTCAAATGATATTCATTTTTTTTTGTTTTTCATGAATTACTTAAATCAGGAGATACTTGTTGGGAGACTCTTTACAGTCTGGTATTTTATTAGTCTCATATTAATGACTCTTTGCTTCTGTTAAACTTCCCATCATGTCATCAGCAATGAACAATATTGGAACTAACCCTTATCAGTTCTAAAACAAATTTATCAATAGGTAATGTAATTAGATATATTTTCTCACAGAAAGCATAGAGCACTGTCTGAAGTAAAATAATACTTTCTCTTGGATAAGATCAATAGCGTAGATCAATTGAAGAGAAATCTTTCAAGACAATAAAATTTGGGTAAAGCTAAATGCTTCAAAATTCAAATACAAAATGCTAATCTTCAGATAATTTTTCCTCCATAATTAACAAGTAACTACATGGAATCAGTCTAACCCCACTTTCGTGAATTTCACATCGCTCTATAGTCGTGTTCAGATGTTGCAGTTTGACCTGCTTCATGTCTGGCTTTCATACACGATCCTTGGAGGATGACACCTGGGATTCATGACGCTTTGAGGTTTAGTCTCTCAAGGTATTTCTTTTGATCCTGTCTCACGACAGCAAGAGGAATTTAAATTGGTTAAAATCAAATTTTAATGATGGTAAGAAGTTAGACATACAGATCTACAGGCAATTGGGTTTTAAGGAAATTACTCAAGTTTCCAGAGCTAACGGAAGCAGAACTGGACACGGACTCCAAGATATTACAGGAAGCAGCAGTTTGTGTGGGGGACAGCTGGGCCTGCTGACGTCCAGAGGCTTGGTGATTGGTTACCTCCTGCTTGAGGAAGAAAAGAATTTACCTAGCTTGTCTTTGAAATCAACTGGAAGAACGTTTCTGATGTTTGTTTATCTCATACCTATGTGTACACCCGTCCTCTTATGGTCACATTTCATGATTAATGAACGTTGTTTGCCATACTTACAGTGTAAATGAATCTGAGCCTTCCTTTGAAGCAACCCGAAGGTATTATTTCTATTTTCACCCAAGTTTAATAAGAATAACTTTCTCCGTCAGTCTTTAATCTCTTGCCCATCATATTCTGATGGTGTACAGTCATTTTTAAGATGCCTACCATATTTCCAACAGCAGTGGTTCACAAACTTGGCAGGATGCTGAAGGATTAATTTGTCAACTCCTTGCCTATAACCCTGAGGCAGGAGAATGGGCTTGATTTCTAGGCCATTCTTCACTATATACTGAGCTCCAGATTAGTCCAGGCTAGAGTGATAGTCTGTCTCAATAAATCAAAAAGAAAAAGAAAGAAAGAAATTTGCCAAATAGCTCATTGTGTCAACTGTTTTTTGCCTCAATGGGTCACATGATTTTAAGTTTGGCTGAAAATCAAACTGTCTTTAGTAAAGGAGCTTGGGGGTTCGTTAAGCAAAAACTCCAGGAAACAATGCACACAGTGTTTATATGTGAAATAATATCTGAATATGGCATTGAAATCGAGAGCCCAGTGCTTTAGCTACTCAAAAACAAACAACCCACCACAAAACAAAACAAACCCACAAAACAAAACAAAAACCAAGAGCTCAAAGAGGTTTTGACTACCAACATCAGAAAAACACTTCCCAGACTAAGGGGAAGGGCAGGAGACATGCCAGACTTGGGGACCACTGCCTTCCCACATATGTAACTATCTAAAAGATGACTGTCACACTAGACTTTAATGTCCTCTAAAACCCTACGATGTCATGCTTCCCAACGACTGTTTAGCTTTTCTCATTTCTTCCTCCTAACTTTATTCTCTGTTAACTGTAATCTAACTGTAATAGAACTGACATATCATGAACTAACTATGGAGATCTGATATGAAGCTCACCCTCTCCCTTCCCCAGCCTGGTCCTTTCATCTTCTGTTTCTTCAGCTCATGTATTTTGAAATGATTGCAAGTTGAAGTCTAATCTGTAAGCATATAACACAATTTATAAGTTAAGGAAATAGAAAAGAGAGGAGAAATTTAATAGTTTTTATTTACTTTTTGTCTTTCTCTTAAAAATTTTAATAGTTCTTTGAGAATTTCCTATAATTTATTTTGAGCATATTTACCCCTCCTCCAACCCCTCTCCCTAAAAATATTTTATATTTTGAAATATGGACCTTGAATGTATAGTTTCAACATTGAAACAGACTTCTCTAGATATAATTCTTCATTTTGAAATATTTTATATAGATAAAATATTGTATTTTATCTATGACTTTAAAATATACTTATGTAATTAAACACATATGTACACTCTAACTCTAGTTTTTAATTCATGGCTCTTAAAAGTAATTATAAAAATTCACTGTTTCATAAAGTATGTTTAGTATAAGCCAAAAAATATCTGTGACTACTAAAGAGAGTGAATTATCAATAACCCTTTAATTTCAACTCAGAAAAGAAATTTTCTTTTAACAGTTTATAACATTAACCACTTCATCATGAAAGGAGAATCAAATTTTACCCATTGCATGATATTTTAATTAAATTCTGATCCCTGTAATTTAAGTGACTTATTTGATAAATGCCTTCTAAGTTTGGGGGTCTTGACCTTCTTGGCTTTTAGTTGTCTACTTCCATGTCTGACATATTCTGTAAACTCTCATTGCCCTTAGTTACATTGAAATGCTTAGCACAGCACCCATGTAAACTGTGTTGTTTCCTCTCCCCAGCAGGAGCAGGTATTCTGTGGCTTATGCTGCCCAGAAGCCCTGGCTTCTAAATGCTACCGTCGAGGAAAACATCACTTTTGGAAGTCCTTTCAACAGACAGAGGTAACTTTGCGCGTATGGAATTTACAACTGAAACAACCCCTTGTGATCCATGGGTTTGGTCCCGTTTACTCACTGAGAGGCAATGCCACAAAACTAAAGATCACGGTGGAAGAGTGTAACAGTGGGATGGGACAGCGTGGTTCGTTCTTGAGTAGGTAAAAAGGCACATGTCCAAGTATGCTGAATGAAGAGAGTTAACTGGTTAGGTGGTGAGTTTGGTAATGGAGTCCCCTAGTGAAGATGCTGAGTTGACCTATCCCATCTCTCTACCATCTTCCATAGGAAGGTAGACAAGATGGCCATGCCTTGAGCCACATTCACAGTGGTGAGTCTTAAGATCAAAAGCTGAGATCTTGAACATTAAAGAGAATTAGGCAAGAGGAGAGGCATACTGACAAGAAAAGAAGGCAGGAGCATGGCATCTTGGGAGAAGAAAATATATTATTTGAGTTTTCTGGAAACAGGCAGACAAAAGGAGATTCAGAAGGGTGAACCAGGTTGGGGTGATTATAAATAATAAAGCCCATTCGATGTAATTGTATGTATTCCAAGAAGGAATTGCAGGCTTTAGAAAGGGGGTACAGGCTGGCGGGATGGGGCATGCCTGAAATCCCAACACTTGGATGTTGTGGTGGCAGTGATGGCAGGAGAATCATCTTTGGCTCTATAGCAAGCAAAAGGCCAGCCTGGTTACATGGGATCCTGCTTCAGAAATAACCCAAACAAATATATAAATAAAATATCAACTAACAATAAAAGTGGAAAGGGCTACAAGAAAATGCAATGTTAACTTTGGAAGTTAAAACATCAGTCAGATTAGATAGAGAAACACAGGCAGACACAATCTAAATTGAGTCAAAGTGATGTAAAGGAGTTCTTTGGAAGAATCACTTAGACACATGCTTGGATCAGAGAGTAGAAGTGTAAGAGAGTGGATGATTGAGAAAAAGTTCTAGAATAATAATGGAGGCAGATGAGGAAAGGAATCAAGATTGGCTCGAATATTTTAGAACCAATAAATGGCTTACAGCCAGGGAGATAGCTCAGCTGGTAGTCAGATGTCTTCTTTGCAAATGTGAGGACCTGAATTTGATCTCTAGGACCCATGTAAAACATCCAGATATGGTCACATGCTACTTTGCTCCCAGCACTAGAGAAGCAGGACAGACAGGATGACCCCCAGGGCTCACTGTCTAGCTAGCCTTAACCTGCTTGCTGAGATCCAGGCCAACAAACAAAAAATAAAATGGAAAGTACCTAAGGAATGACACCTGAAGTTATCCTGACACTCAAATGGGCAGATATACACAAACAGCTACACACACATGGGCATGCACATACACATACCTGAACACACATGAACATGCACACACTCACACCTGCATACACATGGATGTGTGAACACACATTTCCACACATGAACATGCGCACACACGAACATACACACACTCACACCTGCATACCCATGGATGTGTGAACACACTTACACACATGAACATGCGCACACATGACTATACACACACGCATAAGCATGCACACACATGGACCTGTACAAAATGAGCGTGTGAACACACACACATGAACATGCACACAATAACTAAATTGTTGATAATCTCTCCGGTGTCTCCAAGTCCTCCGCTTCTCTATATTGAATTCACCTGTGCTCTAGCCCCATCTTTATGTCCTTAATTAAATTTGAACTATCAATCCCCTTCCCTTGCTGTCAATCCTCCTCCCTTAACATACACGGCCATATTTGAGGGCAGCCACTTAGCCTGTGCTTGGCTATGAGGGACAGCCTCCTTCTGTCCCTCACCCATATCACGAACTGTCTCACCATCAGATCTTCCTTAAGCTTCATTTTCCTGGCAAATTTTTACATTCATTTATGGAGTGGTTCTTGTTTTTCTCATGTTGCCGGAGTGCTAGTGCCCATCTCCACTGACAGCGCCTGAGAAAGCCCAGTTCTGTTGTGTGTCCGCCTTGATCCTCTTTTGAAGATGCTAGCTTTCAACGTTTTTGTTTTGGTTTGGTTTTTCAGGACAGGGTTTCTCTGTCGCTTTGGAGCCTGTCCTGGAACTTGCTTTGGACTAGACTGGCCTTGAATTCACAGAGATCCTTCTGTCTCTGCCTCCCAAGTTCTGGAATTAATTAATTAATTAAGGCATGTGCCACTACCATCTGGCTAGCTTTAATTTTTTTTTTTTTTTTTTGGTTTTTCGAGATAGGGTTTCTCTGTGGCTTTGGAGCCTGTCCTGGAACTTGCTTTGGACTAGACTGGCCTTGAATTCACAGAGATCCTTCTGTCTCTGCCTCCCAAGTTCTGGAATTAATTAATTAATTAAGGCATGTGCCACTACCATCTGGCTAGCTTTAATTTTTTTTTTTTTTTTTTGGTTTTTCGAGATAGGGTTTCTCTGTGGCTTTGGAGCCTGTCCTGGAACTAGCTCTTGTAGACTAGGCTGGTCTCGAACTCACAGAGATCCGCCTGCCTCTGCCTCCCGAGTGCTGGGATTAAAGGCGTGCGCCACCACCAGCCCAGCGCTTTAAATTTTTTAACAGACGAATAAACTTGGATATAATTTTTAAGTACAAAGTGATGTGTTAGAGGTAAACTCTGAATGAGAAAATCTAGTTATTTAATGTGCATGTAACCTCACACCACTATCATTGCTCACAGAGGAAAGAATGGAAACTCATACTTCCCTAGTCTAGGCTCACACTAACGAGCTCGGTCGATGTTTATTCCAGTCTAAGATAGTGAACTTGGGGTTGTGGGCAACGAGGGAATAATGAGCAACAGCCTCAAAACCACAGCAGCGAATAAAGACCGTCCGTCTACATATATGAGTTTATTCATCATAAAGAAGAAGAGAATGATATTGCTTGCTGGAGAATGGGCACAGCTGCGGCTACTAAGTCACATAAGCCAAACTCAGGAGGATAAATCGTGCATGTTTTGTTATGTTTTTGGATTCTCATTTCCTTTAAATAGATAAGAAAACCTTTTGCCCATGAATGGGACTTGAGAGTTGAAGGGAGACTAAGAGAAGGGGTAGATTAGGAGAGAGGGAGGGAAGGGAGGGAGGAAGGGAAGGGGAAGGGAGGGAAAGAAAGGGAAGGTGCAGAGAGGAGGGGAGGGGTGGTTATCGTGAGACTATGTAACACACCTGAGGGAACATCTGTATTTCAAAAGACCCTGAATATCATTTCTCCCAAAGGTACAAAGCTGTTACCGATGCCTGCTCTCTTCAGCCAGATATTGATTTGTTACCGTTTGGAGACCAAACTGAAATTGGAGAGAGGGTGAGCTACATGTAATTGAACTAAGCAAATGCACAAACGAAAAGAGAGAAAAGTTGTCTGTTTGTCTTTAATCCTCAGAAGAGCACAAGGAAGTCTTGGGGCTTAGGAGTTGCGTGTTGTCCCAGTGACAGGCACCAAAATATAAGGACAGGCATTCTTTGACACCACCATTAAGTACCCATTGAGAGCCTACTGTGCAAGTCACATTTTGCTAGCCGCTCAGGACTTGTGGCAGTGAGTGGGGGTGGGGAAGAATGAACCATCACCCCTGGCTCTGACCATGCATACGCTGGCTTCCTGGTTCTGCTGACATGAATTGCTTTGGAAACTTAGATCGCTTCTGATAATTCCAGTCCGTCCCATCAACATCTATTATTTTGTTACGGTGTTATTTGTCTTGACACTCTCCTATTTTATGTTGACATCATGTTAGTCTAGCAGATGAAAACATTTAGACCTGCCATCTTTATCACACTAATGACTGACAAGAATCGTAACCCTTATAGGTTCAAAGTTGTCCTGAGACAAAAGGCAAATGTGTGTTATCTACTGTGATAATAAGTTGATGTGGGTGATTTTTGTCCTCTGCACAGTGCAACTGAGGGTACCAAGGCTAAACAACTTAGAAATTTCCCAAACTCAGTCAGTTTTAGCAGCTTAGGACCAGCCCCCTTCTTAACGACTACTTTCTATTGCAGCATCGTGTCTCATTTAAGACCAGTAGTAACTTCGTGTCTCTGAGTGACAGCATGCACAGGTGTAAAATGATAACAGTCTTGATCTATTGGGCCTTCTTGGAGGAATAAAACAGAGAAAATTATAAAGTTGCATGTACTAGCCTGGTAATAGTAGGTGCTAGGTTAATGCTAATTACTAATTATCATTAATATTTCATCATAAAAACTATTGTTGTGGAGCGGTATTTGGTATAACTTACACAAGCAACCTGAAGTGGTATGTGTTGAGAGCTAGGTGTTGGCTCAGCAGCAAAGAACTTTTGCTTCTCTTGCAGAAGACCCAAGTTAAGTTCTGACCCCCATCTAGCCAGCCGACAACCTCCCGTAACTCCAACTCCAAACAATCTGATTCCCTCTTCTGACCACAGGCATCTTACCCTCATGTGCACTTACCCACACAGAAGCACACATAATTAAAAATAAAATTTAAAAAAACCCTGTAAAAAGAGGTATGTGTCAAAGTATGACCAATGCGAAAACTTAAAAATTTGATTTTCCTTGTCTTTGTCACCCACCAAGGGAGCTGGTTATTCGCGCTTTTGCTCAGCGGAGCTCACAGAGTGGACGGAGGAACGGTGTGAATGGTCAAAGACTATGGACATGCATCAAGCGTCATGTTAAACGTGTTTAGAGAGACTTGCATTTTAGAGGTGATCTTTGCCATCAGATCCCGTATTAATGATAGAAACGGGTGTTTCTGGTATTTCTTTTCAGGGCATCAACCTGAGTGGGGGTCAGAGGCAAAGGATCTGTGTGGCCCGGGCGCTCTACCAAAACACCAACATTGTCTTCTTGGTAAGAATATGAACTTTGGGGGCTGGAGAGATGGCTCAGAGGTTAAGAGCACTGACTGATCTTCCAGAGGTCCTGAGTTCAATTCCAAGCACCCACATGGGTGGCTCACAGCCATCTGTAATGAGATCTGGTGCCCTCTTCTGGCATGCAAGCATACATGGAAGGAATGTTGTATACATAATAAATCTTTAAAAAAAAATTAAAAAAAAGAATATGAACTTCAATTTTATTTATTCTTTGATTTCTCCCTCTGGACAAGTGGGTCTTTAAAAAGCCAAGCCGGACAACTGAAGAAAAGCTGGTTTAGTGGAATTACAGAGGACAGAGTAGGCAAATCCTCACAGTGCAGTTCAGTGACTCAGCATACAGAACTGAGAGTCGGTGGCTCCAGGCTGGTGCCCACGGAATTGCAGTAAAAAGCCCCGAGGCACTTTAGGCAGCATCTTTTGAAGCTTTATGCATTATTTCTCCATTTTGTGTGGGAAGGGGAGGCAGAGCTTGCTTGTCACAGTGCATGTGTGGAAGTCGGAGGACAAATTAGTTAATCAGTTCTCTCCTTTCAACATCTTGGTCCAACTCATGCTTGGTTGTCATCTTGATCATGCTTGGTCAACTCATGCTTGGTCAACATCTTGATCCAACTCATGCTTGGTTGTCAGGCTTGCTGGTAACCACCATCTGCTTCTGAACTGATCTGACAGTCCCTAGAGGTCGTGGTTTTTCTGGGTTGCTTGACTAGGAGAATCATTAAAGAAGGGGTATGGATGATGTTGGAAAATTGGGCAGAATCTT
>JAQHUG010000222.1:603544-637055 GCA_028555095.1 Dicrostonyx torquatus | reverse complement strand
AAAAATCTACTTAGGTAAATGCAAGCCAGGCTGGTGGGGGTGGGAGACTTTCTGGGCTGTGGACAGGTTAGGCCTTTAAGCCGGTCCGCCCAGTAGGTGTGGAGTTTGGATCTATGAGGGGTGCCAGATGAAGATAGATGCTTAAAAGAAATCCCACACTAGCTCAGAATGGAATATAATAGAGTGTTATTTAGGGGTAGACCCACAGATTACAGTCGTCTGCATGAACAGGGAACAGGAACCGAATCACACTGCTGGAAGAGAGGCTTGACAAGTGCTTTACATCAGCACTTATAGTATAAGAGGCCACACCCAAGAGGATGGGTAACTTAAAGGCTACTGGCTGTAGTAATTCCTACAGCAATTCTAGGTCAGCCTGAGATCTGTGAGACCATATTTTAAGAATACAACAAAGCAAGCAACAAAGAGAGCAACCCATGTTTCTTGATGCTTGTGAAGAGTAATAACCCAAGCTTCCATGAAGCTAGCTCCATTTTCCCGAAGTTAGATCATAAAAGTGGCATTACTGTGTATTTCCTTTGCTCTGGAAAGTCTATGTTTTAAAGCACTTTATCTTCTCTCAACCCTACTACAAATATGCACTGACTTCAATCAGAGATTTCTCCAACCTCGGGAGTTTATGTTAAGAAGGTAGAAATGGGTCATAGGGCAGAACGTGAAGGTGCAACTTTCCACAGCGTGATGTATGATAGGATTGCTACCTGAATCTATATGATTTCACATCCTGGCATGCTTTCTCAACAAAGGCTGTAGTACCTCTTCCTGAGAATTTCAGTGTTATTTATTGGTATTGAATATATAGATACTGACATCAAATTTATAGTCTTACAGTACTCAGTAGGGACTATTAACAAACATAGCATTAATGATTACTGTTGACACAAAGTAAGTCTTTTCTAATTAGTTTGTATGGGAATATTTATTTTAATAGTTAATATACACCAAGTACTATTCTAGATGTAGATTAGTAAAGACTGAATATATGTGGCCATTTAGTTCCATCCCAATTACAGGTTGGGTTTTTTACTTTAGCCAACATGCAACCTTATTTTATTTCGTTTATGAGTATATTTTCATTATCTGTTTTATTAAAAACATTTGTATGTTAATTATCCAATCTCTTCCAACTAGAAAATGAGTTCTGAGAGAGCAGGATTTTGTTTTCACAGTTAGTTTACAGTGATTTGAGAAATGTCGATATAGTCAACTCATGGGCTAGTGTAGGCTCGATCCTAAGGGGTCACCGCCCAAGACAGAGGGTTTAAAGATGAAGATGACAGTATAATGACATCTCTGGAGTCACCACACAGACAATTGTGTCAAAGGGTTGGGTAGGCACCTTGTATAAAAGCAAGATGGAGACACCTATAGGACAATGGGCCTTTGAATGAAGAACAGTTGAGCTGAAAGAAAAGGGGACAGAGTATTCAGAGGAAAAGGCATGAAGATGTCTATTTCATGTAAAAAAAAATCAAACCCAGTATTAAATGAACACAGAAATGGAGGTCATCACCCTGAAGCTTGAATACAAGGGGGCTGATGCTAACAGATATCGAACGAGAGCCTCTGTATGGGACTTGGACCTTATTCTTTCTGTGCTATGGAGTTGTTGACGAATCTCTACAGGAAACTGATCCAATCAAAGTTGTGTTAATTAGAATAACTGACTCATAAAGGGTTAGTCAGGAAGGATGGCTGAGGCTAGAGGCAAGAAGATTCTAGAAGTCTGTTGGAACAACAGTATTATAAGATGCATCATTGTGATGGTCCTTAGTTCAGACTGGTCCTCCTTTTCCAAGACATGAAATAAGGCCAAATGCCACTTCTGAGGGAAAATCTCATCTTCCTACCAAGGGAGAGGGATTCAGAACAGTTGAGGAACTAAACCAGGTAAAAGCTCAGAACAGTGGGAAGTGTTTAATTACCTGAGAATTTCACAAAAATAAAGAACTGATCAGAAAGGTTCTCACAGCTTGAAAAATAATGGTTTTTTATTTTTTTAATGCAATTTGACAAGTGAGCTTGTTAAAAAATTGAATGGACAATACAAAAGAATGCAAAGAAATAAAGGTGTTCTCTGGATAAGAAACTCCAGTGCTAGTGATGATCTTAACAAGAACAGAACTGGTTAAGGAGGAGAGAAATCTGAATTTGGGGAGCTGGAGGGTTAACTACAAGTGCACATGATTTCCCATATCTGCTTCTTTCCATGTCTACCCAGTGTTCCCTGGGCCATATCTCTCTCTCTCTCTCTCAAAGTTATCTTTACTGATTGGATCTTGTGTTCCCTCTGCGCCCAGGACTCAGGGTGCAGTGAGCCTCCACTCATTTACCACGAAAGTATTGCTGTTAATTTAGACTAAGTTGTCAGTGACCTTTGCCATTGCTTTATTATTACTTTTCTGTCTGACAGAACAAAGGTCTAAGAATGTTCAGAAGATGGGCTGGATGCGAATGAAAAGATACAGGCTGAGTGTGTCAGAGTTTCCATTAGGAAAACAGCAGGTTTCTTGCCAAATAGAAACAGAGAAAGAATGCTCAGGGCATTTTCACCCCTCCTTCTCCCTGCTGCTTCAGGCTGTTGCCAGCTCCCTACAAACGTGTGGAGTGTTAGAGATGGAACTCCACAACCACAGCAGGAAGAAGGTCCCAGAGTGAGCACGCTGTCAGGACCAAGGTTTAGTTTTTCATTTAGATTATGGCTTCCAAGCTTTGAGCCTCCTGGATGTGCATGTCCAGTGGGGAGAGAAACCTGCCCTGTCCAGGAAGGCACAGGATTTCCTCACTTCTATGTTGTCTCTTGTCATTCGGGTACTAACAATGCCACGTTCACCTGAGGAGCCCAATGCCATCCCCTAAAATCACACTGGGTATCTTCCCTGTGCTCGCCAAAGCCTGGCTTAGTCCTTCCCTCTCCCCACCCCCTACCTGGGGTACCCTATTCAGATCTTGCAATGTCCATTTCCCCTTTATGTTCTTGGGGCTGTTAAAGAAAGGTCCCAGCTGCACCAGCCTCACTACAGTTTCTCCCATCCTGAGAAAGACATCGAGTGTCTCCGGAGTCTAGCACAGTGTGGAGAACCGCCACTGACTAAATGCATTTGAGTAAACAGATGCAAATGTGGCCGACATCTCCCTAGCAAGCAGTTCCACCTGACACGCCCCTGGCACGCACAGAAGTGTGACTCTTACAAAAAAATCTTCACAGTTTGTCGCCCCTGTTGCTGTAATCCTACAACCTCCTCCGCCCTTCAAGGATTAGTAATTCACTGTAGTCACCTGTCAAGGTCATCTGGAAGGCAGATGTGTTCCTTGAACGGCCTAGTCTCAAGCCATAGTGCTGCCATTCTTCAGCACAGGTCCCCCTGGACATGGCATTTAGTTCAAGGCTACATAACTCAAAGTGAAGTAATGCTTTGGCGCTCACTCCCAAATTATCTGATCAATGTAGAGCAGACATTGCTGTCTGACCAAATTATCTATCTGGCTTGGCATACTGGAATGATCAGCTTGATTGGAGAGATACCAAGTATCTGCTTTATATTGGCCTGAATGGACTCTGATGGTGGGCCAAAACCCACCCCACCCAGGACTTCTCCGTTCTTTGATACAAGTGATGAGTTATTTAAGTTTTGCAATTTTACTGGAAGTTTTTACAGGAGTGGGGGCTCTTAGGAAACGAGACTTGCTAGTGGGTCAGAAATTCCTTACAAAAATGACCTGTGGATGGGTTATGTCAGAGCAGCCATGACCACAGAGAGGGAAGAAACAAACTCAACTGGGCGTGTAACCAACGTTCAAACCAGTTGTTTTCCAGCCCTCTCTTGTTTCCATTATTCGAGGGAAATAATTACAAAATAAGGATATTTTTGCAGTTTAGAAAAGATGCTTTTCAGCATGTATGTCTGTGAAATCAAACCACTGGTATTTAAGTGCATAAGGTTCTTCTTGGTTTCTTAACAATTTTACGCTTCATGTATTCTCTGTGCATGGTAGTGCAAGAGATTGGGCTGTAGGGCGAAGCACGCTTATACACAATATATGCCTCCCTGAAGGCTGCTCTTAGTTCTGCTTGTAAAACAGACTACACAGAATTTTATTTGATTATGTTGAACAGCAAGGATGAGCTTGGTTTTTTCATGGACCAATCTCTCTATTACCATGGCCATAAGGGTGAGAACCTTGCCCAGCCTTGGAAGATGGAAGACTTTCTATCATGTCACTTGGGGTTATATACAATGCCTTGTTTACCTGAGAAACTCAGCTTCATCCCTAAAGATACTCCCAGACCATCTTCCCTGTGTTCTGGGAATCTAGGCTTTGCCCTCCTCTGTTCCCTCCCTGCTTCTGTATTCAGATTCCCCAACTCCCAAAAAAGTGTGTGAATTTCTTTCATATTCATAGGTCATTGTCAGCAGACCCTGTGCTGCGCTGGTCACCTGCAAGACCCCTTGTTGTGGAATTTCAATCCCTTTAGCCAATGGCTTTTAGGGATTACAAATTCTAGGGCACGGTCTTGTGTGCAGACTTGACTATGTACAAGCTTAGGGAGAGGGTCCTGCTCTCTCTTGCTTTTGCTTCCTTCAGCAAATCCTACCATCAGTCGTGCCCAACCACAACTGACTGAGAGGATCAGCCTAAGTTTCTAAATTGTCACATCTGCAGTCAAAACCATGCCCTAAGATTCATAATCCCCAAAGCTATTGGCTAAAGGGATCTAAATCCCACAACAAGGGGCCTTGCAGATGACCGGCTCAGCACAGGGTCTACTGACAATGACCCTATGAGCATGAAGGAATATGTTTACCTGTTATAGATACCTAGCTTTCTTGTCTTCACCGGTTCTCATCCAGCCCAACCCAATATCATTTGGGAAATTAAATAAATACTTCCAATGAAAGTAGAAGATATTGTTATTTCTGTAGCCCTTGTGACATAGGTCAGGTCTTGTTTGCATGACTCCTCCAATCTTGTAGAATTGTGAAGTAGCCTTTCATAAAGGTTTGCCATGGCAACGGCATCTATGCCTAGTTGTGGCATGAGAAGGGAGCAAACACCTGACCTCTTGGGCTCCATTCAGAATGCAGCAGGGTGGCTCTGGGGTTCACTTACCACTCATCCGTCCCATCCATGTGTCACTCTGTTGAGCAAACCATGCAGTAGTTGAGCATGTCTGCCGTTTTCACTACTTCTCCTGTTAGGTGGCTAACATCACAGTGGTTTTTGTTTTTTGCAGGCATGAAACCAGATTCAAGCAACGCATGCTAGAGCTGACGGACACAAACAACATCGCCTACTTATTTCTCTCAGCTGCCAACAGATGGCTGGAGGTCAGGACGGTATGTTCACTGTGTTCCAGACACTTGGTAGAATTAGCTCTCCTCCGAGAGTCAGTACCAGTCTCTATTGTCTGGACTTTTAGGTTTGTTTATGTTCCAAATGAAATTTAACTTATCACGTTTTAGTCAGTCACAACAAAAGTAGCCCCCAAAGCAAAAATCATCCCGTGTTCTTTATAGTCTCTGAACTACCCCAGTTAATGGAATGGTAAATATTTATAGAATGTCAGTTTTGAAAAGAGAGAACTTGAAAAGTGACCACATACACTCATGTCCTTCGCCAAGCCAGATAGCCTGTAAGGATTGGTGACTTTGTTTTAAGCCAATGGAGGGTTGCGTTAGCACAAAACATCAATGACTAAGTCATCTATTGCTGTCTTCTGTCCTACGTGACACGGAGAAACAAACCCAGACTTTGGCAGTGTATAGACATTGTATACCAGATTAGTTTCTTTCTCTCCCAGATTCCCCTTCATTTATAAAATAGGAATAAGAATGTACTTCATGGATGTGTTACTAAGATAACACTGAAAATGGCATCATTTCCCTAGAGTGCTGTCTAGCTTGACTTGTTGTAAAGTGATAAGATGTCCTGTCAAAAGACAACTTAGGGGAGAAAGAGGCTTATTCCAGCTTACGATTCCAGATGACTGCCCTTCATTTCAGAAAACCGAGGCAGAAACTCCAAATATCTAGCCATATGGCAAGAGTAGAAATAAATACAAGCATATAAGTTTGCTCGCTTGCTGATGTGTATCTTAGTTTCTCCACTATCACACAGTCCAGGACGCCTGCGTAGGGCTTGGTGCTGCCCACAGTGGCACAGACCTGTCCACCTCAGCTAACTTTCCATGTGTTTCCCACAAGCGCGCTACCCAGTATAGCCAATGCCTCATCGATACTCTGTCACCCGGTGTAGACAACACCTCACTGAGACTCTGTTTCCCAGTGACCCCAAGTTGTATCAAGCTGACAATTGAAACTAGGCACCTTCTGTCTTGATTTGCTTCCCCAACAAGATGCAGATTTTTTTTAAACCCAACCATTAGAGGGGGCAGATGATAACAGAAATTTTGTGAGGTCAAAATGAAGGTGCCCAAGTTCAAGACTCATCTTAGAATGGATTGCTGTGGATCGAGACAGTCTTAGACACCCTGTGGTTTTTGCCTACTGTGATTTCTCATCGGCTGACAGACTCTTTACCCCTATGTTAGTGACCCTAGAGAGCTCACTGGGCGATAGAACACAGTTGTGCTATACAAAATTTTGAAAGAAGCATTAGTTGTGGAAAACAACTAAGAAACCATCTTTCACGTGACTGTGAGGGTTGGAAAAATCAGGACAGAGAGGCTTAGGAATTACAGACAACTGAAAGTTAAGTAAACTGTGGCACAAAACCTATAATAAAGCCCAAACGTAATTACCGGGCCATCTAGAACAACATTATTTAGTCTACGCTTCTGTTTGTTTTCTTCTTTTTAAAAAAATCCCTGTTTTTCTCTAAGGGGAAGTATCATATCTGAATAGGAGAACTAGCAAAGATGCAGAGAGGGTGGATTTTCAGAAGCATAACGAGGTAATGACAGCAACTGCCCATGAGTCTGGTTTTCCTTAGCTTGGAGATCAGGCGTGTTGTCAGGGGTAAGTCCATTTTCCTTGGACTTGAGACATCTGACTATGACTTCTGCCCTTCACACGTCCTCATGACAGGTTCACAGACAAGTGTAAGACAAGAATATTCATGCAAACCATATGTACAGTTCTTAGAGCCAAAATAAGACATTAGACCCTAGACTGCCAAGAAAGAGGGCAGGGCAAGATGGAAAAGACAGCAGCCAAGCCCAGAATGGCTCCATCTGGACCCGTGATTTTAACCCCCACAGGAAAGAGCAATCAAACATACCTGAGTATAAAGGAACTCAGTTTACCTGAAGACTAAAGAAGCGATTACATTTTACAAAGGAGAGGATGTCTCTCCTCTTCATCCCATAATTTCCTGACTCCTTGGCTAGACACTTTGTGGAGTATATTTGCCATTTTACCTCTTCTTTGCATTTTGTGTATCATACAGCTTGAGAGTCACTAGACCACCTTCATGAGTAGAATTCTACCTCGAAAACTCATGCAGGGCTGGAGAGATAGCTCAGATGCTGAGAGTACTGGCTGCTCTTCCAGCAGACCTTGGTTCGATTCCCAGCACCTACAAGCCTGCCCACAAGTGCCCACAACTCCAGTTCTAGTGAGTCTGATGCCCTCTTTTGGTCCTCAGGTACCAGGCATGCACATGTTACAAAGAAAAACACACAGATGAAACACCCTTGTATATAAAATAAAATAAAATAATTGAAAACCCTATTCTGTAGTTCAAGAGCATGTCCCACACAGGTGAACTGTTGAATAAATCAAGCAGATGAATTCTTTTGGGGGAAAATGTATCATTTCTCCTAGTTGGCTTCATTACTGTTGGGCATCTATGGTTGGATCCCCAAACTGTATCCACAACCTCAGGCTCACATAACTGGTTTTCTGTCAGGAAAATGACCACTGAAATCTGGATCTTAGAGATGAGAGTATATGTTGTCCTCATCCCCACAGCTAGACACACTTAGTTTCATAAATCCTCTGAGCGTGGGAAAAAAGTAAGGAAAGCCTTTATTTGGCTCAGAAATTCTGCATCGAGCTTATCTGCACTGTTCACACAGCCCTTCCTGCCCCTCTTATTATCTGGGATCCAGGAAATCAACATGAATATCTGCTCCCCGTGAATATTCCCAAGGTCCTCAGAACAGACATAGCTAACACTGTGTGAAAAGGGTTACTGCACTGGGCGTTAATTTCTCAGGCAGCTTTTCCCGAAGCCTCCAGGAGGACTGGGAACCTTCATGTAGAAAGGAGAACACTTGATTTCAGCGCTTCCCATGACTCCCCCCTTCCATTTCCGCCTCTTACTTATTTTTTCATTTTAGAGCCCCTCCCACCATCCATTGCTGCTGGTGGAAAATCCCAGCGAGAAGGCGGGAAACCAGAGCAGACAGAGACGACTGAATTGGGAAAGGTCCCTAAGCTGCATCCACTTTTAAAATTTTGTCTAGTAAATTCCTGGTTCTTTTCTTTTCTGCTTTCTCCATTCATGTTGAATGGGAGTTAAAACCTGACGCTGAGGCGATGGATCAATAGATAAAAGATCAATAGATAAAGTGCCACCGCACACATCTGAAGGGCAGAGTTTGGATGCTAGGACCACAGGTGTGGGAGTCCTCTGTCATCTCAGCATAGAGAGGTAGAGAAGGCATCTCCAGACAAGCTAGTTAGATTAGATGAGTTAGCAAGCTCTGGAGGACTCTGCCTCAGCAAACGCACTTGGCTGCACAGACATACATACACACACACACACACACACACACACACACACACACACACACACACTGCATAGACACATGAAAAGAAAAGGAGAAACAAAAAGAGTTAAGACCATCCATGTTATTATCTTTGCTTGGTTCTATGGTTTCCGTGTGGAAGATTTCATCTTGCCTACCACATTCCCTTTGTGTTGGCTTAGGTTGGGAGAAGCATAAGCAAGGCCTTAGCACATGCACAGGGGCTGAATCTAAGGGATAAAGTCACTTGACTGGCAGACTAATAGCCAGACTGTGGCCACCCTGCTTGCTTTGGCAGTGGAAGGCACTGTTTTCCTATCAGTGTTGAGTGAAGTGGCCAGGGTTCTGTGTGTGTCCCCAGGGCCTGGCCTTTGAACACAGCGCATGTCCTCCCTTCATCCCTCCATATTAAACAATTCCAGTTCTCTGGCATCCATGCTTCCATTTGTAGAAATTGTGTAAGTCTATCTACAGCTGTGGTTCCAAGGCTTTGTCGTGCTGTGTGGTGGACGGCTAAAAGAAAACTCTCAACAAGAAGCCAAAACAAACAAACAACGCCAAAGTCAGTAGGCACGCCGTGCTAAAGTGCACATAGTTGGTTCGTCTGTCTTCTGTCTGTTCGGTGAAAGAGCCGAGCTTTCTCTTGCCAGGTCCTGAGGACACAGACCTGCCATCACACTGCAATCTGAGTCCCGCATATCAGTTCCCTGTTCCCAAGTGCTGGAGAGAGATGAGGTCTAAGGACCTCTTGGAGAAGAGCAGAACCTGCAGTTTTCAGCCACTACTGACTGCTTACAAGTCTGTGTTGCACAAATTCTAATTGATCTTATTAACTATAAACCTGGGACAAGTTTTATCTGTTGTAGCACAAACAAGGCATCACCAGAAGTCCGTTTTACACAAAATTATAGTTTTCATGATAAGCCTAAATACAGGTCGGCATCATGGTCTCCCTGAAATTGGGCCAGAAGCTTCTCTCTGGGCAGCAGGAATCAAGGGCTTCTATTCCAGGAACACTGGCTTTACACAGTCAGGAGAGATTATAATTCCAGAGTGACTGCAGAGCCCAGCTGCACTGGTAAAAGCTTGCCTTGGAAACACAAGAACCTGAGTTTAGCCCCGCACTCCCCACAGAACCCATGCAAGAAGACTGGTGTGGTGGTACACACTTCTTATCTCAGCACTGAAGAGGTGGAGACAGGCAGATCCCCAGGCTCCCTGGCCAGGCAGCATAGCCTACATGGTGAGCTCTAGAACGAGTCTTAAAACAAAGTGGACAGTGGTGTAGGAGGGATCTTCTGTATTTTGTGTTGCTTGCATTGGTTAATAAAGAAGCTGCCTTGGCCTTTTGATAGGGCAGGACTTAGATAGGCGGGGAAAAGAGAACAGTATGCTGGGAAGAAGCCTGGCTCAGAGAGAGCTGCCATGAAGCCGCCAGGGTCAGACATGCTGAATCTTCCCGGCAAGCCCACTACCTTGTGGTGACTTACAGACTATTAAAAATGGATTGAAATAAGATGTGAGAGTTAGCCAAGAAAAGGCTAGAGCTAATGGGCCAGGCAGTATTTAAATTAATATAATTTTCATGTGGTTATTTCAAATGTTAAGCTAGCGCATGGCCAGGAGCCAGGGCCAAAAGCAGCACACCTGCTACGGAAGCTGGGCGGTGGGACACAGCCACCCCTCTTACTACAGGACAGCACTTAAAGAAGAGTCCCTGAGGCTGAGCTCAAGCTTCCATATGCACACACACATACATGCATCTACCTGTGCACGTGTGAACCAAACATCACACACACACACACACACACAATTATAATTTGACAGTACACAGGTGATTTGGTGTAGTTGGGCTTTCCCTTGAGAATCCATGTGTTTATTTTATTTTTAAAACTTAAAAAATTATATGTGTTCATGTGTGTGCACATGTGCACTGTGTGTTTGTATGTACATGTGAATGAAATGTTTACAGAGACCAGGAAAGGACCTATGATCCCTGGGGCTAGAGTTATAAGTAGTTGCAAGTCACCCTGTAGGAGCTAAGCATTGAGCTTGGGTCCTCTACAAGAACAAGTGCTCTTAGCCACTGAGCATCTCTCCGCCTTTTTGTGAATCTTTTAGGAAAGACGCCATGTACTCTGTCAACATACCACATCAAGTTGAAACTATGCATTTTACCTAGAGTGCTTAAGAAGGAAAGCCTATGGCTGTTAACGTTTTCAACATACTTGGGAACTTGTTGGCATTTACACACCTTAAAAGGGGTCAGACGTGATGGGCTGTGCACTCAAAGCTGGGAAGGGAGAACTGAGCGGCTGGGGTACAGTAAGCTGTTAGCAATGGCTGTGTCAGAAGCAGCAATGGAAGAGGAATTTGCTACTCAGTGATATTCATCGCCTTGAGAGGTCTGCTCTGTGTGAGTTCTTGTTACATTTTTTATATTTTAGGACATGTTTTGACCTCTGGTATTCTACAATGTATACAGGTTTTTAAAGCTTACTTCAAACATTCGAAAATTATTCAGAACTAAAAACAGTCTCAATTCCCAGTGGCTGGGAAACATAACTATGACTTCATTTCTTTAAATGTTTTGGTGAATTAGGCATAGTTTCTAGTTTTTACAGAGAAATTTAGAGTCAAACACATCTAAATTAGTTACCTGAGTTTACTAGCTACTAACTGGCAAAGCTAGCATTCGAACATTCTCTAATGTCAAGGCTGGACTCATGGTCAGCTCTGCAACAGAGGGGTGTTTATAACTGTTTTGATGTAGGTACCAGTGTGCACAGGGGTCAGCTGGAGACACTTCCTCTTTTGACTTTAGCACAGTAAAGATTTTATTATTATTTTTGAAGTCTTATCATCCAGTGGTTAGACGTTGTATAGAGGAGCTCTCTCTAGCCACAGAAGGAACTCCCCAGTTGCCTATGACTTACGATAAGGAAGACACCAACATCTGAAAGTCTCCCTGTGTCTAGAACAAGTGACATATGGGATGCATAAGGCAGAAAAATCCCTCAGGAAGTTGGGAAATGGCATTAGAAGGGGTGTGAGGAGATGGACAGATGCGATTTAGTTGAATACAAGACTGACCTTTATGAATTTATTTTTTGTAAGTTTTGCAAAAGGACTTATCGTTGAGTCATAGAAAAGTCTGGAGCCTTAAGACATGCATGTACTTGTAACTTATGCGCAAACCCAGCCCTTATTATCATCTCTCTACATGATCTGCAAATCTCATATCCCAGACATAAGCACAGTTGGCAAAATGTTCAGCTCCAGATCCCAACATGCACCAGAGACTCATTTGTGCAAGGGCTTCGTTCTGACACACGGGGACTATGGTACTCTTTACACAAGCATACGTGAAATCTAAGCTAGGAAATTGTTGTTTGTCTGTCAGAAAAGCATGCATGTGAAATATGGGGGACTAAATATGATCCTGTTTGTGACAACAACCATAGCTTCTCGGCAGGTAACCCATCTCTACCCTGAGAGATACAATTCCACTCCAGTCTGACCTCCATGTCACAAGTCTTCTTTATCCCACCTCCACCGAGTCGTTCACCTGAAGCTTGAGCAGACACTCCTGTGTGGTGTGCTTTGCACTGACTGATCACTCTCTCTAAGGTGGTTGATGTCCTTAGTTTAACAACTGGGGGATGTTCAGATCTTGTCCCTTGCTTCTCCCCTTTGCAGGACTACCTGGGAGCCTGCATTGTCCTCACCGCCTCCATCGCATCCATCAGTAGTGGATCTTCCAATTCTGGACTAGTGGGCTTGGGCCTTCTGTACGCCCTCACGGTAGGTACTGACAAAAATATCTTTCTTCCCATGTGATGCTGGAGGGACTTTCCACAGTAATTATCAACTCTCTTTCATGGACACTAGTAAAATTTGAAATTTATAACATGACAGTTACACACAATAGAAGATAGGAACCCAAAGCTAACATTTTAGGACAGCTTAGATTAACATCTCTCCTTTTTATTTTAAAGTTTTTACTTAATTTTTAATTATGCATATTGTATGCCTGTGCATGTGTGCACACAAAGATGCAGGTGCCCATGAAGGCCAGAAGAGGATGTCAGACCCTCTAGAGCTATAGTTACAGGCAGCTGAGAACCAACCAACATGAGTGCTGTGGTTCAAACTCCCCCTCTACAAAAGTATTATATGATTTTAATTGCTGAGTCTTTTCTCCTGCTGTGCCCTTTCTCTTCAGAGGTGTCTTTATATGTTCATGGTTATGTATAAGTGTGCTTACCTGTGCCTGTGGAGATCAGAGGTTGATATTGAGTGCCTTCCTCCATCCCTACTTTTTGAGAAAAGGTCTCTCCCTGAATCTGGAGCTTGCCGATTTGCCTTGATTTGCTGGCCACAAGCCCCAGGAATTCTTCTGCCTCTGCCTTCCCAGTGCTGAAGTTACAGACTCACGCCAATATAACCAGCTTTTTATGCGGGTGCTGAGGAGCCAAACCCATGCCTTCATGCTTGTATGGAAAGCTCTCTGCAGACTGAAGCATCTCCCAGTCCCTTAGATTCCTTTCTGGCATACTAGTTTTTAAAAACTTGTAAAATCCCACAGGCATCTTGTTCTTGGAGTTGTTTGAGATCCTTGTCTTGTGTTGTTTACATCCTAATTGGGGCACTAAAAAGGGCATGAATACAAATGAGACATGCACATGAATGGAATCAGTTCTCCACTGTGTAGGGGAACCAGAGAGCAGTTCATGAAAGAGACACGTGGGAGACCTTTGAAAACCACACACCTCTTCTGATGTCTCATGATACCCTCCCTGATGTCTGCTGACCTGCAGTTTTTAGGAACTGAACCGTCTGATGGACACTCTATGGGTCATTCTGGCCAGACGTTCAGTGATCGTGAGAATTGCTTCCTTACTCTAAATGTGACCACTTTTGTTACCTGATACAGATAACCAATTATTTGAATTGGGTTGTGAGGAACTTGGCTGACCTGGAGGTCCAGATGGGTGCAGTGAAGAAAGTCAACAGTTTCTTGACTATGGAGTCTGAGAACTACGAAGGCACCATGGGTACTGTACACATGACTGCTCTGGGAACCTCATGTCAGCATTGCTTTGTCGTCACCAAGAGACTCCTTCTCTTCTAGATTTATGTTCCTCCCTTTCTTTCCTTCCTACCTTTATTTACTTCCTCATTTTCTTATGTATCTTTAGAGTTTGGGGTTGTGAGACATGTTATATCTATGTAGCCCAGGCTAGCCTTCGGCTCAAGATTCTCCTGACTCGGTCTTCTGAGAGCTGGCCACATGTATGCACACACTACACCACCTCTCATATTGATATCGCTTGATATCACCAGCTGAGAAGAAGCAAAAATTTAGTCTTAGATACAAGTAGACTCTAAGTAGACATGATTCGATACTATTTAGAAATAATTGTAAATGTATTGGGACCTTATTACATTGCATTCTCTTTCTTATAGCTTTGTTGACTTAGACATCAAGATTCTTAATTCTATCAGAGTAACTGCCAAGAAAGTTGATAATAGACACAGTATGGTCTTTATCAGATGCAAAGATCAATCAAAATGCATTTTTTTTGCCTAAGTCATTCAGTGGCTCTCAAGCTGGTAAAACACATGGTCCCCATTAGAGCCGAGGCCACTAAGTGACTCTTGCCACCAGCCCAGCCCATTTCTCACCAGCCACCTCCTTCCTCCCCAGACACAATAGCATGGTACAGTTTTCTTTCTCCTTCATTCTTCTCTTACACTCATTTGAAATCACCTTCCTGAGATTCATCTCAAGAACGGCTTTTACTTCAAATACCCTTAGGTGGCCCAGATTTTTACCCTCTGTACTCCCAGAATGCTCTGCTTTTACCTCCCCATGGAGCTGTTCCCTTAGAACTGCAGATGGCAACTTCTTGTCTGCCTCCCAGGAATACAGAAAGCCATGTCTTTTATCTTCATTCAGATAACGCATACTCTCACAATAGAAGCCTCGGGTGTTTGAGGATCCACTTACATGGACATCAATTCACAAATGAACTCTCTTGACTTAGCCTGAATAGCATTGAATACTGGGGAGCTGAGGAGATGGGATGATGTTAATACCCACCCCCTCCCACAAGTTAAAATTGTACTGCACAAGAAAGACAGGGAAGTGGGAGGGGGCTAGATAGAAGAGTGCAGGGCATCACCAGGAGTGGAAGGCAACCAAGCGAAAGTTACAGAAGGAATGACCACAGCACATTGTGTATCTATGCAGAAGTTTCAAAAACTAACCTTTGAAGAAAGAAAATAACTCAAAAATCTTAAAATTCTCAATCAACATTGTTCACACTTAAAGCAATTTAAATTCAAAAATGAAGCTTAGCCCCGAAATAACCACACAGAAGTTGTATTAACTAAAACACTGCTTGGCCCATTTGCTTTAGCCTCTTATTGGCTAACTGTATATTGCCATGTGGCAGTGGCTTGCCGGGAAAGATTCTAACCAGCGTCCATCTCAGGCGGAGGATCCATGGCATCTCCCTGACTCTGCTTTCTTCCTCCCAGAGTTCAGTTCTGTCTTCTCTGCCTACTTAAGTTCTGGTATCAGGCCAAGGCAGTTTCTTTATTCATTAACCAATACAAGCAACACATAGAAAGAAGGACCTCCCTACACCATTTCCCCTTTCCTGATTAAACAAACAGGAAGGCTTTCACTACCATAGTTTATTTTAGTATTACAAAGATTCTAGGGAAAATTATATGTGTGTGTATGTATGTATGTATATGCATTTTAAATGTTATTCCTGGAAATCATACACATGTTTAAGTGTGTATTTCTTTCTTCCCCTGTCTTTTAACTACCATTGTCTATTCTACTACTCCAGATCCCTCTCAAGTCCCAGAACATTGGCCACAGGAAGGCGAGATCAGGATTCATGACCTATGTGTCAGATATGAAAATAACCTGAAGCCTGTTCTGAAACACGTCAAGGCTTACATCAAACCTGGGCAGAAGGTATGGGATTTACCACCGTCTGATTATCTGCATAAATCTCTGGTGGAGCCTCTAGCACCCTGTGCATATCCACCATGGGTGTCCAGACCCAGACTCACGTTCCACATATGCTGTCTGGAAGAGGAAGGGAGAGAGGGGATCCAAGCAGGACACTGAATGCTCCCCACCTTATCCTGCCCTTCATTAACCCCTCATCAAAATCAGAATGGTCAATACCAGGCACTCTGTTGAAAATTTTTGATTTCTGGCTTGGAGCTGTACTAGACATTGCCTCCATGACCATTGCCTCCATTCTAGATCTTCTCTGAAATGACTTCTTTTAATTTCTATCTTTAAAAGAATATGTGTGGAGAATTCTCATAAATCCATTCATCATAAACCCTCGCATATGAAGCCATCTGTGCTCAGCTAAAATTGGGGGCTTTTGGAAAGGTCCAGCTATAAATTGGTTTGAAATGAAGCCCTCAATGGGAAAAAAACACAGCCATACAGAAATAAAAAAAAAAAACCAGGCAATCATTGATTTAGTGAGGACTTTATTTTTATCATAATTCAGGATAGGAAGAAAATTGTAATGTAATTATTTGAGCAAAATTATACTTTTTCCATGATACCTTGACTAAGTTAGAAATACCTCAATCTGTCTCATGCCTTTGTCTGCGTCTCGACTGCTCCTGCTGTTCCCAGGTGGGCATTTGCGGTCGTACTGGAAGTGGGAAGTCCTCCTTATCTCTGGCGTTCTTCAGGATGGTTGACATATTTGATGGTGAGTTGTTAACTACGATTTTGTCAGCCAGGAGACCTTTTGTGGCTTAGTGTGCATAGGGTCTCGCCACCCAGACTGACGACCTGGACTCATTCAGTACTCTGGACCTACAGAGTGGGAAGAGACACCAACTCCTGCTTTCACGAGACACTTTCCTCTAGATTTCACACGCACCACAGTGTGTGCACCTGTGCTGGTGCAACACACACATGCACACACACAAAAGAAATAAAATATTTCACAAATAATAGAGCCCAATCTATTTATCTAATTCAGCACAAATAAAGAGCAGATATTCATCAGGACTTCATATCCTGCCATGGGTCGAGGCAGGCACCCCAGACAACAAAAGAACTTAGAATTTGGAAAATAAAATGATAATCCAAAACAAAGACCTAGTGACAGCCGCCAATGGATTGTTATAAACTTCCGGAATGAGCACAGTCACCACATTGAACATCAACAGACGGCGGTGAAATTTTGGGAGGAAAAGGGAGGGGAAGGTTGCTTTGTTCTCCCCCAGATTAAAACATGTCTTTCTCTACTGAAGGAAAAGAAGGCACACAGAAATAAGTAACCTGTACTTATAAATTAGTCGTGTGACTTTTGTAGCTGTGTTCTTAATGACACCGTTTAATGACGCTGAAATATTTTGTGTGTAAACAAATCTTGCTGCAAAATGCTAAATTCATGTCCACAATATCTAAATATTTATTCATTTGCTATAACAGCAGAGATCATTCAATCTTTGTTTTAGAAAAGTAATATGTCACATTATTTAGTTTACCAAGTGGCTATAAACAGGTCAACACATAAGCCATCCTGATGAAAGGGACTCCAGCAATGACCCTGACCTTTAGCCCAGTGACTATGGTGATAATTACAGTACTTGTTATTTTTGTTACACTTGATAACTTACATTATGTAATTTGTAAAACAACTCTGCGAGAAAAGCTCAGTTTGTGAGCAATAAAACTGAACTGTAGCTGGGCATGGTGGCACATGCCTTTAATTCCAGCCTTCAGGAGGCAGAGGCAGAGGCAGGTGAATCTCTGTGAGTTTGAGTACAGCTTGGTCTACATAGTGAGTTCTGGGACAGCCGGAGCTACAGAATGGAGAGAACCTGTCTCAAAATATGTATACATAAATACTTATTTACATATTGCACATTTACATGTATTTGCATGTTACATATATGCGCATGGACATATATGTACACACACACACACACACACACACACACACACACACATATATATATATGAACCATAGCAGTCAGAGTGGAAGGAGGTTAAAATTCCATGGCATAGTCAGCATCCACCACCAGGTTAGCGGTTTGTTCATTCCCTGGTGGGCAATGGCTTCAGCAGAGCTTGTATTTCAGGGCAATTATACAGTTCAAAGACAACAGATGGATTGTTTTCACTTAGCAAAACTATAATTATGGTTTGGTTAGCCTGATCCTCAAGCATCTACTAAGGTGACCTTAGGCCCCCTGAGAACCATAACTAACTTGAGGCCCTTTTAGTAGCAGGCCTTGGTTAATATGCTAATAGACACTGTGTCGTCCCTGCAAGAAGCCACTCACGCTCATCTTTGCTTCTGCTTAAATAAGGCCTCTGCTTATTACCATGTGGGCCGTAACCGCCATTCTGAGTTCATCAAATTTGTCAAACAAGGAACATTGTCTTTGCATGACAAAGATGAGGGAATTAACTTCAGGAAAAGGGCACTTACGGAATGTGTAGCCCTGTAAGTCTACAGGCAGTATGGGCTACAGTTGGAAATCTGATCTCAAGTCGGAATTCGCTTTCCTGTTCGTAATGCCTGTGCTATTCCTTACAGCTGTGGGTGACAGGCTTTGTCTTCAAGAACTTTATATGTATGGAGCTAGACAAAAAAATTAAATAAATACACACAGGATGTCTGATTCCAACAAATCCTACAAGACAAAAATAAAACAGGCAGGGAAAGTAAAGGCATTCTAGAAGAAATGGTATCAAAAGGAGAAAAGTGATTTTGGCTCTCGTGGCCGAATACTGAACAGTAACAGAACATTCCAGAACATTCCTTCAGGGGAAATATGTCAGAAAGACAAATCTCCCCGGAAGTGTATATTTTGTTAGAGACAGATGTTTCTAATTCTTTAATGGGAAGTTTTATATTCTGTGTTTCAACCCAGAACTGGGAAAAAAATCTTTTATCACTTCTGTAACTGAGTCCAGGGCCTCATGGCCAGGCAGAGGTGGAAGAGAGAAGGGGAGAAGAATTTTAATTCTTTAATGACTGAAACTCTCTCTCATGAGTTTGCTACATGTCTGTGGCATGTACTTTTCCGTAACAGGAAAGATAGTCATTGATGGGATAGACATTTCCAAGCTTCCCCTGCACACACTGCGCTCTAGATTGTCCATCATCCTCCAGGACCCGATCCTCTTCAGCGGCTCCATCAGGTGAGTGCTCTAATCTGCAGACTTCCTCGGGATGGGAAAGTTGGGCACGCTGCCCCAGAATGGAATAGGAGCGCCCAGGTGTGCTAGTCTAGACGTGCGCTCTGAGCTCTCTCCGGCTTGATTCTATTAAAGCCCACAGTGACTGGCAACACTTTTGGGGTGTCCCGCCCCTTAGACACCTGTCTGGTTCCTGTGTGTCAGTCCTGGGCTCAGAGGATAATGTGGATCATCTCTGCCTCCCTGCCTCTCACAACGTTTTTGGGGTGTCCCGCCCCGTAGACACCTGTCTGGTTCCTGTGTCAGTCCTGGGCTCAGAGGATAATGTGGATCATGTCTGTCTGCCTCCCTGCCTCTCAACTTTTGCTCTCCTCTAAGATCGCTTGGACAACGTGGCTCCAGGGGTCTCTGGCCCTGGCTTGTTATTTCCCATAAATCAGTAAAAAGTATAAAACAACTGGAGATATTTACTCCCCCATTAGTTGCTTTTAATTTTCAGAAAATCCTTTGGGGTCATATTATTATCTCCACGTTACAAATGATGATGTTGAAACTCAGAGCTGTTGTGGCTTTCCCAAGTTCATATTCCATTTAAGTGGTAGAATTGCCATCCAGTAGCAGACTGTCTGAGTTCAAGGTCTACCAAGATATCTACTAGATCTTTGGGGTGGATCGGGGAGGTATGGCTGTGTGTGTATGTGTGGCTTTTTTTGTTTTGTTTTGCTTTTGTCTTTCTCTCTTGATTCCCTTTCCTGTCATCACTTAATTACAAAGAAGTATTTGCTACCTCCATTCAAGAATTATTATTTATATTGAAGAAAAGCATGTGTGAACTATTATTCATTATTCACCTGTAAGATTTCTTTAATTAAAAGTCCTAGTGGTCCAATATTAAACAAAGAACTGTTGGGTAACTAAGGAATGCTGAGAGTGGCGTAGATAGTATTCCTTAGGGAATTAATTATTCAATATGAGGTGGTCATCCCTGAAAATATATGCACACAAATAACATTATATGGACTTATCAGGTTGTGTTTATAGTTTTCTGTATATACATATATGTACACACACACATATATATGCATACATGCAGAGAATTATAGAAATATAGGCCATAAATTTAAGAGACAGAAGGGGGATGTATGGGAAAGTTGGCAGGAGGAAAGAGAAATGAAGAAATTATGTAATTATATTTTTATTTTAAAAATAAAAATAAAAATATTTTTAAAAAGTTCTAGATGCATCAAGAATACTGTTATTTAGCAGTATTATATCAACTTGTATCTCTGATGTACTCCAAATCCTTCTACTGTATATTATATAATATTATATATTCCCATAGAGACTTAAGTGTTCAACATCAGTTCTGTGGGATATTTACTAGACAGTATTTGGGTCATACTAAGCATAATATAGATCCAGGAAATAACATTGGCCATATTCTATTATATCTGCAAATATGCCTAGTAATGTCAGAAATGTTTGCGCTAACATTAAAGGTCGTTTATACATTCATCACTAACGTATGGATTTTAGGTTTTCTCTGAGCTGAGCCCTGTCCTGGTGTTGAATATATCGTCTCCTGTTTATTATTGGCTGATGAGCAGAGATGTTTCCTTACAGGTTCAACTTGGATCCAGAGTGCAAGTGCACGGACGACAGGCTGTGGGAGGCTCTGGAAATCGCCCAGCTGAAGAATATGGTGAAATCTCTGCCAGGAGGCCTAGGTACACTTTCCATTAGTTACTTCGCGTTACACAACAGACCCCACATGCCTAGCTCCTTGCTCAGTAGGACGGCCTAATTTCTCTTATCTAAAAAGTTATTTATTCTTATTTGTGTGGACCTGTTTGTCTGTATGTGTTTCGTGTGCATGCAGCCAGCACCCACAGAGGTCAGAAGGGGAGTTACAGGAGGTTATGAGCCATCATGTAGGTGCTGGGGAAAAAACATAGGTCCCTTGCAAGGGCAGACAGTGCTCTTACCTGCTGAGCCATGTCTCAGCCCTCAGCTACTTTTGTCATTTGTTTTGATAGAGTTACAGTAGTGTGGAGATACACGGATAAAAATGAACTCGACCCTCATCCGCTGACAATGCAGATTAGCGGGGGCGATAGAACAGAAAGAGAAGTGGAATTGGGGTTGACATATTCTATTTCTTCTCAAACCCTTCCACACATTAGCTAAATGTGACATTGGACAAACCATTTGCTCTCCCTAGGCCACAGGTAGATAAGTTCCACAGTCTCCTGGGAGAACAGGGTTAAACAATTCGGCAATTCCCAAGGTCTTCTGGTCTTGTAAATGTCCTAGCAGTATTTCTTGACTCAGATGTTAGGACACAATTCTCCCCATGTTGTCACAGATAAGATGAGCCAGCATCATCTTCTCTCTGACTCTCAAGATGCCATCCCTTCAACAGCACACCAGGCCCGTCATGCATATGTCGTGTTTTTCCTGATCCCTCTCAGCCCTCCAGAAGTTACTAACTATTCTTAGTGAGTCTCTTGCTTATCCCGCCTCAGATGCCACTGTCACTGAAGGTGGGGAAAACTTCAGCGTCGGGCAGAGGCAGCTATTCTGCTTGGCCAGGGCCTTCGTGCGAAAAAGCAGTATACTCATCATGGACGAGGCCACAGCCTCCATCGACATGGCCACGGTAGGCTTACACCTCTGCTTTGAAAACCAGTGTGTTGGAAAGGCATTGGAAAATGGCAGCAAATTCTTCTAACTGGGTTCTGAATCCTCAGTTCTATCGTTGCAAATGACTCCCCAACCAACTCCTTGATCAACCAAAAGGAGTTTCTGTTACCAAGACTCATTTTTAATAATCCACACTAGGACTGGAGATTCGTTGATATAAAAACAAACTCAACTTCACCCACTGGGAGAATAGTGGGATGATAGAACGCACAAAAAAATTGGAATTCGGGTTGGGATGTTGTATTTCTTCTTGCATCCTACTACACACTGACTGAGTGTAACCTTGGACAAGCAACTTGATCTCTTAACCTCTCCTTAACCCTTTCATTTGACATGAATTCAGATTGCTAAAACTGTTGAGAAGAAATGAAAAATAAGGACCAGACACCTATTTGTACACCTCTCTCTCTCTCTCTCTCTCTCTCTCTCTCTCTCTCTCACACACACACACACACACACACACACACACACACACACACACACACACACTGGAGGGCACTGCCCTAATGAGCCGGTCACAGGAAGACAAATCCTGCATGACCTCCCTTACAGAGAATCTAAAAGAAATCAATACCATGGAGACAGAACAGAGAGGTTGGTATGGAGCTCATGGGGGGAGAAAGGAAAGGAAGGAAATGGCCAGAGAGGGTTTGTAGCAGAGGTCTCAGTCTAGAAGACTCATCAGGACCAGATCCTTATTTTCTATGCATCCCAGGTATCATATTCCAGGGTTCAGCGGATGAGAGCAGTGTGCTGGGATAAGGTCATGAGAACTCAGCTGCGGAATATAGACCTCTTTTCAGTAGAACATGATCGCTAAAGCCACCCGTTGACTACAACAATTTGTGTTTGTTAAGATGAATAATGACTTGAGTTAAGAGTGGCCTTCCCCATGTGCTCATGCGTAAGGCTCATGCGTAAGGAGCCTTCCTTACTCCATGCTGCTTTTTTGCTGCTCACTTCAGACTGGGTGAACTCACCCCCAAACAAAACCATTTTAAGATTGCTAAGAACCAACCATATATGAAGGGGCTAATTTTTTTTTTTTTTGGTTTTTTTCGAGACAGGGTTTCTCTGTAGCTTTGGAGCCTGTCCTGGAACTAGCTCTTGTAGACCAGGCTGGTCTCGCACTCACAAAGATCCTCCTGTCTCTGCCTCCCAAGTGCTGGGATTAAAGGCGTGCGCCACCACCGCCCAGCCTGAAGGGGCAAAATTTGACTCCTTCCCTCCTCCCTGCTCCCTACCCCAGTGTCCTAAGTCAGAGTGTCACTATGCGATCCTGGCTGGCCTGAAGCTCACTATCATGCCCAAGCTGACCACAAGTTTGCAATCCTCCTGCCTCTGCCTCCTTAGAGCTAGGGTTACAAAGAAACCACTACACATCTTTTTTTTTTTTCTTTTTTGCCTGTTAAGACTAATCAAAGTACATTTCCAAGTTACATGACATCACAATTAACATAGTATAAAATAACAAAATGGCCTATGGTTGGAAGTAACACAAAATTAGTGTCAGCAGCCAGGTTCAAAGACATCGGCTTCAGCATGGTGGAGAGCAGGTGAGGGAGTGAGGATCAGGACTCTCGCAGCACCAAGCAGTCGGAATGAGATGCGAGATGCGGGGGTAACTGGGTCTTCCTGGAGGAGTGAGGCAGACATGGTGCTTTTCAGACATAATGATAACCATAGTTTAGGATGTGAAGAGAAGTATTTTTGTCTTATACATTCTGTATGGGTCAAAAATCCAAATGTCGGCATAGACCTCAGTTTCTCTTTGCCTGCTTCAGTCATTTGCTGCTTGTGGTCCAATAGAAGCGAGCGCTTCCAATTCTCCTGTGGTTCGTTTTCTCCTTTGCGTTCCTGGCAGCAAATCTGTCAGTCAGATGGACCGCTGAGCTGTCCTTTTCAGTTAGCTCTCATCATGGCACTTTCAGACATAAAAGCCACCACTGTCCTTCCTTCTCATTCTCGCCCATCCCCCACTGCCGTTACTTATCCCCCCCCCCACACACACACACTTCCTCTTCCCCCAAGGTCTTCCCTTCTGCTTTCAACTCATGGGTGTCCCATTACTCCTCACCTCCAGCCCCTAAGATCCTCCTCTGAGCAGAGCTTCTCAGCAGTGACAAGCAGGCCCCTGCTCTAGCAGAGGACTCAGGTTAGGTTCCCAGATACACATTGGCTAGGTCACGATCGCCTCTAACTCCTGTTTCAGGGACTTTGGTGCCCTCTTCTGGCTTCTTTGGGTGCCTGCACACTCTTGGCATAAATGCATACGCGGTGTACACAAGGAGAAAAATTGTTTTAAATAAGTTATTTTTTAAGAAAGATCTCTTCCTTCTCACGGTCCCCTTCCCGCTTAGGACTACTGATTTTCCTTGCATTTTGAGCGCATTTCCAAAACCCAGCCTGCTACTAGTTACGCTTCCTCAACACCACAGAAGCCTTGGAGTCGGCAAGCTTAGTTAAGGAACTGGGCAGTGGATTATCAGTCTTGACGTATAAGATGCTTTGGCGACAAAAAATAGGCTCCTGAAAATTAAACCTTTTCTTTTCCTTTCGTCAGGAAAACATTTTGCAGAAGGTGGTAATGACAGCCTTTGCGGACCGCACAGTCGTGACCATAGCTGTAAGTGACATTCGTGGGCTCTCTTCCCTCCTCTGTAGCTCGGGTTCCTAAGTTCCATTCCCAATTTAACTAATATTTATG
Organism: Dicrostonyx torquatus; assembly: GCA_028555095.1. NCBI lineage: Eukaryota > Metazoa > Chordata > Mammalia > Rodentia > Cricetidae > Dicrostonyx > Dicrostonyx torquatus. The sequence goes on along the minus strand of JAQHUG010000222.1, from coordinate 612,695 downwards.
TATGCTTTCTCTATTTCTCCTCATTTACCCGTTTTAAAGCAGAAGATAATGAGATATGGGGAGGCAATGTCCCTTCCTTAGGTAGCAGTGATTAAGTTGAGGAGTCACTTAGCCCCAGTTTGATAGCTTGCTAGGGCGTTAGTTTTCCTTCTCTCCCTTGTGTTTGGCCAGATGTTTGCTCTGGCTGCAGCCCCCTGAAGACTGTTCTGAAAATGCTTGTCCGTTCTCCCTCTCGCTGACGCTCTTTTCTCCATGGCTCTCTCCTCCAGCACCGCGTCTCTTCTATTGTGGACGCAGACCTTGTTTTAGTCTTTTCAGAGGGTATTTTAGTGGAGTGTGACACTGGTCCAAACTTGCTCGAACACAAGAATGGCCTTTTCTCTACTTTGGTGATGACCAACAAGTAGTGATCTCTGCGTGCCTCGTTCTCTGGTAGATGTCTGAGCAGACTCGCCTGCGCCTGCGCAGAGCTGAGGCTGCGACTGAAGGGCGTGCTGGGAGCAGGGGGGACTAACCATGGGGTGTGACCACATAGGTCAGCTTGCCGAAGTGTTTGCATCGCGTGTGATACTGACACGGGAGTGTGCTTATGTTTACAAAGGCAGCTGGGCGGTGGTGGTGCATGCCTTTAATCCCAGCACTCGGGAGGCAGAGGCAGGCGGATCTCTGTGAGTTCGAGACCAGCCTAGTCTACAACAGCTAGTTCCAGCGCAGGCTCCAAAGCCACAGAGAAACCCTGTCTCGAAAAACAAACAAACAAACAAACAAACAAAGGCAGCCTTTAGGAAGCGGAAAGCAGGTTTTTCTCTGTCCTAAGTTGATTTGAGTCTCTTTTCTAGTCCCCCTTAAAAAATGCTTCGTGTATTACCTGCATGAAGTAATTAAATTAAGTAATTTAAAGAATCACTTAGTGTAAATGCTGGGGAGCCTGAGCTGGTGAGGAACACTTGCTGCTCTTTGGGGAAAGCCACCTCTGAAGGGCATCTTTCTCCAGCTCCAGGAAATGACTTCCCTTGGGGCCCCGGTTGAAAGAAACGTCACTTTCTCTAATTTTCCTGATAAGCTCTGTGGTTGCTCCATCCTGGAGAGGGGCAGCCTCATGAGCTCATTCTCTCCACAGCAAATGACCTGAGAGTCTGGAGAACCAGCTGATGTGAATACAGTTCAAGAATTCTCTCACTAGAGACATGTAGGGAGAATTCCCTGTTGCCTGTTGCCCCTTCATGTAGGGAGGAGAGAGGATTGCCAGACCCTTGCTACCCCAGGAGACCTAGTCTCTGCTCTGCATGGAGCAAGGTGGTGGTGTTCAGTCCCATGAAGTCGTTATCCTGATCATGATTTGTATCTTTAAATGAAAAATTGCCCTTTTTAAAAAAAAAAACTGATTTCTAACTGTATTTGTGAAATACTTTTCACTACGCACATCTTATTGTGGAGGTCACTAAACTCCCAGCATCCCCCGCACACCTAAAGGCCACAGGTTGAGGCATGGCTGCAGAAGCCCATGCTACCCAAGTGTCTCTCCTTGACGATAGACTGGCACCCTTGCCATAGGCTCCTTGCAGAATGAGCGACATCTCTGGTAAGATTTCTCTCTCTGCCTAAGAGTTTCCCTGTGACCCAGGTTAACTGCCACTGAAGCAGTATAAAATCTCTTTAAAAGCACGTGTTTTTCCAGCTTCTCAAAAGAGCCATCACGTACCAGATTAGTTCCTGGCATTTATTTATGGAAACTAGTTACTCTTCACTCTCCATTGGGTTGATTTCTCTGTAGCATTTTGAGATTTTTCTTCAGCACTAACTGATCCCACACTTTTTCAACAACAACAACAAATCGTGTGAATCAGTGGAGTAAACACAAATGATATTTATTTCCATTGGCTAAGACTTTTCAATGTTCTTTTTTTTTTTGGTTTTCGAGACAGGGTTTCTCTGTGGCTTTGGAGCCTGTCCTGGAACTAGCTCTTGTAGACCAGGCTGGTCTCGAACTCACAAAGATCCGCCTGCCTCTGCCTCCCAAGTGCTGGGATTAAAGGCGTGCGCCACCACCGCCCGGCTCCTTTTCAATGTTTTTATAATTTTAGTAAACATTATTTTTGACTGTTATAGTAATGTCTGTAAAACTGTCTTCATAGACGTAAAAGCCAAATTGTTATGGTAATGTTTGTAAAACTGTCTTCATAGACATAAAAGCCAAATTCTTCTTTAAGCACCTCTGATATGCCTATTGAAGAAATACTATTTTTCTGAAGAGAAAATGCATTAAGAGCTATAGAGCGATTTGCTATGCTTATTCCTTCCAAATGCATGGGGATGCACATGGCTCTGCTCTTTTCTCAAGGATAGCATTGCTCCCCAACTTCTGACAAACTCCTAAACATAGCTGTGGGTGACTAGAGGACTTGAAAGTGGCTAGTGGCGTGTGAGAGTCACGACACACGTAAAATACAGCACGCAGCTCACACAGCAAGAACAGAAGACTGTAAAGAGACTTGTGAAAATTTTTATGTTGGTTTCACGCCAACATGCTAACACATAGAACATATTGAGGATATGTATTGTATGCATGTATGCATGCATGCATGCATGTACTGGAGTTGCTTTCAACTGCTTGTTGCAACCTTCAAAATGCATCTCCCAGCAAATTTAAAACTGCATGAGGCTGCCTTTAGATTTTTGTGGGATAGGTTGATCTCAGAACGAATAAAAACCAGCACAGAGAGTTTTTCTTCTAAACCAACAAGAGAATTCCTAACAGCAGCTGGCAGCGATTGTTTGCTTACATGGGCCAGGAAAGGTGTCCGGTTTCCACACAAATTATCTCCCATCATGCTGGAAGGCAGGGCAGCCGCTGCCGCCATCATTATTGGTGCAAAGCTGCAGCACGCATGGTTGGGATGCTGATGCCGATGGCCCAGGTAAGAGGTGTGGGAGCTGAAGCGTGAGCTGGTCTGACATCAGAGTCTGCGCACATACGTCCTAACAATACTCATCGAGGTTGGTGACCATCCCCCGAGGTAGCCAGGTCCAGCCGCAGGATGAAAACACTTTGCCCCCTGAAGCTAGGAAAGCCTGTCTCTATAATGATTCTGGGATGATTATTCTGCGCGTTATCTAGGTCATCTCTCCATTTTTCTTGATCTCTCTGAACCCTAATGACATCCCTGATAAAGTGGAGAGAGGAAAGAGCCCGTGCCGAAGAACGTCTTAATGATTCATCATTACACACATGTGGTGCACTTAACATGTGAATATGATTGATAAATGGCAGTTTTCATTATTAATATTAAATAATGCCAAGGCTCCTAATCCAAGGGGTCACGTGGGAAGTGAGCCAGTGACAGATGGTGTTTTCCGTCGAGTAAGAGACTACACATCAAAAGGCCTGGATAACCAATGCTGTATAGACTTCCCCAGCTGGGATTTCCGGACCTGAATCCCTCAAGGTCCTTCTTATTGTGTGTTGATTCAGGGACTTAGTGGGCTCCCACATGAGAGAACTGTAATCAAGAATGAAATAGAACTGAACTGGTTCACAGTGACTCCCTTCAGTCTTTCCTTGAGACATGTTTATTAGTAGGCATGGCTGTCAGGTTTCAGTAAAGTGGCAACATCACTAGCTGCCCTCAAGGGAAGCCAGAGCAAACAGAACTAACTGCATTGGTTGGCGTTTCAAAGTATACTAATTAATTAATTAATTAATATAAGAAAAGGGTATTTCTTGGCATACCCAAGTAAAGAAGTAACCATGCATGACAAGTCTGTGAAGTGTTCATATTTGTTGCTTTCACCCGGTATTCAAATTCATAACAAAAATTTGTGTGTGTGTGTGTGTGTGTGTGTGTGTGTGTGTGTGTGTGTTCCCACAGCACCGAGTCCACACCATTTTGACGGCTGACCTGGTTATCGTGATGAAGCGAGGAAACATTTTGGAATATGACACCCCAGAAAGCCTCTTGGCCCAGGAAGATGGGGTGTTTGCCTCCTTCGTGCGTGCAGACATGTGAAGGGACGCCTTGCAGTACTGCTCAGATTCAAGCGCCTGCAGTCAGCACACCGAGGGAGCCTCACCTTGGCCTTCACAGGGCGGCACTGTCAGCTTCAGCGGATTCCTGTATGGAAAGCTTGGGTCTCTGTTTCATGCTCGGTGTAACAGTTTCCTGAGATACACGTACTTCCTGTAGGTTCATCATTGGGTTATTTTTCTAATGTCCAGGCCGGGTTAGAATAGTCGGCTGGGTTAATACATGCAAGCTACCTTAAGAGATGAGTCAGTTTGAGCTAAGCCTAGTCAATGTCTGTCACACATGGGAGCTGAGGTGAGTCCTCTGTATAACCACACTGCCTGGGAATGCTAACCTTGCCTCGCTGTTGGGTGCCCACGTAGGGAGAGAGTAAAAAAAAACAAAAAAAAATCATTTTCTAACGAAATACTCAAGGTCATGATCAACCATAAAAGAATATTTTCTATGCTTTTAACATTAGTAATACTGTTTTTTTTAAACCTTTTCCCCTTTAAATAATTTCCTGTCACCCAAAATTATCACATTTTTGGCACCTCTGTAAAGCCAGCCTCTTCCAAGAGAAAGATCACGGCAAGGGATTGAGTATTTGAAAGTGTTATACATGTCTCTAATTTCCTCTGTCCAATAAGGAGAAAGTTCAAGTAAGCTTCCATCCTTCAGTGATAGGTCAGTTAAGCTTTCTGGAGTTTAGTTCCTTATCAGCCAGGTAATGACTCTGAACCCTGAAATGCTCTGTTATTCAGGACTCAAAAGAATACAGCTAAATGGCCTTATCCATCACACGCACATGCACTCTCTGTCTCTCTCACTTTCTCTCTCTCTATATATATGTGTGTTTGTGTGTGTGTGTACATATGTATGTATATATATATGTGTGTGTGCATATATATATATGTATACACATATATAATTTTCATGCCACATCCTAGCTGTATGCTAATCTCAACAAGTACACATTCCTCAAGGGTACCAGATTCCCTACAATACCTCTCTGTGGGAGAGTTACATAGGTAGTGAGTGCTTATTTGTTCTTGACAAATTTCACCCATAGACGTTGATGACACACATGTGGCCATGTGTCCTGTTCTAATTTTAGTGCACATGAGTGTACCAGAAATCTGCAGGCTATTAGTGTCCCCTTTTACCTAGATGCTACTTCATAAAGTCTAGCTTGGCGCACATTTGTTTCCCTGTTATTCTAGCTAAACTCTTGCCTGTCTGGTACAAGCATTGCTGAGTTTCACATCAGAGTCTTCACACATTTCAAGGTCTTGAAGACTCATAATTGATGGGGAGTGCATTTGTTTCAAGACTTAAAATTCTCGTGCATCAGAATATATCAATGTGCATTCAGAGAGGCAGAACCCTAATGTAAGAAGTTCATGAAATTGGACAAAAATGGTCCCGATTGCTTTGCTCAAGTCACCACCATTTTTGTCCCACATATAAAACTTTATTAGGAGAAAAATGACAGTTTTAGTTGCAGAAAGTCAGTAGATCACAGTCATTGCCAAAAAATTCAATCTCAAAGAGACTTTGCAAAAAAAGTTGAGTTATCTACTAAAATAGTGTTGGTTTGAAAAGGTTCTGTTGGGGCTGCATACCCATGATGTTTGCTTTCAAGGCACACTTCCTCTCACCTGGAGAGCTTTGTCTATAGACGTAGCCCCTTCAGATGCTAAACTACACTATCCTGTACACAAGGGAGTTTTGGGTCCCTGGAACCTTTACTTACTTGAGTAAATATTTGATTATCTGTGAAACCAAACCTGCCAGATGGAGTCGGGGGGATGTTCACAGTCGGTTAATCATACATTATTTTGTTTGTATTACCTTCAATGACAGAAAGGGGTTTGTAGGCAAAATTTCTCTGTGTCTTGGCAGCCTCTCCCAAATAAATACTCAGAGACTTAGTACTATTTATAAATGCTCAACTGGTAGCTTAGGCTGGTCTCCAGTCAGCTCTCACAACTTAAATTAACCCATCTGTATTAATCTGTGTGCTACCCGAGGTTTGTTTCCCTCATCCGTGAACTTCCCATGTTGCTCCCTCTGTGTCTGGCTTGCAACTCTCCAACTCCACCCTTCTTCTTCCCAGAATTCTCTCTACCCCTCAAATCCGGCCTAGCTATCAGTCAATCAGCTTTTTCTTAACAATGAGAGCAACACATCTTCACAGTGTACAGAGATTGTTCCACAGAAGGAGTTTTTAACCACTTGTTTAAAGAAAAATGTCATGGGAAAAAAATAATCTCGACAGAGTTAAACTTTACATTCATCTAACCAAATCAACTTCATAAATATTTATTCTTTACTATCTATAAAAAACAATTAAGACAAAAAAGTTCATAGCAAAATGACAGGGTCATTGTTCAAGTAAAGATAGTTTCCCTCAGAGGTGGTGCCCCTCTACTATTTCTCATGATTCTACTGAACCTAGAGTAGGTACCATAAGATCTTTCTAAGTGACTGGTATTATGATCTGGACTATACCTTGTTCATCTTTGTGCCCTTGTCACTAAAGACAAATATATAACTCCAAATATATATGGCGATTTATCCACTGATTCTTTTTACTGCTATCCACATGGCTGTAACTATGGGTTACTCTTTACTAGTCCTTGTTATGTTTATTCTATTTATTCTCAAATATTAAAGTTGTTTATTATGTATTCTGTATGTTTACTCTCTACAGTTCATGAGAACATGTTGGCTTATCTAACATAATAAACTGGTCCTTTTGTTTACTTAATTACAGTGAGCGGCTTTTCTTCCACAGACAGTTCCATTGTATGTTAACCAGTCAATGGATATTAAGTCAACATACACGCCAGCCAATACCTGACCTTCCCGCCTTCATGAATTCCAAGAGCCATGCATGTGTGCCATCACTTTAAAAACAGAGTCCAGGACTCTTTCTACTGAGTGGACTTTCTCATTCTCCCCCTCCCTTTCCCCTTCTCTTCATCATTTTTATTTTTATTTTTCTAATACCTTGAACTTGAAGTGTTTCTATGACTGGAATTTTCCCAAACATTTATTGATTGGTTCTTTTGATTGTATGATTGCTAATCTATCCCCTGTCACTTATTTTCTCACAGTCTTTGGATTCTGCTAGTATAGGACTAGTCCCATACTGACCCCATTGTCTAAAACTATATGTCACCGGTTCAAAGGCGAAAAACCTGTGAAAAGGATGCACCTGAAACTTAAATTCAGTTTTTTTCTTCAGTACCTGTATGCTATTGACATTGTTGAATTATTAAGCATTGGTAGGATTCACTGGCTCAGACTCACAAAGGAAGAGATTTTATGTTTTCCTTGCAAGCGCCTCAGATGAGATTTGTTATTGACCAAGTTTGGGTGAACTCACCTAAGCCTGCCTCACACCCTCTTCCTTCACTATTTAGCTGAGCCTGGCCTTGAACTCACTGAGCCAGTGATCCTCTGGCTTCAGCCTCCAAAGGGCTGAAGCCCCATGCTTGGCTACACTAGTTTCTCTTTGACACTGACATCACTTTATTCTGAATTACTCAGACTCCATGATGCAGAATGCATTGTACTATCACCTTAAAAACAGACTCCAGGACTGTTTCCATTGAGTGGATTTTCTCTTCCTCCTCCCCCTTCCCCTTCTCTTCCTCTTCATTTTTTTTTTATTTTTCTAACACCTTCAACTTGAAGTGTTTCTATGACAGATGTTCCTCACTGATGCAATCTTGTTTCAAATCTCGTCTGAGAAGATAGCCAGTGCTCACAGCACCATTTTCCTTTGTTTGGCCATTTCACCAGCAGAGGAAATTCTAAGCATGAATGTTTTTCATGAGAATGTGATGTATACTTTCCACACCTGAGTTACCTATCAAATCCTTTGCTTGTGATTCTGTGGAGTTTGAGTCCCAAATGGATATGTTCTATTCCATGTATAGTTCCAGATGTAAACAATGGACACAGGTGCCTGGTTTGCGGGCGGGGGTTGTTGCGGGTGTTTCCCAGTTTCCCAGGGTGGAAGGAGTGGAAGGGATCATAATGGCTGTTCTCTTTTCTCTGTCACATTTTGTTCTTCAAATATTTTCATCTTTACGTGTTGATGTGTTTGCACTGTGTCTTCTACATAGGATTTAAATCACCTCTCATTACATGCCCTGCAGCAAATTTCTGCCGGCCATTCACATGATAGCCACCAATACCCTGTTTCTCAAAGAGCAAAGGTCCCGAAAGTCATGCCAATTAGAACTGGAATTCGGGGAAATCGGGGCTCAGGAAAACCGTTGATGGGGACATATCTAGAAGTCAGTCTGGCCACTCCCTCAGTTCCCTTGTCTCTGGGTTTTCATGTTCTTTCTGTTACATTTACCATTTCTGCTGCCTTTTTGCCTCGCACATAGACTTTATGAAGAACTTTAACGTTTTCTCACCTTCCACACAGCCGTTATGACCAATTTAACACAAAATTCTCCAGTTTTCAAGCTTATAACCACCTCTGCGTCTCACGTTGTTTGCCCAAAGGATGGACAAGTGAGTGATCACCTTCCCCAAGGTCCTTTCTCTGTATACCTGAGACAACTTTGCCCTGCATCTGTCTAAGTCAAGGATTTGCCTCTGAGGTCAAAGCTGTGACCAGGGGGTATGCACTGATCAGCAGTAAAGTCTGGCTTGGAGGTTTGGCTTGGTCGTTAAGATACCCAAGTTCAGCTCCCAGTACCCATGTTGGATGACTCACAGCCACTTGGAATTACAGCTCCAGGGATCCCACTTCTTCTTCCAGGAGCCCTTCAACTCACACATGCACACACTCTTTCTTCCCACACACATGTATATTTAATTAAAAAGGAAATAATTTAAAGACGTAAATCTTTATGCTGATGAAAATTTAACACAAATTAGAAGTGATGTGACAGCCTGTGATCTCATAAAATCCAAACCACCAATAGTAGTTCTAAGAAGGGAATGATGCACTGCACTGACCCCTGATGAACTGCACTGACCCCTGATGGACTGCACTGACCCCTGATGGACTGCACTGACCCCTGATGGACTGCACTGACCCCTGATGGACTGCACTGACCCCTGATGGACTGCACTGATCCCTGATGGACTGCACTGACCCCTGATGCACTGCACTG
>JAQHUG010000222.1:568719-595973 GCA_028555095.1 Dicrostonyx torquatus | reverse complement strand
CTTCTTCATGCACAAGAATAAAGAACATGTAGTGGTAATGTACATGAGTTGATTTATTCCGTTTGCCCTCAGATGCAGTTAGCCTGCCATAGGGAATCTTTCTGGACCCTGAGAGCTTTAATGATCTTAACTCATGCACGCTAAGCAAGTGCTCTGCCACTGAACTCTACTCCCAGGACCACCTGAATAGCAAGTCTTCCTCACCCTGAGGCTCTATGAACTTACCTCTCCTGCAATGTTTATATTTCATTTATTTTAGGGAAAATATTTCAAATGTATAACAAATTTCTGCAGTTTGGCAGAGGTTGTTATATTATCCATTTAGTTCTAACAATAAATAAGGTAATATGAAATTTTACAATTTTTAGAAACCATTCTCAACTATTTAATTCCAGTATGGACCTGTTTATAGAGCTGAGTGTCCTTTTGGAAATCTTACAAACCTTCAGAGTATGGTGTACAATCAATAGTTGTACAGCAAACTGACTCCACGAAACTTTTTTGCTCAGATAATCCCTACCTGAAGTAAAACCCCATGTTTCATGGTAGAAAAGAAAACCCCCAGCCTCCCTGGGCTCAAATTTAAAAGTCCTTTTAAATCTTTCAGCTTTTGTAATCCCTTCTGCAGCCTCTGCAGCCTCCAGGCAGCTTCTGCAGCTGGCCTTTCCTGAAAGGTGGCAGTCAGCAGTCACTCAACAAGAGGTTCTGGAAAATGTCCATTCTTCTTTCCCAAGCACGCCATGAGTCACCGGGTTTGCAAAACCTTTGAACGCACAGGGTAGAGAAGGACATGTTTGGAAATCTCTCCCTAAGCACTAGGAGCTTCCCCTGCAGAGCAGAGGCCTGCCTCATGAAGATCTCTCTCTCTTTCACACTGTGCTGTCAATACCCAAGTCCAGGCCCTGGAAACACCAGCAGCTAACATCTCTTCCTCATTTCTTGGGGTGAGAGTGGGGCCTTTACAGCTTTATTTAGAGCTAACATTTTATAACTTCAGTGTAGAGAATGCTGACAGATATTCTCTCCTTCGTTGAAAAAGCCACTTTTCTCTTGGTGATACTCATGATTCAGTAAAACAGGCATAGTGATGACCGAGTTCTTGTCTTATTATTAGCGTTTTGTTTTGTTCCTGTCCAGTATTTTTCATCAGTCCAATTTAAGAGCTGCAAAGGCACCAATACAGCTATTGATTGTACACCATACTCTGAAGGTTTGTAAGATTTCCAGAACACTCAGCTCTATAAGATGATAATACATAGTCCCTTATTCTCTTAGCCTTAGATTAAGGAGAGAATTAGATAATAACCAAAGGAATCTACAGGCTATACCTCCTTCCCTTCCTCTTGCTCTGGCTCCTTGACGAGAACCAATCCTCACATATTAACAAGAGTTCATAAGCGCATGACCTAGGGCAGGCACTGTCCAAGACACTGTATACAGGACAACTTGTCTTATCTTTGAACATGTCCATCTTCTTCTGTTACTGCAGCAGAAAGACCCAAAGTTAGGTATTGTATAAGGGGAGGGGAGTTACTTGGATTTGTTTGGTTTGGGGACTGCAAGGTCAAGATCGAGCACCTCTGGAGAAGACTTCAAGGAAGGGTGCATCATGTGCCTGAGATCACAAGATCACACGGGGCATGCAGCCAGAGATTCAGACAGAACAGCCTGCTCTCCTGAGAACTAATCCACCCCTCAAGATCAGCCTCGGTGTCCTCAGCAGAAGAATGGATGCAGCAGGCACTCAGAGTGAAATTTCATTCAGTCACAAAGAGGGAAGACTAGCATGATGAGGTGGCTCAGCAGGAGAGGGCATTTGTCCTCAAACCTGATGGCATGAGCTCAATCCCCACACCCCAGGTGGTAGAAAGAGACCTGATGCCCCCAAAGGTCTCCTTTGACTTCCACAGGAACGCCTTGGCATTTGTGCCCAAGTCCCACACATATGCAAAATAGTAATACATTTTTTTTGCAAAGAATGACATTATTATTTGTAAGAAAATAAATGGAACTGGAGTTTAGCGTACTGAGTGAAATAAAACAGACCCAGAAAAACAAATATAACTTTCTCTCAGACAGAGGACTGGGATGTACATACAGGGGAATATGGACAAATTACAATAGACTTAAATGAATATGCCTTTTTGAAAGCCATCTCTCTGTACAATAAATATAAAAGCATAAAAGTTTTAAGAAGGATGGCCAACAGTAGTTATCTTCTGAGGACTACGCCTTTATGACTTGTTTACCTCTTAAAAATCCCATCACTCCAGAGGCTAGGGAGATGACTCGGTCGATAAGAGTGCAGAGGACTTCTGTTTGGAGACACAGTGCCCAGATAAAAAGCCAGGCTGGTGCCATGCACTTGTATTCCAGGTGTTGGCAAAGCAGAGCCTGGAGGATCCTTGAGGTTTGCTAGTCAGCTAGTCTGGTCTAATTGGTGAATGCTAGACCAATGAAAGATTAATCTCAAAAAGTGAAATGAATTGAGTCTGAGAAACAACACCTGAAATTAACTTCTGACCTCCACAACCTGCAGACTCATGCACATCTGCACCTGCACACATATGTGTGCACACACAACATATAAACAGAACACACACTCACACACAAAGTATTTTGTCATTTCTCACAATACCACACCTGAGAGCAAGTTAACGGCCCAGTAGCTCTTGGAGGACACATTGACCGTATCCAAACCCTCAAATCCACAGCACCCTCATCACAAGCGGAATGATGTGGGATTTCCCTCTGTATGCTGTGTTTACCATTAATGAATAACGAAACTGCTTTTGACCTATAGCTGGGCAGAATTTAGCTAGGTGGGGAAAACTAAACTGAATGCTGGGAGAAAGTAAGGTGGAGTTAGAGAGAAGCCATGGAGCCGCTGGAGATAGATGCTAGAAACTTTTCCCAGTAAGCCACATGACACATGGCGATATACAGATTAATAGAAATGGGTTAAATTAATATAAGAGTTAGCCACTAAGAAATTAGAGTTAATGAGCCAAGCAGTGATTTAATTAATACAGTTTCTGTGTGATTACTTCGGGTCTAAGCTAGCCTGGTGGCCAGTAACCAACAAGTGGCCTCCTCCATGAAGCTTCTCGCATCTCTGGAACAATGTGTTTTATTCCATCTTATTGGAAGAATTTATACCTTCTCATTAAAGACATTTTATTTGTGGTGAAAGATTTTATTCTTGTTTTATATTTGCCCCAAATAACCTCAGAGGAGTGTAAAGCCACATCACTGGGCATTTTTTTTTTTTTGGTTTTTCAAGACAGGGTTTCTCTGTGGCTTTGGAGCCTGCGTTGGAACTAGCTCTTGTAGACCAGGCTGGTCTCGAACTCACAAAGATCCGCCTGCCTCTGCCTCCCGAGTGCTGGGATTAAAGGCATGCGCCAGCACCACCCGGCAATGGGCATTTTTCATGTAGTTGGACCACGGATGGTAAACCGTTCCTCAGAAGAGTGCCCGATGGGGAAAGCGGTGTGAGAGCAAACCTTCTAAGCTTGCCACAGCTGTTCACTCACTAGGCAGATGAGTTCGCATAAATTACTTCACTGCGCTCTAAACTTACAAGGAATGTGAGGAAAATAACCGAGTTCTCACTGGTTCTCACTGGATGTCACAGCCTAGTCTCTGGCTGACCCTCAGTCCTTCCTAGGTAAGTTAGGGTTGGATGGACCACTGATGTGTCCTACTTCTGTCTTCTCTGTTAGCTGCACTGCTCTTGGTGGCAGTGTTCAAGCATGTCCAGCTATTGCCAAAACCTTCACAGAAGTTCTTGAGTTCCCTGAAGGGCTCATGGCCCAGGATGGGTGCATGCACAAGGTGAACCTCCAGTAGTCTTCCTCAGGTGGAGTCCATGTTGCTTTTGAGAAGCATTCACTGAAGCTTCCCAGGCCTAAAGCTCTCAGATTAGGGTAGATTAGTCTGGCTGGTCAGCGAACCCCAGAGATCTTGCAGTCCCCGTCTCCCCAGTTTTAAGATGACAAACTTACACACAACTTTGTGGGGATTGAACGCTGCTCCTCTTACTTGCATGGCCAACGTGTACTGACTGAACTCTCTCCGCAACCCCTGATTGATTGTTCATAAACCTTTATGTTTCATAATTATACAAGCCTCTCCTTCTGTGGTTAACAGACCACCGTTTCCTCTCTTCCCCCTGAGAGCAGAGAGCTTGTTTTATCCACCTAGATGCAAATAAAAGCGTATTGGTTTTTATTGACTTTCTCACGTTGCAACTTTCTGACTCACACTCACTCATGAGCTGGTTTACTTGAATTAACACAGTAACTGGTTGCAAATCTTTTTCGTTTGCCATTCTGTAGGATCTCTTTGACAAGATGAATGACCTGTTTAAAAGAACAGAAATACTTATTATACAGCATACACGTACACACCTAACTCAGACAGAAATATTTCCAGAATGCCCTGACAGGGAGCTGTGAAGAGTTACACTGTCATTCTCAATTGTTGATAGCACTCTGAAAGTGAGTTTGTGGCATGCTGTTTTGATTACCAGTTTATGTAATGTTTTATTGTGCTGATTCCAAAGAAATATGTTTCCAAGTGGTTTCGATGAGGACTCATATAAAGCAGCACCGAGAAAATCGACCAACCACCATCCTGGCTGTTGATGCAAATGCTCCAACTGTCATCAGGAAGGTTTTCCAAATTCCAAAGTCAAGAGTTGAAAACTCCACAAGTCAAGTCTAAGGCGAAGTCATCAGACACAAAGACCCCACCCTTCATCTCAGAAGTCATTTCCAGGGCCTCACCAATCTTCATTTAGTAACCATAGCAACTGGCAGTTGAGAAAGATACCAGTCTGTCACCCCTCCCTTGCCTGCAAGCACCTGGCAAGCTTTTTTTCTTTCTTTTTTTAAAAAAAATATTTATTTATTATGTATACAATATTCTGTCTGTGTGTATGTCTGCAGGCCAGAAGAGGGCGCCAGACCTCATTACAGATGGTTGTGAGCCACCATGTGGTTGCTGGGAATTGAACTCAGGACCTCTGGAAGAGCAGACAATGCTCTTAACCACTGAGCCATCTCTCCAGCTTCCCAAGCTTTATTTCTTTAGAGAGTAAGAACATCAGGAGCCTCTTTATAATCATTCTTTTTCTTGTTGCTAGGATGAAACACCTGAAAAGCATGGTGTGGAAAGAGGGCTTTGCTTGTGCTTACCGTTTGGAGGATACGATCTAGCATGATTGGGAAGACATGGCTGCAGGAGTGTGAGGCAGATGGTCCGCCTGCATCCTCAGCCAGGGAGCAGAGCAGGTGTGCTGTAGGCAACAGCAGCAGAGAGACATTGGAGAACAGAAAAAACTTCTGAATTATATCAGCCAGTGTATTTCAAGGATGTGTTGACCTCACAATGGAAACCAGGAGATGTGGTACATTGGGGAAGAGGTTTTGCTCTTGTTTCCAGAGGAGAAGAAAAGCTATGAATACCATCAAAATTAATAAAGAAAAATTCAGAGTTTCTGTCTTGTGTCATCTAGTGTAGGACAGAAAGAAGAAAGAACTTAGGAAAAATTTTAATTTTCTCCATACATGTTTTTGTCTATATCACACTTTCATTGAGTATATGCCTATATAAATAATGTTTAAGTTTTCCACAATGAACAATGAATTTTCCTACAGTAATCTTTGAAGTTTCCAGGAAGAAGATGGGGCCCCACAACAAAAACTCCACCTGGTTGATATGGCGTCATGATGCTGATAGTGCTACTATAAGACCTGTTTTGGGTACCAGCTGCTCAAGATGGTTCCAACTTGGTTAGCTGAAATTGCGCACCTTTTTTACAACGTTCTTGACAGAACTCTAAATAGGAGCCTGATACTACTGAAAACTCAGAGACTACTTGCAATTAAACCAGATAGTAATCTTGAAATTTAACCATTATTTTACTTTCACAGGATCCCATAGAAAGAACATCATCCCCATGAAAGCTGGAAGTAACTCTAGAAGATGACGTCGCCTCTCCCATCAAAGTTTGTCCTTGGGGTTAGGGACATCTATTAGGGGTTAATTATAATAGGGTTGGGGTTGTGGTGGAAATTATGTAGGCTCAGGGAACTCCTTAAAAAAAAAAGAGAGAAATTGGATGGGATAACAGGTAGATTACTGTGAGCTTACTCACACTAATAATAATAGTGAGTAATAGTGAGATTACTTGTGAGCTATTATTTATAGCAATTTACATTGGTATAGATTCTTATATATTGATACAAATTCAAATTATATTGAATATGCTCCTATTTCTGTCTGCAGTATTTGTACACCTAGGCAAAATTATTTTGTCATGTTGTATGCATGCATGCATGCTTTTACCTCTGCTTAAGACATTTTGTATATTAATATAATTTTAGGATATATTTATCATGTTGCACTATACATTTCTACCTCTGATCAAGATACTTATACATTGTTCACATTTTGAGATCATTGTCCTCATTTATAGCACAGTTGTTTAAAGATTGTTTAATATTCTAATATGAAGTCTTCATCTTTAAGTTATAAGGTATTAAGATTCATAAGCCAATAGTCATCCATGTTTGTCATACTTATAGTTAGACTATCAGGTTCTTTAAATACATAGAGATTGTATTCCACATAGATAGATAATCTTCAACCACCTCAAAGAGCTGTAGAATATGACATTTAAATAACTTAGGGTTCTGTTGACATGAGACACAATTGCTCCTGGCAGCACCAATCTATTCCCGAGAGCATGTTGAGCACCAAAGAAACTACACTTGGAGCTTGTTTTCTTCTTGGCAAAACTAGCCTTTGGGCAAGGAACTGCCCATGCCTCGACCATTGACAAAATGCACAATGTCTGGACAGGAGAAGCAAGATACAAGAGAAAGAACTATCAAATCTTGCCAAGACTAGGTAAGACAGTTTTGAAAAATTTCCTGAAAATGGTTTATCAGTTACTCTAAGCCTTAACCAAAGTTGATTGCTCCAGTGTTGCAAATGAGACTTTGGGTGATTGCCCAGTTGTCTGCATCATTTATTCCACATTTTGGAAGTTGCTTGATTGCACTTCCTGTTTACTCAGGTAATATTATTTCCCTTCTCAGGTCTCCAATGAGTTGAAGACTAGATAGTTGTAATTACTTTCCTCTCATGACTTGGCCAAGTTATTTCTAATACAAGACTTACACTCCTTAGGCTAGGATGATTATTGAAACATTTATCATGTTTCTTGCTTGATATTGTTTATGCTGGTTGTAATTCTAATTTTTATACTTAATATTTGTTCTTATTGTATATAATTTTGTATTATGCTTAAAACTCTCTTATTTAAGCAAAATGGGGAGTTGCTGTGGGAATTCCTTCAGCTGGTAGCTTTTAAGATACCAGCCCACATGGACATAGCCTCTTATATTATAAATGCCGATGTAAAGTGCGTGATCGCTCTCTCTTCTGGCTACTGGATTCGGCTCCTATTTCCTGTTCATGCAGAGGACTGTGATCTGTGATTCTACCCCTAAATAAATAACCCTTTATTACACTCAATTCTAAGCTCATGTGGGGTTTCTCTTTAGTGCCCATCTTCACAGGTGGGTGCTGGTGCTCAGCTCCCTTACTCATTTCTTTGCTCAGTCTAGAACCCCAACCAGTGGGATACTGTCCATGCTCCAGATGAGTCTTCTCCCCTCAGCTAACTCTCTCTGGAAATACATTCACAAATCTCCTAGGTGATTCTTAAGCCAGCCAACTTGGCAATAAAACCAAACCCTCACACTCTCTATCCCTAAATAATAGCTTGTAGTGCCTACAAATAACCGGACTTCCACATGGGCAAGTATTTGTGTTAAGAAAGCTACTGACTGGGCTGCCCAGGGAGCATTGCATTCAAGCCTATCACCTGCTGCCTTATGGGTGCTTCCTAGCTGCTGACTAGATTCATTTCTGCTATACCAGGGCTCTTGCCCACATTCCACGGCTGTCTACTTGTCTATGAAATGTCTTTCCCTTGGTTTTCAATATACTCCAAATAGACCTAGTTTTTCAAAGATGAGATTGGGTACCAAACAATCCACGAACGTTCCCCTGGTATCCCAGCCTGTTCTTCTTTGTCCTGAATCCCTATGGTACCTTCTGTATTTCATTTTACTTGACATTTTAATCTTTTATTATTTATTTCATTTGTATAAGTGTTTTGCCTACACGTATGTCTAGGCACCACATGCATGCCTGGTGCCTACAGAGGTATGAAGTGGATGTTGGATCCCCTGGAACCGGAGTTACAGATGGTTGCGAGTCACCATACATGTGCTGGGAATTGAACCCAAGTCCTCTGGAAGAGCAGATCATTCTTGATTGTGTCAGATCTTATCAATATCCCATTTCTTCTACTATTGCCGTCTGTCTCTGAAGATCAGCAATAGTGACATATATTTATATATTTCTAGTTATATAAATACATAGTATATGTTTAATAACCAGACATGGTAAATCACTTCTTTAGTCTTAGCATTCAAGAGTATTGCCTTGAATTTCAGGCCTGTCTAGGCTATATAGTGAACTACAAGCTAGCCTGGGTTACACAGTGAAATCCTGTCTCAAAGGACAGCAGTAAAATCACTTAATGGGAGAGAAGGAGTAGGGGTGTGGCTTGGTTGGCAGAGTGCTTGTCTAGAATGCACAAACTCTGAAAGCAGGCAGGATGCCACCTGTCACCCCAGCACTTAGATGATGGGGGCGGGAGGATTTGAAGTTCAAGGTCCGTCCTAAGCTACACAGCAAATTTTAGGCCAGCTTGGAATATATGATGCCCTGTCTTATGGGGAAAAATGTTAAATGTTTTTTTGGTGTTAAATTAGCAGACGATAAACTGCACAGCACGCTGCACTGCAAACTGTATTTCAGTGACGGGTCTCACTGCACAAGTGGCATCTAGGTGGCTGCTATCCGGTCACAATAGCAGAGAACAAAGGACGCAGAAAGAAGCCACTGAGGGGACAGGCACTCCAGCCTTCAAGGGGTTAAACAGATCTACCCACAATGGAAAAAAGGAGGTGGGGAGAACTCATTTTCCTTCATTAAAGACTAATTTTAGGTCTTTTTAGTAAATGAGCATGTTGTTTTTACTTCATATACTCTCGACCCCCAAGTCTGGGAAAACACATAAAATTTCCAAGAATTAAATTTTCCATTAATCCAAGCGCCAAAAACAGAGGCTTGGCCCTCAGGAGAAAGCACGTGTGTCCCTCCTGGCTCCTTCTCAGAAGCTATAGAAAGACATTTACTATACAATCCTTCTTCTTTGCAAATGCACTGACTTATCATTCCTACAATCCAGACGGGCAGGGTAGGGCGGGGCGGGGGAGGGATGTTGGGGGGCGGGGAGACCACAAGTCAGAAACCCAGAAACCTGAGCACTGACTGCGCCTTGATGGTGCCAAGCTGTAGACAGCTCGTCCTGCTGATTGTAAATTTCTTTATTGGAAGAGATTGCTGATGGAGTTTTTGCTGTTAGTCTCTATCTCTTCGCTCCTCTCCTCTCCTCTCCTCTCCTCTCCTATCCTCTCCTCTCCTCTCCTCCTCTCTCCTCCCTCCTCTCCCCTACCTTCCGTGTGTGTGTGTGTGTGTGTGTGTGTGTGTGTGTGTGTGTGTGTGTGTACTTAAGTTCCCAAGAATCGGTCTTAACTGGTGAAGTACTTTATTAGAAAGGATTTCAACTCTCTCATCCTCTGTACTAATGCTCTCAGGGCTGGGACCCCCACCTCACCCCACCCCACCCCACTCCTCTCTACCTCATCCCACCCAGAACACCTAAACTCTCTCCATCTGGTTTTATTCAATCCTGAAGCAACCCAGTGATCTCCCAAAGTTACAATTAAAAAATAATAAATTAAAATCCCTTTGCGTCAGTGAACTTGGACTCAGTTCTCTGAGCGGCGAGCCTTTTAAAGACGTGTGCGTCGGACCAGCAGCCGAGTAGCGGCTACTGGGAACCGAGCTGACTTGGCGGGTGCCTCCTCCCGCGGTGGTCCCTCCCTCCTGGCCCTCTCCCTCCTTCCCCAAGACTGGTCTCCGCCTCCACCTTCCCCTGCTCACTTGGAGGTCTGGCCCCAACTAGGCGGCTGAGGAGCTAGCAGAGCACAACCCCAGCAGCTCTTCTCCCAACTTCTCCCCCGCCCTCCAGGAGACCGGCAGCAGTGAGGGAGGGGGGACCAAACCCATCCATCGTCCTCCAGCCCTCCTCCCCGCGTGCACAGTGAATCGCACCTTCTAGAGTCTTAACTCAGTTCTGGAGGACCAGCATCCCCCCCCGGATCTGCCCCTCGGGCTGTGGCGGCCCCTGCTCCCGGGATGCGAGAGACAGGGACCCGCCCGCCGTGTGCCTTGCGGTGCGCGGAGCTCTCGCCACTGCGCGCGCTGCCCTGAGTCTGTAAGTTGCGTTGCTCCTCCCGGGGAGAAAGAATTAGGGGAAGCCTGTCACAGCCCAGCCCGTGACTTCAAAGCCCACACAGCCCAAGTGCACCCAGCAGGGCTCACGCCCTGAAGTTCACCGCAAGCTCTGCTTGTGTGTCTGATCCTTGCGTTGCCAATTAGTTTCCAGTATATAGTGTGATAGGTAGAGAAGGGAGGGGAGGCTAGGTAGGTTGCTTTTTAAAATGCGTCTCGTAAATGCTTCAAATTTAAATAATTCATTTTCAAGTTCAAAAGTGCAGCTCTTGGTACCTTGTCAATTATGGTTAACATTTTCTTAAGGAGCAGGAAGCGATTTCTTCGCTGCTACTATAAATAAGACGTCCTCTTTCTTTACTTTCAACCCTGCTACTTTACTTAAATAACTAGTGGGTAGTCAACGCAGCTGGCTTTAATTTTCTTCCTTACCGGCGTGCGCACATATCCTTGCCCTAATCCTGAGACGCGGTGAATCACAGAATTCTCTTCGAGCCTGTATTTACAGAGAATGCTCTAAGATTTGCATATCTGAGCAAAGAGCGCTCAGGGATAACAGGGAAGAGGCAAAAATAATTCTTCTGGTTCTGAAAAGGAAAAAAAAAATAATCCTCTGGTTCAAAAGTTTTCTCTGGGTTCTCAGACTTTAGACACAAGCTAGCTTCTCGTTTGTATTGTTGAGCACATCTTCAATTTTGCATGCCACTTCGTGTGTGTATGAAAAGGTATCCCCTATGTACAAGGACCCGAGGCGAGGAAATGAAGTTGGCAGATTTTAATAAGCGGTTTTTGTTTTTTGTTTTTTTTCTGGCGTAGGAGGACGCGTGTGGAGGAAGGGAGCCGCAGGTTCGGGCAGGTGCATAGACAGGCTATGGTGACAGGAAAATGCTGGCCAGGAAGAGCATCATCCCCGAGGAGTATGTACTGGCACGCATCGCTGCCGAGAACCTACGCAAGCCCCGCATCCGCGACCGCCTGCCCAAAGCCCGCTTCATTGCCAAGAGCGGAGCCTGCAACCTGGCGCACAAGAACATCCGTGAACAGGGGCGCTTCCTGCAGGACATCTTTACCACCTTGGTAGACCTGAAGTGGCGTCACACGCTGGTCATCTTCACCATGTCCTTCCTCTGCAGCTGGCTGCTCTTCGCTATCATGTGGTGGCTGGTGGCCTTCGCCCACGGGGACATCTATGCTTACATGGAGAAGAGCGCCATGGAGAAGAGCGGCCTGGAGTCCACTGTCTGTGTCACCAACGTCAGGTAAGAATAAAATGGGGTGACATGGGGGGTTGGCAGCAACGTCGAAATAAAAATCTCTTTCATGTAGTTGATTGTGAGATCAGGGGTTTTCATTGGACAGTTTAGAAACAAAAACGAAAGCAAATTTGGGGTGCAGGGTGGAGGCCAACACTTTGATGGCTGAGTCTCTGAGACTGCCTGACTGCTTCTTTGGGTTAACCTTGGATGGCTCCAAAGGATTCCTGACTCCCCAAACCTCGGCTCAGTTTTATCATGATGTTGATGTCCTGTATGCACACCAGTCTACCAGGAGTATCGTGCAAACGTGAGAAACATGTTTACATGAAGTGCCCTTGATTTTAAAATATGCTCACAACAAAATAATTTAAATAACTGTAAGCCCTTCTTCAAGATTATTTTGATGTCTCTGATAGATTGCTTTAGATTCAAAAATGAAAGCTTAAACTCAGCAGAGACGTTTTCAGTGAAATGTAGTTCAGGTTTTCACGGAAGAGGCTGAGTAACAAGTGAATCCTGAAGACTCCTTTCTAAAACTCCCACAGGACAGAAACAAGAGAGCTTTTCGTTACACAAATTTGAGCCATTGTTTATGGATGCTTCAAAGACAGCTAAAGCGCCTTTGATTTCTGTGGCTCTCCCTTGGTATTCCCAGGAGACCCAAGAATGTCTCACTGGGGCAAAGTTCCTCTTAATCTGTTTCGTTGGATGGAGATACGATTTATATCAAATGCAGAAATGTTCACTGGATAAAAACAGTGGCAATACTGGAAAAAAATCTCCAGGGTGTTTTCTGAATCATGTTACAAATTCACACAATTTATCAGGCAGGAAATGGTTAAGAAGGAGACATTCAGTGGCCCGGGATCCTGTAAAAGATGAATGGTATGACCAGAAGCAGAGCCTCTCATGACCTTACCCACTCTCCCTGTTGGCCAGACCAGAGCATCAACAGATCACCTTAGACCATGCCGAGATCCCCGCTCAGATTTGGGGAGAACGCTATGTCCTAGACTAATCTGCAGCTTTACCACTGGGCACATAGAACTGTCTTTTCTCCAATATTTGTCTCAGGGACAATGTGGATAAGAAGGCCCGGTGAACAGAGCATGAGGGATGCAGAGAACAAAGTCCCTTGTGTAAAACATTTGTAGTTAATATGTTACTGTCATACAGCGTCTCTGAATAACTTATTGGCATTGGTACGGCTGAGGAGGGTGCCGTATTCAAAGAAGTTTCCAGCAAATAGGCAAGAGATCCCAACAAAGAAAAGTGAGAGATATGATCATGACAACCTTGAAAACAAATTAATTTTACTCAAGACAATCTATTGTCACTGTCTATGAAAAAGAAATCATTCAGCAAACGTAAATATAATATAGATAATCAAAAGAGATTATTCTTCCTATGAAGAGAGTTTTATAGTGTTCAGTGGCTCCTAAAAGTTGCTTCTTGTTACTTCCCATTTTTCAAACAAGACATCCCGAAGAATATCTATTTCCTAGATGCCTGCCTGCTGGTGTTGAGCCATGGGAAACGGTGTCAGAATTACAAAGACGTCAACTTGACTTTATCAGTATAGAACAGTGCTGGCTTTTAAACCGCACTCCTTAGCATTATTTAAAGCTTCGTTCTCTTTCTAGAGAACTTAAAAGATGCTTAATAATCCTAATTATTTGAATTTCCATTCCTTTCATTCCTTTCATAAATTCAGTGTCAGCCGAACGATCAAATTTGGAAGCGATTTTATTTCCCGGCTTTCCCCTAGTGTTCCCAAACATCATGAGATCACTCTCACTGTGATCTTGCTTTCTCCTTTATGCAGAAGACTTTCTACCATGAATCAGAAACTACGTTATTTTTCTCATTATTATTATTCAGCTGGTACACCCTCCCCAGCTCTGCCTCCCCTAAATGCTTTTTATCTTGAGACTGCTTAGCCTGACAGGTGGCCAGAAAAAGATAGGATCTTATGCTGGCTAGAGAAATTAAATTCCGTTTTAAAATAAACAGTATAAAACCATAGCCTACAATCCATTTCTGAAGCCAAGGAGACAGACTTTGGAGAGGGAAATCCCTCACTGGGCTCTTCTCTAGCACATTAGCCATTATTAAACCCAGTGCTATATGTGTGCTGTGGCCTCTTCTGGAATCTCGCCCTACTACGTATATAGTATTTTCAGACCATGCCATATAGCTCTTGGTGTGTAGGTAGGGCAGAAGTCAGTTCTTACAGTTTTGCACAAATCCTTTTAGCCAAAACAGAGATAAACAGCCCCTTTCTGACCCTACTTAAAAACTGATGGATGTGTACGCTCTCCTGGCTCCCTGCCAAAGTGCAGTGTGTTCCGAACGCTCCAAGTTCAAATGCTTTCTTCCCTTGCTGTGCTTGGCACGCACAAATAGTATTTTCACAGACTGCTAATTTAATTTAATTTTCATAGGGTTTCTCGCCTATGAAATTAGAGAAGTTTGGGGTTGGGGTGTGTGGCAGGAATAGGGGCTGTGAGGACCACAGCAGTACTGGGTATGTAGCCAAGTGCATACCTTGCTAATAACCAAAAGCGATGCTTTGTAGTCCGAGGTTAAGCGGAGTTATCCAGGAGGCTTTCAGAGAGGCTCAGGTCCACTAGGAGCCAGCAAAGCATTGTGCATTCGCTAAGATGGAGAGGAGACGTACAGCCACAAAACAATAACAACAAAACAAACAAGCAAAAAACTCCTCAAAAAAATCCCAATGCCTGTTGGCACCTTCCTCTTGCCTCTTTGAGAACACCAGGCCAGAACTGGTAGGACTCAGGGGAGTCGTCTTTACATTGGTCTTGACACAGTCATTTACTAAGTGACATTTGAAACTCTCTCCATAGCTTCCACGTTCTCTGGGTTACTTAGGAAACAGAACGAGATAATCAGAGAAACTGCTATTCCTCCAAATAGTAGTCATTCTTATTTAAGTTTTAATGTTTGGAGATGGCGTCTTTTATCCTGTGTTTTATCACTGTGCTAAGTTGTGTAAACACAACAATTAATCACTGACTAATGACTGTAATTTTATGAGTTATAAATAATAAATATTGCGCTTGTTACTCAGTACCTTCTGTAGGATTCAAATCTCTTAAACACAAGAAAGTCATAAATAAGAAACACCTAGCTGGTATAAAATTTCACAAAATAAGTTGCGCTTTGGTGAAAGTGGAATATATCTACAATTTATATTTATTTATTTTATGAATGTTGTTGCACGATATATGATCTAGGAAATATTATTGAAATTGTGTCCCCAAATCTGGACGTACATTCTTAGGTGCAAACAGAAAGGGGAATAGCAGGGAGGGGGAAAGGGAGAAAAAAAGATAGTGGGAGGGAGTGGGGGAGGGGAGGAGAAAATGCTTATATTTAAAATTAGTCTTTCCAGAATTTCTTACTAGACTCGAGACTGTTTTCACCATGTGGTCTCTGGCCTGGCATTATTTCTGATGTCATTCCTTACAGGTCATTCACGTCTGCGTTCCTATTCTCCATTGAGGTTCAAGTGACCATCGGGTTTGGCGGGAGGATGATGACGGAGGAATGCCCTCTGGCCATCACGGTTTTGATTCTGCAGAACATTGTGGGTCTGATCATCAACGCGGTCATGCTGGGCTGCATCTTCATGAAAACAGCGCAGGCCCACAGAAGGGCGGAGACTCTGATTTTCAGCCGCCACGCTGTGATCGCGGTCCGTAACGGCAAGCTTTGCTTTATGTTCCGGGTGGGTGATTTGAGGAAGAGCATGATCATTAGTGCCTCAGTGCGTATCCAGGTAGTCAAGAAAACAACGACGCCCGAAGGGGAGGTGGTGCCGATTCACCAGCTGGACATTCCAGTGGATAATCCCATTGAGAGCAATAACATCTTCCTAGTAGCCCCTTTGATCATCTGCCATGTGATTGATAAGCGTAGCCCCCTGTATGATATCTCAGCAACTGACCTTGCCACTCAAGACCTGGAGGTCATAGTGATTCTGGAGGGTGTGGTGGAAACCACTGGCATCACCACGCAGGCACGGACCTCCTACATTGCCGAGGAGATCCAGTGGGGACACCGCTTCGTGTCGATCGTGACCGAGGAGGAGGGAGTGTACGCTGTGGACTATTCTAAATTTGGTAATACTGTGAAGGTGGCTGCCCCAAGATGCAGTGCCCGGGAGCTGGATGAGAAGCCTTCCATCCTGATTCAGACCCTCCAAAAGAGTGAACTATCACACCAGAATTCTCTGAGGAAGCGCAACTCCATGAGAAGAAACAACTCTATGAGGAGAAACAACTCCATCCGAAGGAATAACTCTTCCCTCATGGTGCCTAAGGTGCAGTTCATGACTCCGGAGGGAAATCAGTGCCCATCAGAATCATGACTGCAGGACGATTCTGAAACTGTCACTCTGAGTTCTGATGACTGACAACCCTGAGACAGTTACTCATTGAGTTCTGATGACTGACAGCTCTGAGACAGTATCACTGAGTTCTGATGACTGACAGCTCTGAGACAGTATCATTCAGTTCTGATGACTGACAGCCCTGAGACAGTACCATTGAGTTCTGATGACTGACAGCTCTGAGACAGTATCATTGAGTTCTGATGACTGACAGCCCTGAGACAGTTACTCTTTGAGTTCTGATGTCTTGACAGTCCCAAGAAAGTTACTCATTGAGTTCTGATGACTGAATATTAGACTGAGCACCAAGATAGGGCTGGAATACAGTATTCATAGTTTAATGCACTGAAAAATGTTTTATATTCAAGAAATAAAACTTCCTGTACTAATGAACAATAACACTCAGTGCAGAAGACTCTCGACTCACACTTGTTTCCACACAGAATGTCACTGAGACATGCTAAACTATTGCATAGAACACAGAAGGTATTCATGGCTCTCATTTTGAAACACGATTTAGGACTGGACCTGGAATTCCACACCTGGCCGAGGATTGAGTCTGTCTGAAAGATGGTATTGGTGAGCTCACTGGCTATTCTGTTGTTTCTGCTGCTCATTCTAGAACTGCAGATAGAATGGGAAGGGGACGCTCCAAGCACATTAAGTACCTTTTGTTTGTAAACCTTATTCCTTTTTCATGATGCTATACGTGGTAGAAAGCATAAAGCAAACCTCTTACGTCTGTCTGCTTCTAAGCAGCATTTGATTTATCATTAATCCAATACGTTGACGTCTCTGGACAGTCTGTTGGGTAGAACTGGGCAAGAGTCTGCAGAAAAGCTGGGTCCTTGTTCTTGTTCCAGTGTCTTCTCAACTTCCCACCTTTAAGAGCTCTTTCTCCAGGAAAAACTGTATTGAATATTTTTATTAAAACATTTCCTTTATAATCACTGTGTGGTTTTGTGAGTCCTCTTACACAAAATTATCTCACATTTAAAACCCCAAGAAAGACATTTTTAGAGGCACAGAATCACACAGTGATGACACACACCGTCTTCTAACAGTCCATTCTTAGATCTGTAGCCAAAGAGAATTGCAGGTTTATTTGACTTTTGGCTTGACAATGGTCTTTTGATATTTCCTTCTGAGTTTGGGGTGGCATGGGAACCTGAGCTCTTTATCTGTGAACCTCCTACATCTTGTCTTAAAACTGTATTTCCTTCATGTCAGTCTCCGTAGTCGGTCAACTGACCTGCAGTAGGTGAGCATTTTGTCACTAGGCTAAAATGAGATCTTCTACCAAAGCATGATTTCCTCATCCTTAGCTCCTGCATCTTCAAGTAAGGGAAGAGTAGAGAAGTGTTCTGGGATAACACAGGGTGTGACATAATAAAACCCGGAAGCTGGGCATCTGTGTAGCGTTTTACTCAGAGCTTGGGGTTTGAATTTATTTCTTATATGAGCAATTAAACCACATGGGTCATCATGAATGTTTTGAAATCTAATCTTAAAAGACTCATGACTCTAACCAGGTGAGTAGCAACTGTTGGGTCTTATCTATTCTTAAAAATGCTCAGACATTGACCTCTAGACTCACAGATCAAACAGGTACTTGAAGCTCTGCTTGTCTGTTTAATAAAACACTCAAAACATACTCTGTGTCTTTAGAAACTAAGGCTTCTGGGGTAGGAATGTAGCTCAGGTGAATGAATGCTTACCCAGCACATACAAAGTCCTGGGTTTGGTTCCCAGGACCTCACAGCCTAAACCAAGCATGATGGTGCAACACCTGTAATCCTAGCCTTGGAGGGTGAGGCAGGAGGATCATAAGTTCAAATCACCCTCAGCTATACATCAGATCTGAGGTCAGTCTGGACTACACCACACACAAAGAAAGAAAGAAAGAAAGAAAGAAAGAAAGAAAGAAAGGAAAAGAAAAAATGAACACTCCCCCATACATACAATGCTTTATTCCCACTCAAAAAATCCATTCCTCTCTCCAGTCTTCTCATCATTCAGACCAACACCTGGGATCATACTTGATGCCTTTTTATACCTACTGTGCCATCCACTGGCAAATATACACATTAATATATATCCAGTGTATAACTGTTTCTTTCTATTACCTCCTTCCTCCTCCAGTAAGTCCTGCTTCCCACAGGGTGTACATGAAATTATTGCTTATTTTTATATTATTGAAATATTGAGACATTTCCTTAGAAATCACTGAAGAATACATACTTGTCTTCACAAAACTGTGTAACAGAAATTGCAGCCCCTATAGCAGTTCCTGGAAAGGCTTGTCATCTTAATAGCCCAAGGCAGCTAAGCAAACCCAACAAGCAGCTACCACACTGGCCACAGGCACATGGACAGTGCTGCCTGCTCTCCAGGGAAAGCACAATGTTCCTGAAAGGAACAGCAGGGCAGCAAATGCTAGACACAGTCAGCAAAGGCGTGATATAGGGCTTCTGAGTCCCCATGATGCAGAATGACCTAGAACCAGAACATGAATAGTTCTTCTGGCCACTTGTCATTGCTTAATGCCGAGGACTGAATGACCATCACAGTGATGGGGGAGTCCAGGGAAGGTCATGACGTAGAATGTGATGTCATTCAGCTAATGACAGCCACATCAAACAAATAACAAAACAACCTCTAAAAATCCGGAAACCGTTTAGAATTAACAAGACCCTATGATCTAGTTTTGCTAAACTGTATTCACTACATTAGTGAAATAAAGAACAATGCCCTTTGTTTAAGACAACAATAAGGTCATGGGCTGTGATAGCTGAGTCTGTAAAGAACTTGAGTCTGTAATGAAAGTCTCATGTGATGACATACTCTTGTAATCCCAGTGTGCTGGAGGTCGAGCATGCAAGTGGTAAACTCACTGGTCAGCCTGTCCAACATACGTGATGAGCTCCAGGTCAGTGACAGACCCTATTACAGGAACAAGGTAGATGGTGTCTGAGGAACCAAGCACACTCAAGTGTCCTTGAGTCCCTGTGTGTATGGGAGAGTATACTTGTGCACACATGTGCTATTTGTTTTCTCTCTCTGTATGTGCATATAATGTTACATAAATTTATATGTATTTAAACTTAAGTTTAAATACTATTTTATATTCAATATTTAGAGTTTTTCTTTTCACTCAAATCTTCATTCAGCAGCCATAATTTTTCAAGTCATAAATCATGTTGTACTATACCTGTTGTTAAAAATCTCCTATGGCTTTCCATTTTCTCAAGGTGAAAATAAAACTCTTTTCCAAGAACCATAAACCACTATGTGTAATCATGACCACTCTCAATTACATTGACTTCTCTGTTCTTTGGGGAGGGGGTTGTTTTTGGTGTTTGCTTGGGTGGTTGATTGGTTGGTTGATTTCTGTAGTGTGTGTGTGTGTGTGTGTGTGTGTGTGTGTGTGTGTGTTTGTCATTTGCATGCTCGACCTCCCACACACTGGGATTAACAAGAGGGTGTGTGTGTGTGTGTGTGTGTGATTTCCCTCTATATGCTGTGAATACCATTGGCTAATAAAGAAACTGTCTTGAGCCCATGATAGGGTAGAATACAAATAGGCAGGGAAAACTAAACTGAATGCTGGGAGAAAGAAGGTGGGGTCAGGGAGAAGCCATGGAGCTGCAGCTAGAGACAGACATGCTGGAATCTTTCTGGTAGACCACTAGCCTCATGGTAAAATATAAAATAATGGAAATGGGTTAAATTAAGATGTAAAAACTAGCCAATAAGAAGTTAGAGCTAATAGGCCAAGCAGTGATTTAATTAATAGTTTCTGTGTGATTATTTTGGGGTGAGCAGCCAGGAACAAAGAAGCGACCTCTTACTGTGTGTGTGTGTGTGTGTGTGTGCGCGCGCACACACACGTGCGTGTGTATGTGTTACAAAGTCTTACATTGTAGCCTATGCTGACCTGGTATTCACTATGTAGCCCAGGCTGTCCTTAGACTCAAAGCAATTCTTTTGATGCTTGCAGTTCCCAAGGAGGCCAGGGGAGGTCTTCAGATCCCCTGGAACTGAAGTTACAGATGGTTGAGAGCCCATATTTGAGTACTGGGAACTGAACCCAGGTTCTCTGCAAGAGCAGCCAGGGTTCTTTTCTGCTGAGCCATCTCTCTAGCTCCAGAAGCAATCATTTAGTAAGGAAAACAGCGAATTCTTAAGCAGCATTTCTACCATAAATGGCAGAATTGGTGTGATTATTCTATATAAAGTTCTCTTTCATCTCAATTCCTTTTGGAAATCACTAGAAACAATCACATTTCTTTAGGGAAAATTTCCTCCTTTTATCCTTTTCTTACAGAAAAGTTTAAGCACATACAACATTGGGAATATTACTATAGTGAACCCTGCATGCTCATCACTTGCCTCACTAATGGTGGTATATCTCTGGCTACTTTTCACCTGTTATCCCACTCTATGGTATATCTCTGGCTACTTTTCACCTGTGGTGGCTTGGATGTGAAATGCCCACCCATAGACTCATGGGTTTGAACTCTTGGTCCCTAATAGGGGTTGGAAGGTTGCGGAAACTTTAGAGAAGTGTTTCTCAACCTGTGGGTCATGACCCCTTTGGGAATGGAATGATTCTTTTACATGGGTCACATATCAGATGGCCTGCACATCAGATATTTACATTATGATTCATAACAGTAGCAAAATTACACTTATGAGTAGCAACGAAAATAATCTTATGGTTAGGGTCACACAATATACGTGACTATATTAAAGGGTCACAGCATCCGGAAGGTTGAGAACCACTACTTCAGAAGGGAGAGCCCATAGGAGGAAGTGAGTCACTAGAAGCCAGTCTTGAGGTTTGATAGAATGGCCCCACTTCCTGTGTGCTGTCTGCTTCCTAACTGTGGATGCACTGTGACCAGCTACTTCATGTCATGACTGCCATGCCTTCCTCGCCACTATGAGTTACATCCCGTTGAATGCCCACAGAGGCCAGGTCTGGGCACCAGATCCCCTGGAGCTGGAGGGTGCTGAACTCTGTGTGTCACGTGTGCTCTTGTCACTGAGCTGCCTCTCCAGTCCGAGTGAAATTTTCCTGAACCGGGAATTGGAAATGGCTTATTGGCTTTTGTTCAAAGTCATTTAATTCAAAGTTAGGCTCATGGCCACTGAGACAGCAGATGAGCAATGTCAAGTCCATAGCCGAATGGTCAAATTCCCAGAAAAGCAAAAAGGGTAGCTGTGAAAGGGGCCTGGGAGGGGAGGGCAGCCATTACTCTCTGTCACCACATGTTTAAGACAAGCACAGTGATAAATAGTCTAAAGACGGGAACAGGGGGAGAGATTTAGATGATTTCATGAAGTTACGATGAAATAACCATAAGGAGAAGCGGGGAAGAGATGAAGGAGTTTTAATGAGAGATTTGAAAGGAGACGCAAAAGCACAGTTTAGAGAATGCTAGCCTCAGTGGTTTGCAGGTCTGTATAAGACGCCAAACAGAGATGTGGTATTCAGTGAAGCTGAAGAGCTGTAAGGTGTTGGGAATGAAGCTGAGAAATGAGCCCCGGCAGCCACAACGGAGTCCAACTAGGAAAGCCTTGGCTGTTGTTCCAGAAAAAGATGGCCTTTCTCCAGCAGTGGATGTCAAGTATTTGAAGCCTTTTGAGAACTATGTTGAACTAGATAGCGTTTTTACCAGAGGGGTGGACCATGACTTGAATTTTGCTTGTGACCGTTTCATCCTTTGCTTTGTCAATGTGCACTGAAGCCATCCGGAAGTCTGTGGATATTTAGCTTCAGGTTACGTGTGTAGGTGTGTGCACATGTTTGTATGAGAAGACGTGTTCACATGGTGGCTGTGTACAGGTGCAAATACACGTGTCAAACCCGGAGATTGATATCGGGTATGTAAGTCCTGACTATTTTATCTTGTAGACAAGGTCTCTCACTGGCCTGGAGCTCATCATTGTGGCTGTGGTACCTGGTCAGAAACTCCAGGGGTTTGCCTGCCCCCGTTCCCATTGCATTGGGGTTACATAAGCATGAGGCAGTGCCAGCCTTTTCTGTGGGTTCTGGGGTCCAAATTTAGCTCTGCATGCATGCAAAGCCAGCACTTCACCATCTGAGCCATGTCCCCAGTGCTGGGCAATAATTCTTGAGCTGTTAAAATAAACTGCTCCGTGCGATAGTTTCCTCTCGGTTACCACTGAGATGGGGCTATGGCTTCCTTCCACATGGTCAGCAAAGTCACCAAGGGGACAGAATCCCTTTTAAAAGGGACTAGTGAAGAGGTAAGCCATCTAAAGCAGAGTTAGTACCAATGATATATTTTTGACCTGACATTAAAGGCTGACTAAGGTTTTCATGAACGTGAACTTGAGTCTTTGCAGTGAGTTACCAAAGGGTGTAATTGGAGTCACATCCTCTCAAGGTCTGTGGGGAATTCCCATCACATTTGATGAGAATCGTGTAGAAAGATCCTGGGAAGAGCGTGGCCCCAAGCTTCCTCTCGGGCTGCCTGTAGGGTTTGTTGTGGCTTCTTTCACGCACCACTCCTAGGAGACACAAATTTGTGTTCTTTCTTTACCTTCTACATCCTGGAAATAATGAAAAGATAGGGAGAGAAGCCCCAGGAGACGCCAACAGTCTTTTTCATTCTTCACTCTGTATCTGTGATTAATTTATTTATCAAAGAGGAAATTTCTTTCTCTATGATGGCAAATCACAAAATAGCATCAACACAAGGGAGGAAATGTGCTTACGGATGACCATGTCCTCTCTGGAGGTCATTTCCTTGGGCCACTGGAGGACTGTGGGTTCTGAGTCACTCTGTCAGACCAAGGCCAAGGGTATTTAGAAACATCTCTGGATGCAAGGATTTCATCCAGAAAGAGCCTGTGCTCAGTGGTGAAGAATAGAAAGGAGAGGAACTGTTGACTAAACAGTGGGGCTGGGAGGAAAGAACACAGGAAAATAAAGTATCTCTGAGAATGGGCAATGTGTTGTCTCTCCCACGGATCAGCGAGGCTACTGTGTCATGGGTCCAGCACGTTTTGTCTTCCTGTGCCTGCTAAGTAACTGGAGTGGGTTGTGATTTTGATTTTGACATGGAAGGTTCTTTCTATGGCTCTGGATTGTGATTCAGTTTTTTCTTTGTTTTGTTATTCTGCCCCAAGTTCTCCACCTGATCTCTTGTGGGTAGAACTTTTACATCTCTCAGCTCCTCCTTAGAGAAAACAAACACACCTGGTTATCTTCTGCTCAATGCTCAATGTCAGAAATAGAAGATATTACATAGATAACACTAAAAGGAGAAACAGACACATGAAACAAAAATCTCCTCTGTGTGCAGAAGGCCTCATGTCCATTTCCCAGTTTAGTGTTTTACACATGGAAGTTTTGAAGACAGGCAACTATCAAGGGGCAAAGACCAGGAAAAGCAAGAGGAGAGGGCAGATAAACTATCCCTGAAGCAAAGATTCTGGAATTAGGTTTCAAAGGTATTTTATCTCCACCCTAGAGAACAAGTATAATGAATTTGCCACATACTAGCCATCTGACTTGGGGCTGAAGAGATAGCTCTGTGGTTAAGAAGCATTTACTGCTTTTGCAGAGGACCTGGGTTCAATTCTCAGCCCTCACATGATAGCTCTCAACTACCTGCCACTCCAGCTGCAGGGAATTTGTCGCCCCCCCTCTGGCCTCCTTGGGCACTGCACACATTTAGTGCATATACATACATGCAGGCAAAATATCCACAAGCATCAAGTAAAATAAGTAAATATTAAATGCTTGTTTCTTAGTTGTAGTTCTCTTGTTTACCTCCTGAATTGCAGACCAAGCTTTCTGTATGTGTTTGTCTGTGCTGTGTCTCTGCTGAGAAATATTGCCACATTTACGGTGAGGTTCTCTATCACCTACCTCCATTCTCAGAATCACCCACTGTTCTAAATGCAGTCTGTCCACTCAAGAGCAAAGAGCAATAGCATGCAAAAAATCCCATTTTACTTAGTGGTAGCTTTGCCAGAAATGGGATTTTTTTTTTTGAGACAGGGTTTCTCTGGGTAGCTTTGGAGCCTGTCCTGATGTCCTGGAACTTGCTCTGTAGACCAGGCTGACTTTGAACTCACAGAGATCCACCTGCCTCTGCCTCCCAAGTGCTGGGATTAAAGGGGCAAGTCACCATTGCCTGGTGAAGTGGAAAATATTTAAGTGCATTTGTGTTCCAGGTTTAAATAATAATAATATTCAATGCCTATTTCAAATTAGAGAAGGCTAAGATTTTGGTCTGTATATCATGGGGTTAAGAGTGCTTATTGCTCTTTCAGAGGATGGGAGTTCAGTTCCCAGCACCTGTATTGGGTGACTGATAGCTGCCTGTAACTTTCACTTCAGGAAATTTGATAGTCTCTTCTGGTCTCCATGGATACCTGCATGAACACGTTCATTCTCACACAGAGACACACAGATACATGTTTTTTTTTTGAAAAGTACACCAACATAGGCAATTTGAAAACAAATTATGAATAAATGTGATAAAATTAAAAAAAAAAAAAACCAAAACCAAAAAACTACCAAATACAACTTCAATTGCAATGCTTCCCTCCACCACTACCCTCTGTGTTTTCTCTGTATCACTCTGGGTGATCCAAGCTATTTACGGGCACGAAGCCACAGGCCTTCCTAGAATCTCTAGACCCAAGGTTCCGCAGGGTCAGCCTCTGCCTGAGCTTGAAAGGACGCAAGGTGCCAAGACTCCGTGACAGCCCCGTGTCAGCGTCTGCCCTGCCATCTGTCTCTGGACGGGGTATTTCCTGACCTTCGCTGCCTTCAGCCATCCCATCACTCGGCACTTTTGGATGGATCTGAGTAACAGGACTCGGCCAGCTCGGGCTTCTTTTCCTGGCAACGCCTTTCATCTTCCTTATCTTTCCAGACATTCCTCAGAATTCATTTCCTACTAATAGAAAAATAACACTGCAGTGCTGCGGGAGATTAATCCCGATCGGATTTCTGTCTGACTGCTAACAGAAGCGAGAGAGTCAGCTAAAGGCAATGCTTACCCGGTGAGGGAGGCTCACAGTGTCTGTTTCACTCCCTGCTTAACGATGTGCCTAATTGGGAAGAGGAGCATCGGAGGACGGGGCCAGCGGCTTCTCCTTTAATTTCCTTCCCTAATTAAATGACTCAGTGTGAAGACTTTAGTGTTGTTTGAAAATAAAGATGCTAGTCTTGGGGAGGGTGTGGGACTTCAGGAGCTGACGTGGCAGAAGGCAGGGTCCAGCACTCAGGGTCTTCTTAAAGCAGGCACTCTCCTTATATTAGGAATCTATGGACATTCTAGAACAAATTCACTCCTCTTCCTTGTCACTGGACTCTTGCTGCCTTACCTCTTAAAGAATCCTGCTCTTCTGCCTTCTGCTTGCTATTATTGTAGGGCCATGGCCATCACTAAAATAGCAACAATGTTATTACATAGACCTGTGGCATCACTAAAATAGCAACAATGTTATTACATAGACCTATGGCCATCACTAAAATAGCAACAATGTTATTACATAGACCTATGGCCATCACTAAAATAGCAACAATGTTAGCTAATAGTACTAGCTGCAGTTATTAAGGTTACAATATAAGATGCATTGAGGGTTGCTAAAGTGCAGACACTGTACTGAAGACAATTATTACTCTCTTCTATTGGGACCATATGCATTATGGGAAAGTGCTGTGATTTTAAGCTCCATTCCTGCTCTGAACTAAATCTTTACTGTCTTTGTACATAGACACACAGTCACGTGCTAAAAAAGGACGGTGGCGCAGGGCGGTGGTGGCGCACACCTTTAGTCCCAGAACTTGGGAGGCAGAGGCAGGCGGATCTCTGTGAGTTCAAGACCAGCATGGTCTACAAGAGCTAGTTTCAGTGCAGGCTCCAAAGCCACAGAGAAACCCTGTCTTGGAAAAAAAAAAAAAAGGACGGTGGCACACTCTGACAGATGCATTGTCACCTACTTTCACAACTGTGCTCGCATAAACCTGCACGGTAAAAGCCAGTCACTTACTAAACCTTTGATGCAGCAAAGACAGGGTCAACCCCAGCTGGGAGTGGCCACAGCACAGCTCGGTACTGTTAGTTACTCAGTTCTTCCTTCTGAAATGAGATAGTCCTTGTTGGAAGAGAGAGAGAGAGAGAGAGAGAGAGAGAGAGAGAGAGAGAGAGAGAGAGAGAGAGAAGCCTGTAAGACTGCGGAAGGAAAAGAAACTTCGAAAGCTTGAGGAGCCTGAGTTGCAAAATTCGCAATTATGCTTCCTAAGGTGCTAGTGCTGCAAGCTGTAAAGCATTGCCAAGGAGATGTGTCAGCAGTGCTGGTTCCAAACTGAGCTTTTGTCCACATTAGAGTGGGCTTTTTAGTATCCCATGCTCCTGTACGTAATCTCTCCCCATGCTACAGCAGATAACACCCCTCATATCCCAGTAAATAATCCCAGTAAAGCGATTGGTTCACCAACCTAGACTTGGGTGGAATCCTTCCTTTGTCCTGTTGATAATGTCCTATCTGGGGTGAATAGTCACTTGTTCATACCTCCTTTGGAGAATTCACACATTATCTTACAGTAGACTGTAGAATCTGCACGTAGAAGGAATACACTCTAAAATAATGATAAGGAGACAGAATAGCAGACGTGCAAACTAGAAACGCAGTCATTTGGCAATATGTGACTGCATGCACTGCACTTGAGATGACACAATCAGTTGCTCACACTAGCATCACCACAAATACGTGAGCGATGCATTGATATGTTGCATTAAGACATCTAAAATGCTTGCAACATGTCACCAGGCAACAAGGACTGTCAACCCCCTCATAATCTCCTGAGATCGACACTGGATATATATGACTTGCTGTCAAAAAAGTCAAGTCATCACAAGGCTCATGATTGTATTATACAAAACCGGAAGACAGCATGAAAAGATTAAAGTACAATCAAGATGTGGTATATCCAGACCACTAGGGACTATCAAGAGGCAGTGATGTGTTGAAGGGGGCTGGAGAGATGGCTCAGAAGTTAAGAGCACTTTCTGCTCTTCCGGAGGACCCATCTGACAGCTTAGAGCCCTGCAATTCCAATTCCAAAGGATGTGTCTTAGAGTTTC
>JAQHUG010000222.1:554705-568129 GCA_028555095.1 Dicrostonyx torquatus | reverse complement strand
ACATTACTGCAGGTGTGCAGCAGCGTGCAAACATTACTGCAGGTGTGCAGCAGCATGCAAACATTACTGCAGGTGTGAAGCAGCGTGCAAACATTTGACTGCACTCTAGTCTCTTGCTAATTTGAGCTGTGGTGGTCATAATCCCTTTCTTGACTTTCATTCATGTCCACCTTGCATGGCCATTCCCAGAGTCCTGTTAGATCTGATGGATCTACATACATGGAGACACTTATTTTCCTTTAAATGTAGAAGGAGGAATTTTTATTGTTGATTTTTACACAGAATTACAAGGCTTGTATTGTCTTCTTCTTGTGACTTTTGCCCGGCACAGTGAACATTATCAAAGAAATTCTGTGAATAGTTAGCCTTTTCAACACTGATAGCCTAAGAGCCTTAAAATCGAATAGGACAGGAATCCATTAGGAAATCCTTAACATTCTTTTTGTGGTATTTTGTCTTTTAGTTTACCTTATCAGAGATACAGATTCAACTACATTTTTTGATACAGTACTTCTGTAAAATTGAATTAGTAAAACCCACTTCTAAGGAAAATTATAGTCTAACTAAGGGTTAATGAAACATTTAAAATCGCAAAGAAGAACCCAACAAGTGTCACAAGTAATATGCAAACCAAAGATCACATGAGATATATGAAGGCACAGAAAAATGGCTCAGAGGTTAAGAATACTTACTGCTCTTGAAAAGGACCCAGTTCTGATTCCCAGCAGCCTCCAAATGCCCCAACTCCAGTTCTAGGAGATCCAATACCCTGTTCTGGAATCTATGGCATTTGCACACATGTGGTGCATATCACATCACATAATCATACATGCATGATGTGGGATTCCCCTCTGTATGCTGTGATTACCATTGGTTAATAAAGAAATTGTCTTGGCCTGTGATAGGGCAAAAGTGTAGAGCTAGGCCGGGAAAACTAAACTGAATGCTGGGAGAAGAAGGCAGAGTTAGGAGAAGCCATGGAGCCACCGCCAGAGACAGACACGCTGAAACCTTGCTAGTAGGTCACGAGCCTCATGGTAAATTATAAAATAATGGAGATGGGTTAACTCTAGATATGAGAGCTAGCTAGCAATACACTTAAGTAATTGGCCAAGCAGTGATTTAATTAATACACAGTTTCTGTGTGGTTATTTTGGGAGTCTGGACAGCCAGGAAACAAACAAGGAGAGGGTGGCCAGGAACACACTAGCAGCCTCTTACTATACACACACACACACACACACACACACACACACAAATATAAAAAAATTTAAAATATGTCAGGATAAGATTAACTTTCAGACACAAATATCAAAGAATGAGAAGATATTGAGATGGACCTTGAATGGTGATCTCTGTTCCAAGAATCAGAAGAACACAAGGAGGAAAGCAAGCAGAGTAAACAGCACTGATTTCTTACTTCATTCAATGTTGCTTGTTAAATAAGAGCTAACAGTGTGTCCAAGACTGGGAAGACAGAGGTAAACCAGGTGAACATAGGCAAGGTAGACAACATCCCTGGCCTTACAGACCCACGATCTTATGGAAGAGGACAAGACACAAAACCAGAATTGAAATTTGAAATCATTGCATTGTTTTAGATAGAGATAAAATGAGATGCAGGAAATAAACAGGTAATGTGATTAGTTGGGTGAGTGCTATGGACATGAACAAGCTTTTAGGTAGGAGGTTGCAAGATAGACTTTCTGGAGAAGTGCACTTTTATCAAAGCCAGATAGAAAAAAGGCGGCCATGTGGAAGGAGGGAGAAAGGGGACAGCTCTGACAAGCTTGTTTAAGAAGTAGTGGGTTGCGTAAAAGCCATGTGCCACCATGGGGGAGGGACAAAGCACAAAAAAATCTTCAATTTTACCCTAGAAGCAATGAGAGATTATTATCATTGTGTATAAGTGTGTGCATGTGTGTGCATATGTGTGTGGTTTATATGTATGTGTGTGTACTTATGTACATAAGTGTGCGTGTATGTGTGTGTATTCCACATAGATGACTTAGCAGAACTGAAGGAATAAGTAGCCTGCTAGGAGAAAAGGAAGAAAAAGAATGTTTAGTAGAGCCAAGAAACAAATTTGCTCAACTTCAGTGAGACAGGAAAAGGAAATAGTTTTAAAGAAGACAGATAATAGATCACAGGAGGTCAAAGAGACAAAAAGTATGATGATCGGTGGCATCTCCATTAGAGTTTTTATTGCTATGATAAAACATTGTGACCAACTTAGGGAGGAAAGAGCGTTCATGTCTTATGTACATCACTGAAGGCAGTCAGGGCAGGAACCTAGAGGCAGGGACTGAAGCAGAGGCCATGAAAAGGTGCTGTTTACTGGCTTCCTCCTGTGGTTTGCTCAGCGTGCTTTCTCACAGAACCCAGGACCACCTGCCCAAGGGTGACCCCACCCACAATGGGCTGGGCCTTCCCACATTGATCACCAATCTAGAAAATGCACTATAGATTTGCCTGTAAGTCAGTCAGGTGGAGAATTTTCTCAACTGAGGTTCCCTTTTCCAAAATGACTCTAGATTGTGACAAAGCTGATATAAAACTAGCCAGCAAGACTAGTATTGGAATACTAGACAACACTAGGAAAGATGAATCTTTTTTAGTCATTGTGCTTATTTGCAGGTTAATTTTAAGATGATTCCCCCCAGGAGACTTGCAGATGTAGACCTCAGGATCTAGTCTGGGGGTCAGTGCGATGGTTCAGTGGGCAACGACACTTGACCCCAAGCTTTCTAACCCGAGTTCGATCCGTGGAACCCACACACTGGAAGGAGAGAAGCAGCTCCAGCAAACTGTCCTTTGACTTCTGTAGATACACTGTGAAATGTGTGCTTACACCACATGCACTCACATGAAAGAAAGAGAGAAAGAAAGGAAAGAGAGAAGAAAAGAAAAAAGAAAGAAGAAAGGAATGGAAATGAAAGAGAGAAGGAAGAGAGAAGGAAGGAAGGAAGGAAGGAAGGAAGGGAGAAGAAAGGAAGGAGAGAGGGAGGAAGGAAGGGAGAGGGAGGGAAGGAGGAAGGAAGGAAAGAAGGAAGAAAGAAAGAATGAAATATTTTTATAATAGCTGTTCTAGGATGGCGCCATCAGCACACACTCAGGTATGAAGACTCTGTTGTCAATGCCTGAGAACTCCCATGTTCAGTTGTTAGTTGATGGGCATTAGGGGACAAAGCGTTTTGGTCATGGGGTGATTTCTCACCATTCAGAACCTAAAATCCTACCCCAAGGCATCCTTTAGTTCTTAGAGCATCCACCCCCCCTTTTTTTTTTATCTGTAACCACAAATAATTTAGTGACTACTCTTAAGTTTTGAGACATATATTCATTAAACAGATTAATCCTTCAACATTAGGTTAACTGCATTGCCAAATACTCTGTCAAATTCCCCTTCCTGACTGAGCAGAAAACTTCTTTCTCCCAAACCTGGAAAAGCTTTGTCCATACAATCCTTCATCTGTATATCAGACAACAAACCTTTACTCCTCTGCCACGGGAAATGTTGTGAGACGTGAACTGTGTGGTGAGGGCACCTGGCTTAGCATCTCCATCCTTGTCCTTTATCTGGAGGAATGATTCCTTCCGAAGGTGTTTTCTCATCCTTCCATTCTGCAAGCCCACGTGTTGGGAAGATAAGAGAATAAGAGACATTTAAAAAAAATCATTTTTACAGATGTCATAATTTTTGTCATCTTGACACAAACCTAGATGTATCTGAGATGCGTGGATGGCAAGGAGGTATTGTCTCCAGCAGACTGGCCTGTGGACATGTCTGCGGGACATTTTCTTGATTGCTGATTGATGGGGAAGAACCCAGCCCACTGTGAGTGGTGCCACCCCTAGCTGGATGGGCCCTGATTACAGCTGTGCATCCCAGCCAGTGAGCGCATCCACATCTCTGCTCATCCTTTATCAGGGAACGTGTCCTTACAGTCTTTATAGTAATTAACTGTTTCTGTGTAGCAAATCTTTACAAGACACTGACTTAAGAACACAGACTCCTTATCCCCACAAGTTTTGTGGGTTCAGAAATCCCAGTATGATTTCACTGAGTCTTTGTACTAGTTAATCTTCGTTGCCAATTTTATGTGATCAGAATTGCCATGGAAACACACCTCTATGTGTGTCTGGGAGGGCATTTCTAGAAGAGGTAACTGAAGAAAGAAGATCCGCTCTAAATGAGGGCAACATCGTGCTATGTGTTGGGGGTCTCAGAAAAATAAAATGAGAAAGAGAACTGAGTACCAGCATTCGTCTTTCTCTGCATCCCGATCATGGATACAAAGTGACTGGCTACATCAGTCTCCATGCCGTGACCTCCCCACCAACAAGCCAAAATAAACGCTTCCTTCCTTAAACCGTCATTGTCACATACACTGTCACAGCACGAGAAATGTGAAAAATACAGTTTTGTACTTGAGATGCTCTCGGCAAACTAAGTATCAGCCGGGGTCTCTCACAAAGCTGGAGAGAAACCCCTGAGAACATATGACTGGGAAAGGGTCTGTTCCGAGGTCATGTGTCAGGGAGCTCCTTGAGAGCCACTGGAATTACTGTCCCTCACTGATGATGACTCCAGTTCATTGCAACACGAGCCTTCCGATAAGGGCTGCTTGAGCAATGGAGAGCCAGCTGGTAAGGCACAGACTACAGTTCAAGGAACGTCACCAGGGAAGAGACACCTTTCCTATGACAGAGGACTTCAGGTTATGTTGTTAGAGCTGAGACCTTTGGGGTCTGTCTTTGACCCAGCCTGCCATCGTCTTTGCTGGTAACCTGACTAAACCCTCCTTCTACCCTAAGACGTCTTTGGATACTCAAAACTGAGGAGTCAGAAGTGAAACATCTTTGCTTTGCAAGTGAGGATCCTACAAGGAAGTGGATAGAAGAGGGTCGAACTCTTTCTCCTTGCTCACGAGGAGATCAGTTGTCTACTGGAGAACATAGTTGCATGGGGGAAAAGACAAAAATATTAAAATTATATCATAGATATTTCAATTACATATATCACAGAGACTATACAACTGAAATCACAATATATATATATATGTGAGCTACTCTACTTTCAAAGACTTATCTGAAACCTAATTTTACATGTTATAAATGAGTTGTGCCTCTGAGTTTTACAAGTTTTGAGATCAAATTTCCAAAACAATGCATGCAGAAAGTCTCTGCTTCTCTTGTGATAACGTTCAGTGACCCAGGCTGGGAGGTGAGAGGGTCATTAATCTACTTACAGAATTAGCAAAGGAGCTTTTTTTTTTTTTTTTTTTTTACTGTATCTGCCAAAAATGAGATTCCATTTTAGTCAATAAGAACTTTG
Organism: Dicrostonyx torquatus; assembly: GCA_028555095.1. NCBI lineage: Eukaryota > Metazoa > Chordata > Mammalia > Rodentia > Cricetidae > Dicrostonyx > Dicrostonyx torquatus. The sequence continues at coordinate 562,791 of JAQHUG010000222.1, read as the reverse complement.
CATTTGATTCAACATTTGGATGGGGTCCAGAGTCGGTTGCAGTAAGTCCTGCTTAGCCACTGCTCGCTTCAAGAAAGAGCCAGGCAGTTTGTTTATCTTCGGTGTTTGCTCGATCGGTTACTCCCCTGGGAAAATGACCTTGTTTTCATCTCAAACCCCAGAGAAGCTTCTTGTACTAGTACGTGTCCGAAAAGTCAAAATGTGCAGTTCATCCTCAGCTACCAAAATCTCACTCACTTCATCACCAAAGGTTTTCAAATCCTAACCTTCCCTCCTTAATCTTTCCCATCCCTGTTAGTACAAAAACACAGAGCTGTTCAAAGCTGCTGAAATTACTTCATTCCATTCTGCTTTCAGTTCCTGTTACAGTGTGAATATGAAACGCACCCCAGCAGGATCATGTGTCATGCGTGGTTTAAGTCTAGAACACTTAACAAGCTGGATCTGGCTAGAAGAAGTAGACCATCAGAGGTGTGGCTGTGAGGGCTATGCCAGATCCAGGTGACTTGTCACTCCGTATTTCCAATATAAGTACAAAATAATAAGTACAAAACCTTAACACCTCATGCCTCCCCTGCCTCGTCTCTGCCTCACCATGGGCTCCGAATCAAGAGTTCAAGCCTACTAGCAGAAATCTCTGAAACCATGAGACAAAATAAGCCCTCCCTCCCACACATTGCTTCTGTCTGGTATTTCGTCACAGCAGTGAGAAGAGAAATGTAGAAAATTGATACCAGCAGTGAGGCTGGCTGCTGTGACTATTCCTGACAGATGACTTGAGGACTGGTTTGCATGAGTAATGTAGAAAAATCACAGATGAAGTCTAGAGGAAAACTTAAAATGCTACGATCAAAGCTTAGTAAGTAATTCTGTTAGGAGTTCAAAATGTCGTGTGGCCAGAACGCCAATCAAAATGCAGATAACAGTGAACATGCATGAAGTTTCAATTGGAACAGAGCTTCTGGTGTTAAATTCAGCACAAATGCGTATGTGCATGCTGGAAAATAACTTTTCTACACTTTGGCCCCGAGACTTTGAGGAAATAGAGTTTGAAGGTGACGAAGCAGTTAACATTGAACAGGAAATTCTTGGACTGTGCAGCATTCAAGCAATGGCATGGTTATTGCTGTTTTTATTGGCTTGCATAGTGAGAATCAGGAACAGACACAACAGGAAGACATGAAAAGATTCCAGTTTGGACCAACAGGCCCATGTAAATTTGGAGCTAAAATCAAATTTTGATTTCTGAAGAATCAGTTATATAGAAGAGGCCTGGATTCCAGGTGGTATAGGATAAAAGGTTATAAACCAAGTACTTGGCATGCTGAAGCAGGCAGATCAGGAGTTAAAGACCAGCTCTGCTGTAGAATATCCTTTTGTACATTGTAAAGATTTGTCACTCTAACTTGTTTAATAAAAAACACTAATTAGCCAGTAGCTAGTCAGTATAGGTGGGGCAATCAAACTAAGGATGATGGGAAAAAGGCCAACCAGATGCAAAGAGAGTAGGAGATGAATGTGCCTTGTGGCAGATCATAAATAAGGAATATAGGTTAATTTAAAATGTAAGAGTTTGCTAGTAATAAGCCTGAGCTATTGTCCAAGCATTTAAAAGTAATATTGTCTCAGTGTCAACTGTTTGGGAAGCAGACGGGTATTTGGGAGCAGTCAGGAGGGAGAGAAATGTTTGATTACAGCACTCCAGTATGCAGTGAGTTTTAGGCTAACATGAGTTACATGGTGAGGTTATGACTAGAAATAGGGGAGAAATCTAAAGTGCTGAGGATTGGGGATATAGCTCAGACTTTGCATCTGGATAACAGGTAAGATACTTCAAGGTCATCGCAGAAACTGCCGGAACCTAGTCATCACAGGCTCAAGGGCATAAAACAGTAAAAACATAAAAAAATAACTTTCTCTTCGCAGTATACTACCACCTATTTGCGAAGGGTAGCACAAGAAATTATTTCCTTGAGATTTGTTTCAGTGTTTAAACATCCAGGCATGTGGGACCACTGTGAGCCGAGCAGGTAGAGTGACACCCTGTGCTAGCTGCAGTGGGTAACATCTGTGTCCCATTGATAATGGAGGAATGAAATAAAAGGGAAGCGTTGTGAGGTGATGGAAGATCCTGTCTAGATTTCAAAAGAAAGACAAGGAGGCTAGACAATGCATGGCAGAGTATGATTCCCTGTAGGGAGCCCCTAAGCGAAGTCATGAAGATGAAATATAAAATATGCCCATTAAAGAAACCAACAGGTAGAGATCTGAGCTAGCCCAAGAGACAGGACCTGTGCCGGCAACCAGCCAATTTTCAGTCCTTCGTACCTTATATTATAACATCATTTGTCCACTTGCTGAGCAAAACCTGAAGGATTTAATGATTGCCCTGGTAGAATTTTGTTCAGACCACTGAATAGTGGAAATCTGTGCTTTTCTTTTTCTTTTTTGGTAGCTTTCAAATAAAAGTTTGTTTTGATTCTTAGAGGAGTCTTTGGACTTCTTTTTTAACCATTGGAACTATGTAGGGGTGTCCAACCTTTGACCCTGGGCCATGGTGTTGTCTTATACAAATATGTTGACCTCACTCACAGATATTCTAAATGAATGTAACTTGCAGGCCATGGTCGGATATGCCAGGTAGACTTCTAAAACTCTTAGAAATTGTTTAAATGCATTCTAAATTATGAGATGGTTTTGGGGTCCAGAGGTAGAATGTTATGCATTTATATAAAGTTTTCCCCTTGCTCTTGCTTGAATGCTTAGTCCCCAGCTGGTGGTGCTGATTAGAAGGTTCTGGAAACAGGAGGTTAAGATTACTCTGAAGAATAAGTGTTCCTTTGAAGTTATACACAGTATTCAGACTTGCTTAGTTTCTCTTTCTTTGATTTCAAACCTCACTGTTACTGTCTTATTATGGAGCCAGGAACACTGGAGAAAATGATACCTCTGACATTGTGAGCCAACATAAACCATCTTCTCCTTAACTTGGTTCTGTGAGGCATTTCACAGCCATGAGAAATAGCTTATACAACTTGTATAAGGTGACAGAGATAACAAGTCCCACAGTATGAAGAAGCTTGGGGGTTGCTAGTACCTGGATGGAAGCTCGTGTCATTCTTTGGACCTTGAGTAATTAATTTCGTTTATGTAGGACAACAGTTACCTTTAAATGCCAATGGCATAACCTAGAATCACCTGAATATAGAATCTCAATAAAAGATTGTCTCCATTGGCAGCCAGTGGGTGTGCCTGTTGGGGGAGCTACTTTAAGTTAACTGATGTAGGGAAACCCAGCACGCTGTGAGTGGCACCACTCCCTACCAAGAGACTCTTGAATAGATGAGAGGAAAACCAAACTGAGCACAAGCAAACAGGCAGGCGAGAAATGTACACATTTGTTACCCTCTGGTCTTGACTGTGGATGTTGTGTGATGCATTATTTAAAGTCCCTGCCTTCTTGACCTCCCTTCTACTGTGGACCATAAGGAAATTTTGAGTTTAGGCACACCCTTTCTCCTCTAAGTTGCTTTTTGTCAGGGTATTTTATTGCAGTAACAGAAAAGTCAGTAGAGCAGAAACTGGTACTGAGGAAGAGGAATCAATGCTGTAATAAATGCAACCATGCAAATCTCACACTTGTGGACTACTGTGGAAGAATTTAAAATTATGGGTACAGGTTAATGGACCATTCTAGAAGACGTCTAGGAAAAAGAATTGCAGATAGAAACAGACAGTGGAAACTGAGCTTGTAAAAAGGAATAAGGACTGCCAGGAGCAGGGAGAGGGGCTATTTGTGTGACACCTTAGCTAAGAAACTGAATGTGCTGAGCATCCGGGATCTGGAGAAGCATCTGTGACAGGTAAGAGATCAGTACCAGTGAAAACGTCCTGCTTGGAATCGAGACAATAGGAAAATGTTTGAATCATTATTCTAAACCGCCTTGTTTACTAAAACTAAACATTTTCTAAAAGTCTCTATATAACAATATAGACATTATTAAGTTAAAACATACAATTAATTGATTTACACCCAGAATCAATAATCACCATGTGAGGTGTTAGTTACCATTCTCCTTCTTAGTCTTAATAGTCTTTGCATATAAAATGCATTACTCTTGAAAAGTTTCTGGAATAACTTGGAATTACTAGAGCCAAGTAGACTGTTTATTTAGGCAGCAGAGAAGAAATATGAAAGAAAATCAGAAAGTCAAACCAAGGACTAAAATCCAACAATCCCTAATGATTGTGGCATGGAACCACTATTTTTCTGTGTATGAGTGTTTGCATGTATGTCTGTGCATTCCATGTGTGCTGTGCCCAAGGAAGCCAAAAGAGAGCGCCATCGATGCTCTAGAACTGTCATTGTGGATGCTGGGAACGGAACCTGGATTAGGTCCTCTGGAAGAACAGCCAGTGTTCTTAACTGCGAAGCCATCTGCTGAGCCCTAGCATTATGATCTATGTTTATGTAAAGATAAACCTCATGAAAGTTCCAGAACTATGACATAGCCACTAACACGATTTTTTTAAAATCTGGTTTTTAAAAGCCATTATTAGATAATTATAAAAAGTTTATAATTCAGGATCTTAGGATTGCAGAAAACTTGAAAGCACCCTGTAAACCTTTCACTGACCTAAATAAGAATATTTTCACCTATAAATATTGACCAAACTCCACAAAGGACACAGTCATCAGCCAAGCTTACCGTCCTTCTTCACCATCACTGGGATGATCACCTTCTTCACTGTGTTTTGATGTTCAAATCCAGTGTCTCATGCTAAAGTAGGGAGATACATTTAGAAAATAAATTAAGAGTTGGTTTCTAGAGCCAAATAACCAAGTGAGCACCAAAACCATAAACCCTTCCCCCACCACACACACCCCAGGTTGTACTTCCAAACTAAGTGTGTGGAGTTTCAGCACACTCTGACATCACAGTGATTTCTGACATCACAGCAGTGATTGCCCAAAAGGTCCCTTTCCTTTCCCAGGCAGATTTCACGTCAATGACCGCTAGAGCCCAGTTTTCAGGGGTAAAATACAGTGATCTAGAAAGTATCCATGCAGAAGTATACACTCGATTTTTTATCTGAGATCAGCAAACTTGATTTCTTTACTGTTTAAGTATTTGCGAATCACTGTTGGGGATGAAAGAATAACGAGGAAAGAGAAGAAAGACACAGATCTAGAGTAAATGAGATAGTGATTTTAAAATAGATGTCTATACAATTCACAGTTGCAAAACAGTACAAACTGTGTGGTTGGTGGCCAACTTTGAGATTAGAAGCCTAGTCTGAGCTCAAATTTACAAATACTCTGCTAAATTAGGAAAGTTAGAGATAGCTAGGCTCCCCCTAATATATTTTCTGAACATACCAAGCAAAAGCCATAAACTGATTCTGTTAGCCGTCCAGTGAACCAAACCAGGAGGTGAGGAAAGCTGTGTAAATCTACCTAAAATCTTACGCTCTCTATTTCACATGGGCGAAATGCCAGTGAGAGAAAACCCAGGTCTTCTCCACATGGTGCGTTCCAGCTGTGCACCCACAGGGCGCTCTCTTCCCTGCGTCCATGAGTTATGGTTCGTTTTCATTGGCTCTTGTCCATGCTCGAGGCTGAAAGTTAGCGGTGCGAGCAGTGCCAGGCTAAAAGTGGCCTGGAAAGAATTCGCTAGAATATACAAGTCTAATTATCTTCTGGAGTGAGGAACGGGGACTGCTTTATCATTGTGACTGCATCTGTTGGGGGCTGCCCCCGAAGCCCTTCGGAAGACGCTTGTCCTTTTCCGTCATCGGAACAGAGCTCAGGGACCAAGCCCAGGTTTGTTAGCTGCTTTCTTAATTGAAAGGCAGCAATAGTGTTTAGACCAAGGCGCTCCCCGCCCCTCCCCTGCTAAAGGCATCACCAGGGAGCACTACTGGAAGGCACTGAACCCCCAGGGGCGGGGCCTACTGGAAGGAAGTTAGGGGCTTTCTTGGGGGATGCATGACAAGGCAGCATTAAGATCTTTTCCTTCTTTTTCCATCTCCCATTTTCATTTCCCTGCTGCCAGACCTTTTCCACCACCACACACTGTTCCCCACCATGTGCTGAATTATCACAGGACAAAAATCAGTAAGCTATGTGGTCATCCCCTCAGTGACGAATACAAAAGTCATTAGACTATGTGGCTATCCCCTATCCCCCATGACTAATACCTCCTAACTAAACGTGACCTGGGTTCTTTGTAAGTTAACTGTCTCAGGCATTTTGTTACAGGGATAGTGAGCCAACACAAGCAACTTGAACACCAAGAGATATTTCACCATTTATTAAAATTTAAAGATGTCCTTTTAAAGCAGAGAGTCTATTTTTAAGTAGGGTGCAATTTATAATATCATGATATTACTCACTGCTATCAAGTGGCAAACTAATATTAAAAATAATGTAATGATGGGGCCAGAAAGATGGTTCAGTGATGAAAAGCACTGATGTTATTTTCATAGGGCCTGGGTTCCAGTCCCAACATCCACATGGTGATTCATAATCATCCTTAACTTCAGTTCCAGGAGCTGGGATGTCCTCTTCTTAGCTTCTTGGGCACCAGGCACACATATGCTGCACAGACAGACAGACAGATAAAATATGCACACACACAAATCATTTTTAAAAGTCACATAGGAACCTTGGGTTAGTGATAGGTAGGGTGGGTCCTGGGGGACTCCTGGAGATGGGTTGTGATGCAAGCCAGGATTTCTGGGCCAGGCCAGGACCCTGAATGTGGGGCCCAGACTAGATCTGGTGGACTGGGGAGAGTGTGGATAGCAGAGTCTGGCTGACTCCCCAGACTACAGCCTAGAGAAGCCAGATGTGGGTGATCTGGGTGGGTAGTGGGGCTGAACGTCTGCTTTTTTTGGTGAGCAGTTATGCCCTATCTGTTCGTGAGATTGAGGTATTGAAGTCACTTTAATTGTGTTGGGCTTAAGCTGTGTATTAAAAAGAAAAAAACACACATAATGGTCTCTAGTGGATCACTCTCTTCCCTTGATTCTCATATAACTAATTAACTCATGAAATATGGTGCAAATTCTCATCAGGAAGGAGGCTTGGGTCCCATCTATAGGAAGAGTCTTCCTCACCAGAGTTACTGGAGCCGTCCTTCTGAACGATTTGTCTGCTTCAGTCCTCATGACATATCGACGGACACTGAGCGATGGAAGTTTGTGACGTCAGGCATGTGTGGTGTGTTAGATTGCAGCCTAAAGGTGGGCTTCCTAAACTGTGGCCCTTGGAAGCAGATGGAAATGTGTTGTTGACGGCATACCCCATACTGCAGAGGTCTACATGTTAGCATGATTTTCCAAAAGACTAAACATGCCAAGGTGCAGTAGAACTGCTTCCTAAGGATTTAGGAATTTACTGGGTTAATTAACGATGATGGAATGAAATGCTTGAAAGCTTATAAGGAAAACTAGAAGGAGAATAAATGAGTTTGGAAGGGGGCAGAAAGAAAAAGCATGATGTTCATGATTAATCCCCCACACTTACCTTAACAAAACATTTCTTAAAATTATCAAAAATTTATTAGGAATGACTTTAAGAGGTCATGTGATTGGCTGGGTGATGGTGTCACATGCCCTTAGTTCCAGCATGATATGGGATTCCCCTCTGTATGCTATGATTCCCATTAATTAATAAAGAAAACTGGCTTGGCTTAATAGGATACAACAGGTGGGAAAAACTAAACTAAATGCTGGGAGGAAGAAGGAGGAATGGGAGAGAAGACGAGGAGCTGCTGCCAGAGACAGACATGCTGAAACTTTGCTTGTAGGCTACAACCTTGTGGTGATGTACAGATTAATGAAGATGAGTTAAATTAATATGTAAGAGTTAGTTAGTAAGAAGCTAGAGCTAATGAGCCAAGTAGTGATTTAAATAATATGATTTCTTTGTGATTATTTCAGTCTGAGTTGCTGTGAATAAGCTAGCAGCCTCCTTACAACAATTGGCACACCAACATGGTAGACTAAATCCTCGTAAAACCTGAGAAAACTTAGAAAGGAACTCTAGACACACACACACACACACACACAAAAAAAAAAA
>JAQHUG010000222.1:536296-553599 GCA_028555095.1 Dicrostonyx torquatus | reverse complement strand
ATATATATTTCTGCTCTTGATTAAGGCATTGTGATTGTGTAGTTCATTTAAAAATGTAGTGTATAATTAAGAAATATAGGTTAATAGATTGTCATCTCTAATAGTCAAGCTTGTAGTCATATTAGTTAGGTTTTATAGATATACAGAGAGGTATTTCAGATAGTTAGGTATTCTTCAAATCTTTCAGACACCTTAAGAATATGGCATTTAAAATGTTTTAAGGACTTAGGACTTTTTATGACACTGAGACACATCTGCTCCTGGCAGCTCCAATCTACTTCAAGAGAAAATGAACATCAAAGAGACTCCTTATGGAGTTTGTTAGACATTTGGGCAAGAAACTGCTTTGCCTGGACTGTTATGCTGTGTGTTATGTTATATTATGCTGTGTGAACTGGACATGCAGGACCCACAGAGAAGGGATTGCTGAACTTGCCTAATGTGAGACTGTCCTTCAGGGTGCCTGCTTCATGAAAAAGTCTGCAAGACATTCTGCAGGACACAGAAGAAAGTGACTAACAAACTGCCAATATAGGTAGAACTGTCTTTGAAATTTCTTGCTTCATGGAAAAGTCTGCCAGATACTGTTGGCCTGTGGGCTGAAGATCAGATGCCTCAACAGTACAGAAGAACTTTGGGTGACTGTCCAGACAGCAAGATGTCTTTGTCAATTCTAGAGTTTTAGAAGTTGTTTACAATGTACTTCCTATTTACTTAGGTAATATTATATTCTTCTGGAGTCTTTGATGGAGTTGAAGAATAGTTATAATTATAGTTTTTCTTAGTTATGATAAAAGATAAAGTAGATATAAATATTGTAACTGTAATTCTTGCTTGCTACCTGTTTTATTATATGTAATTTTACTATGCTAAAGTTAAAATCTTCCTTTTTATTTAAATAAAAAAGGGGAAGTAATGTGGTATTTTCCTCTGTATAAAAGTGATTACCATTAATGAATAAAGAAAACCGGCTTGGCCTGATAGGGTAGAACAGAGCTAGGTGGGGAAAACTAAACTGAATGCTGAGAGAAAGAAGGAGAGAAGCCATGGAGTCACCACTGGAGACAGATGTGCTGAAACTTTGTTGGTAGGTCACAACCTCATGGTGATGCACAGATTAATGGAGATGGGTTAAATTAATATGTAAGAGTTAGCCAATAAGAAGTTAGAGCTAATGAGCCAAGCAGTGATTTAAATAATATGGTTTCTTTGTGATTATTTGGGGCCTGAGCTACCGGGAACAAGTAAGTGGCCTCCTCACAACACCAGCACTCAGGAGACAGAAGCAGGTGGCGCTCTAAGTGTGAGGCCAGCCTGGTTGACAGAGCGAGTTCCAGGACAGCCAGAGCTACACAGGTAAACCTTATCTCAAAAGGCAAAACAACAAAAAGAATATGAAATTGAATATTTTTAATGTATAGATGTTGTAATTGAGGGAGAGGTGTGGGTTATATTCCCAGCGCCTAGCTCCCAGCCCCCAGCCACTGACCCGCTCAGCCACTGGTTGCTTGCTTATGCCCAAAATAATCACATGAGACTGTATTCATTTAAACTCTGCCCGGCCCATCATCACCACCCTCTTCTTGGCTAGCCCTCACCTCATAAACTAACCCATTATAAAAGTCTGTAAGTCACCATGTGGTGACTTACCGGAAAGGTCTAACCTGCATCCATCTGCGATGGTGGCTCGTGGCGTCTGGCCACTTCCTTCTCTCTTCCCAGAACTTCCTTTCTGTCTACTCCACCCACCTAAGAGCTGACCTATCCTACAAGCAATGCGGAGTCTTTATTTAACCAATCAAAGCACAGAAATACAGAAGACGGACCCTCCTACATATAGAAGCACATAAAGAGGAATAGAGAGATGGTTCAGTGGGTTCAGACAGTTCAGGTGTTTGCACAGAGACCTGAATATGGATCCTCGGGTAAGAATCAGGTATTGTAGCAGGTGTTTGTAAACCCAGTGCTGTGGGGATGAGAAAGGCACATCCCATGAGTCAGCCAACATGGGCAAAGTAGTGAGCTTTGGGTTTAGTGAGAGAGCCTATCTCAAAAAAAAAAAAAAAGCAATAGAAGAGCATTGGAAGGAGGCACCTAGTGGCCACCCCTCTCCTCCACACCTGGATGAGTGCACCAGGTTCACTTTCTATGCACTGTCTGCTTTTAGATCACACATACACAAATTAATTGACAGACTAATTACATAATAAAAAGACTGGATGCCAGGTGGTGGTGGTACTCGCCTTTAATCCCAGCACTTGGGAGGCAGAGGCAGGCAGATCTTTGTGAGTTCAAGGCCAGCCTGGTCTACAAGAGCTAGTTCCAGGACAGGCACCAAAAACTACAGAGAAACCCTGTCTTGAAAATCAAAAAATAAATTAAAAGACTGATAAAGTGTTGGGTTCTGGGGACAAGTTGGCAGGGGGAAAGGAGAAGGTCTCTCTGGTCTCTGGATTGCATGGGATCTCCCCACAGATGTGCTCTTGGGGACCCTGGACACAGCCCAAGTGTATGGTGAACACTTTCCCCTTCTGTGCTCCAATGCTGATGCCTTTGCTCAGAGACACCATCTGTCCTGTACACAGACCTTCCCGTCTCAGGACAACCTCCATTACGTCTTCTTTAACCGGACATTTCACTGGCTTTACTCCTTGCTCTCTGATCTTGATATAATATCATAGGGGTTCTTTGTTTGGCTGGTTTGTTTTTTTTCCCCTTGTTCACAGGATCAAATCTGCCGTTCTTCCTGGAAGTGGATTTCCTGTTATCTTTAAGAAATGTTTGGAGGGAAAATATCTCCTCAAATACAGCTGCTTGAAGTCTTCTTCAAATAGCTGTGTCATGCATTTGGAATCTAACCTCCCACCTAGATGAGAATTTCACTTTCTTGTACGTGGTCAATCTCCTCTTCCATGCCAGATACTTGGTGCCAGGGATCTTTCTGTTCCCAGAAACTTACAACAGTATCTGACACCACAGTAGATACTCAGTAAGTGTCTAATCAATCAATGAATAACATGATCAATAGGTCATAGCACTCTGATCTTTTCAGGGTCCCCACTTCTCCTGATGTACCCATGCATCAAGCATGCCCCCTTGCTCCTTGGATCCTCTCTCTTCTCCCTCCACTTCTCTGGACTCTGACTTGTCCAGTGGGGAGTTTTTATGGAAACTAGAAGGGGAAGAGTGGGGTGAAAGTGTGTGTCCTCCTGTTTTATCTTCCCCTGCATCGAGAGAAAGGGAGCCATTTCCTTCCTGCATCCTATCATCTTAACTTTGTCTCTCCTTCCATTCTTGAGAGAAAAGACTTGGTGCTTTTTTTTTTTATTGCTGTGGTCAAATATCCAACAAGAAACGACTTAAGAGAAAGAACAGTTATTTAGACTCATAGGTCAAGAAAATAAAATCCATAATGGCTGGGAAGGCGCTGCAGCAGTAGTGTGACCAAGTAGGTCAGGAAGTGGATGATAGACAGGAAGTGGCATGGGGCTAGATAGTCTTAAGGCCATCCTCCACTCCGCTGTCCAATTTCCTGCAGCAAGGCTCCAGCCCTAATGTTCTTCAGCATTCCAATGCAATCCCACCAGTTGGGGGCTAAGCATTCGAAACATGAGCCTGTGGGGGATATTTCCTACTAAAATCAAAACAGACATGATCCAAATTGACTGATCTAAGGGGTGGGGATGTGGCTCAGTGGTAGATGTATGTCCAAAGCCCTCCATTACTCTTGGCAGGTCCTCTACACCCGGCCCTTGCTCCTGTGAACAGATGGAGAATATCTTCCCCAGAATGTGCCGTCTGTTTTATGTTAAAACACACTGGCTTTGTCAGATACAAAAATATTGGAAAACTTTACACATCTTAAAATATTGGTCAAGAACTGAAAGGTTTGCAGTGCATGATATTTTTACACAAATATGCTATTTTTACTAAAATGAGTTTAATATTTTATATTTAGGGAGGTATAAAATGCCCTCCCTCCTAATCTCCTATGCTAGCAGAGACTCTGAACCGATCTCTGCCCATCTGGAAAAGGCCCTGCAAGAGCCAGGATCCCTACATAGAGCATGGGAATTTTGGAGGATCAACAATGTACATGCTAAACACATTCTTTATGGTGTTCACTGTCTTTATGACATTTTATTCTGTGGGTTTCATATACTTGATTTATTGCTTATGTTTAGCATGTTTACATTTTTAACTGTTCTTTGGGAGCAATAAAATGTCTTTTGGAACTCTCAGAGTGCACTCTGAAATTTATATTTTTGGAAAAACTCATTTAGGGTTTCTGTCTGGAAGTCAAGAGGGAGGCCATGGGATGATGGCATGGAATTAAAGTGAAATATTATCTGTTTGAGTTTTTAATCTCTTTTTCTAGATGTGTACCACAGTCTGAGATGGTGGATGCTATCCATGATCCTCAGCTCTGTAGAGACATAGTGATGGAAGCAGCCTCAGAACTGAAGACCTCGTAGACAAAGGCACTACTATCCCTCTACCCTGAGCAGGGCAGTCCTACACTGTCCCCACCAATCTCTCCAGGGACATCAAAGCATATGAAGTAAGCCATTCACAGACCTTCCAAGTCTGGAGTTTTGTATCCTGGTGTCATCACCAAAAAGGAAGCAAAGGAGGAAAGAAGGGATGGAGGAAGGGGAGGAAGAAGAGAGGAAGGGGAGCTGGAGATGAAGGGAGACAGGAAGGGACTCTTTAGTTATTCATCTTGGCCTAGATCAATTTTTTTTGGACCTGCATCCATCCAAAAAATGTTTGGTATGAAAAATATAAAGGTCTATCTCTCTTGATTCTGGTACTATCTCCTCTTTAAAACTCTTGATGAGGAGCTCAGGATGGAGTTTAGTGGGCAGAGTACTTGTCCGGCATGCAAAGAACCCTAGGTTTGATCCCCAGTGCTGATGAATGCCGTCAACTACAGAACTCATGGGGAGAGGCATGGTGGAGGAGGATGTTTGGGTCAAGTCATTCTTGGCTTCATAGTGAGTTAAAAGTCAATAGGGCAACTTCTGGTAAGGTTGGTCAGAATACTTACTGAGCCCTGTGCTGGTTAGCTTCTGTCAATGTGACACATCTGGACATATCTGGAAAGAAGAAATATCAACTAAGGAAGCATCTCTATCCTATTGGCCCGTAGGACAGCTGTGGGACGTTATCTTGCATGTTTGAAGCGGGAGGCAGTCCACTTTGGGTGGTGCCCCCCACTTTGGATGGTGCCCCCCACTTTGGATGTGCAGATTTCCTGGGAGGTAGAAGAAAGGTAGCTGAACATGAGTCTGAGAGCAAGCCAGTAAGCAGCTTTTCTCCAGAGCCTCTGTTTCAGTTCCTGCCCCCAGCTTCCTGCCTTGAGTTCCTGCCCTGGCTTCCGCTCACGATGAAGTCTAAGCCTTAGACAAACAAATGAACCCCGTCTTCACAAAGTTGCTTTGAGTTGTGGTGTTTATCACAGCAGTAGAGAGCAAACCAAATTGAGACTGAAACTTGATATTTTCCCTAATCAACCTTGCTCTCTTACCTTCTCCTCCAGGGGCACTTTGTAATGTGCCCACATTCTGCTCTTTGTCCTTAGACACAGTCCTAATGATCCAACCTCTGGTGTGCAAGGGATCAAAACAGCCTCCCACCTGGGACCATCCAGGACTGAATTAGGACCCACCCACTGGAGCAAGATCTGTTTTCTACTTCAGTTTTTACTTCTTGATAAAGCACAGTGTGAGTAGGAAGTGATTTAATATCACATAAACGAATCAAATGGGCTGTCAAGGCACCTGTCGTAGTCCAGTTGGTTAGTCCCATGAGTCCTAAACTGGGTGAGGAGCATAGATATCTTTTAAACAAATAATAGTCTGGGCATCCAGCCTACAGAACTTTTCCAAAAAGACCTAAGATAACTTGGCAAATTTCACACCAGTAATAAGTAAGAAATCATGGGAACCGCAAAATAGAAAAGGAAAAGGGATGCACCGTATCGTTCTTACAAAAACCAAGTAAAGAGCCTGGGAGACAACGCAGGTGATAAACTGCTTGCCATGTAACATGAGGACCGGAGTTCAGATCCCCCCCAAAAAAAATCTGTGTGTGGCAGAAGGTACCCGTAATCCCAGTGCTGAGGGTGGGAGGAGAGACAGGCTATCTTTGACCCTTTAACAATGTAATAGGACAAAACCTTCATGGTGAAGCATTATCAGTTTCTGCTGATGAAAATGTCTCCCTCTCTCATGATTATGGCAGAACTGGGATATGGCTTACAATTCTGAGAAAAGTAAGACATTTATCCATCTTCTGTAGATCAGCTTATTGCTGTTCCAGTCCACTGTGTCAAAGGGCACAGCAGCAATCAGCTATTTAAACCCTGGGAAGCTTGTTTAACTTACAGCCCAGAGAAAGATGTTAAGTCTTAAAGAAGGGAGCCAAGAAACTGCTTAGTCCCGTTATTATTAGCTGACCTAAAAGTTTCTGGCCAGTTTACAAGACTTGAAAATTTTCAATTGGATTTATATATGTTTGTTATACAATAATCAGAAAAATCAAAGTGGGAGGGCCTGAAGAAAGACTGTGCCGTTAAAGATATTTTTGGAAAGCCTGTTTTGCCCCTAGAGCCATGACCATCTTGGCGTATTGCAGTGTGTCACTATTGAAGGTCATTGTAGAATCAGCAAGTTGCTTCTCCATGACTCACCTTCAGCAGTGTCACGGTCAGCAAATTTTAAGAAGGGACAGTGGGTCATTGTGGTACAAAAAGGATGAAAAGAGGAGCATTTCCTAGGTAGGTTTCTGCCCTAGTGATGTTCCTGCCTCCAGTAACCAGGGACCCAAGGAATGAGCCATCTGGTCCCTTTTGTCAACTTCCTGCCTTTAACAGAGGAAATGAAATGTGTCCTTGTGACCTTTCAATCCCACATGAACAGTATCAGGACAACTGTCAAAATCACGCAGCATGAGTAATGCTTGTATTTCTTGCACATTCTTTTTTTCTAATTCTTCTAGGCATGTCACTGATTTGTAAAACCGCAAACAACTCCAATTCAAGTGGCTGTTGATGATGGATAGTGACAACTACTTACTGAAGGCTAACACTCACTGTGGGCCAGAAACTGGTTTATCCATTTGGCACATATGTTATCTCAACACCGCCTAGAAGGATTCCCAGAGGAAAAGGGGGAAACCATACGGCCCATTGTCTCCTTTTCCTTCTCGGAAGGTACCATTGACAATCTTCTGCAGGCACGTGTTAACTTTGCTGTTGTTATTTGAGACAAGGTCTCCCTCTATAAGCCATGCTGGCCTCAAACCCATGGTGGTCCTTCTGCCTTAGCTTTTCAGATGCTGGGGCTACAAGTGACAGCACCATATCCTGCCCATGCAATGGCTCTGTGAGAGAGCAGTGACGCTGGCCCGTCCTTCCATGCCAGGCATGGTGCTTGCTGTGATCTCCTGAATATGGTTACAGATGAACACCAGTCCATCACAGTTTTCCAAAATGACAGTGTCGTCAGAGATATATAGAGCCAAATGAAACTATGCTCCAAATTTTCAATAATGAACATTCACCCAACTAAAAATAGGTAGAGCTAAACAGTCGGGCAAAGCTGAGTACCCACAGAAGTTCCTAGCTGGCCATGCCATCTTAAGGAGAACTAACACGACTTTATATAGCCAACTGTACTGGTAAGGTGGCACATTTACCAAGGTAGGTAATTAAATGTATTTTTTGTTCATATTTTCAAGTCATAGTGGGTTTATTTGGAAGTAATTGAGGAGCATTTTTCTATGCATGCATTTACCTGTGAATAAGACAAATTAAATTATGTAGACCTTGCTATTGATGAACAAGTGCAAAAACTGGGCAAAAGTGCTATCATGAAAGAGCTTCACAAGGGCATCCAGGCAGAAGAGACAAAAGTGTTTAACAAGGAGGAACTTGTGTTTATCAGGGGTAGGGTACCCCTGCCAAGGCTGTTTGTGTCCTGCCAACAGTTGAAATAGACATATTTTGACCTCATTTTTCCACGGAGGAGGCCCAGGATACAGACATGAATCTGGCACCAAGTCCCACGGCCGTGCATGAACTAGAGCCTAACACTCTCAGATTATCAACTTCCGTATCACAATAACGGCCCTATTTCCGGCTTCCCACAGCTGTTTTGTTATTGTTCTTAGAGTTGTTGTCATTTCCTGGTCCCATTTTTTACAAGGATACTTTGAGGAAAGAGCCTCCCAGGCAAGATCAACCCGTCTTCCTTTAATTCTCACCAAATGGTATAGGTTGGGTTGACTCTGTGCCATGCGGCCCTCAAACTTGGATGTCACTGAAATAAATCATCTAATGACCTTAAGAACACTTCCCAGGCTGAGCTCCCACCCTCTGGCATTCTGATTTTGTGAATACATGCTAGGAACTGGGAATCCGTGGACACCAAAGCTGCCCAGGTGATGCTAACACACTGCAGAGCTTGGGAACTGCGGCTCTATGAATTGTTTGGGCTTCCCTTGGGCTGGACCTCCGATGCTCCTTGTCCCTGCTGTCAGACTGTGTTGTCTAGTCCTCTTTCTCAGATGGATGAAGTGCTTCTAGCTGTCCATTCAGATGTTAGCCTTGGTCACAGTAGAAAATTCTGCAGAAATTCTTGGGGATATTCACACCCAAGTGCCCAACTTCTCCAACACCCCATCCTTTCACACCTTGCTGTCCTTCACTCTGCCTAGGTTGCCTCTTGATTGGTCATGCTTGCTTGTTTCCCAGTAATCCTCCAGCTTCAAGTCCAAGTTCGTCTCTCTACTCACATTCTAGATTTCCAGGTCCCTTGCTGACTCTACCAATGACTCAGCTGTCTTGGCCTCTGATTCTCCTACCTCCTCTTCACGGTACTTTTCTTACAGCCTCCTTAGCTCATCCAGATTCTTATGTTTTCCGACAGAATTGCTTATGTTCAGTCTAATCATTCTCCACTCTCTTGCCGCCGCCCTTCCCCCACATCCTTTGGAAACACCAAACTTAATTATACTCACCCATGCTCACTGGGCTCATTTTTATGATTCTTAGCCTCAAATGGGCCACAAGTGCTTCCAGAAGATTCTACACATTTGTTCTCATGCATTTGTCATCCTAGCTCCTCACTCTGAGATGATGACCTAGATTTTCGCTCTTCTGCAAAGATAATAAGTTTGGGGAGAGAATTCAAGAATCTACCATAATTTATTACAGACTTCGCATGTGCTCATGAGTTTGAATTCATCTTCTACTCAGTGTATGACCCTCCTACACTTACCCATGTCACCTCTTTCCCTTACACACTGTATTCTATCACTTGCTTATGGTAACACCTGTCTCCCTCGAGATCATTCCAATCAGTATACAAATATGCTGGTTCTGGGGCAGTTCCTACTAAGGGAAAAAACTTTTCCCAGGTCTTGTATCTGTCTGTACCCACTGCTCCCCATTCCCATCCTGGCTTGTATTTACCAAAAGAAAAAAATACTTCACAAGTTAGAATCCTTTTCTCGATTCATAGTCATGTCAATTCCTTGAACATCTTTTTATTTTCCACTTGAACACACTCCAATTGGGCTATTGTCCCCAACCTGAAATGTCTTTTCTTTAGGGTCAAACTGATCCTGTCTACAAAGATCGACAGGTTGCGTCTCGGGTTTCATCTTCCTGAGCCTGGAAGTGTTCCAGACAGCTCATCACACCTCACTCTCAGCTTTTTCAGTGAACCCCACATCATCCCAACCTTTTTCTTTGCAGTTGTGTCTTTTCTGTTTGTCATCGGATATTCTCAGACTCATTCTATTTGGGATTTTAAGGTCTCTTTTCTCTTTCTCTCTCCTTGACACTGTCACGTCATCCCAGTCCTTAGTTTACAATTTCTATGACAAAAATCCTTCACATTTTTAAACTTAAAAACAATCATGTGTATGGGTGTTTTACCTGAATGTATGTCTCTGTAATGTGTGCACATGACGTCCTGGTGCCCAGGGAGGGAGAGAGTGACATCAGATCTCCTGGAAATGGAGTTACAGACATTTGTGAGCCACCAGATGGGTAATGGGAATTAAACTCAGATCCCCCTTCTTGAGGAAGAGACCTGGCCTGTTGTCCTCATCAACTTAGACCATGAAACCCAATATGGACAAGTTCAACAGAATCGTCATATATGGGCTGCCCATGCATGCTTCAGCATTGCCAAGGCATAAAGTTCAATTCAGATTTCCTCTGGAAGAACATCCAGTGCTCTTAACTGCTCTTAAGTGTTTAACATCTCCAACATGTTCGCAGGCTCTTTGTTCTCAGTCCAGCCTACTCCCCTGCACTCATCTCCAGTGCCTGTCTGTACAGCACCACTGCCTGGGTGTTAGGAGCCACCTCAAAGTGTGTGTGCTCAAGTATAAACCCTTAACTGTGGTGGGCAGGTGGTGTTGATTCTTGACCTGGACCCTTGAGAACAAAGGCTAGGAAAGGTGATGTGTCGTAAAAACAAACAGTTCCGAAATTACTTCACCTCCTTTTTTGTTTTTGTTTTTAATTAAAAAAAAAAAAGAAAAGAAAATGATCTCTGTTCTCGATTTGTTAAACTGAACGAAAATAGAAGTTATGGAAAGATATCAATGAGTAAATTCAGCTCTGATAATCCTGTCTTATCAGTTTCATGCTCTTCTTTTGCACAGATCCTAACTCAGTTCCCAGTCTGGGACATTGACTACCAGCTCATCTCAGTCTAATCCTGTCTTACTTCCTCTAGCCTGCTCCTGCTATAAGCATCCACTATAGTGGCAAATAGATGAGAGCAAATTGCTAATTATTTTCCTTTATGCTAAATTAACTATTCCTCCTCACAATTGCCTTTATAGTTGACCCTCAGCCCATCACTAGAAGTTTCTCTTTGAAATATGAGATATAACATTCACCTCTTAACTAGAAGGATTTCTTGACCCAATCCATATCTGATTGTTTAAAATAGAGGAAAACCAAAATTTTACATTTAAGGGCCAGCAAAATGGCTCAGTTAATAAAAGTGCTTGTTACCAAGCCTGATGACCTAAATTTGATACCCAGGATCCAGATGGTAAGAGAGAACTGACTCCCAAAAGTCTGGCTGTGATCTACACACACACACGTACAATGTCATTCATATGTGTGCCTGTACTCATGCATACACAAACACAAAATAAATATAAAACAATTTGTAATTTGTATTTCTTTTATGTGCATGCCTGCACGTATGTCTGAATCATGTGTGTATAGTGGCCTTGGAGGTCAAAAGAAGCTGTCAGATCACCTGGAACTGGAGTTACAAATGGTTATGAGCCACCAGGTGAGTTCTGGATCCCCAGCAAGAGCAACTAATGCTCTTATCAGCTGAGCCAACTCTCTAGTTTCTAATATATTTTTTTCTAAAGAAAGTTCTTTTCTCTCTGGACAACAAAATTGATGAAACCATAGAAAATAGGTGCAAACTCCTGTAGTATAAGGTGTGGGCCGCATCCCACTGCCTGGTTAGCTTAACCCCCAAAATAACCACACCAAAATTGTATTAATTAAATTACTGCCTGGCCCATTATATCTAGCCTCTTCTTGGCCAACTCTCACATCCTGATCTAACCCATGTCTACCAATCTGTGTTCACCACAAGGTTGTGGCTTACAGGGAAAGATCCTAACCAGTGTCAGTCTCAGTCAAGGAGTTTCATGGTGTCTTCCACATTGCCCTTCCTCCCAGCGTCCTATTCTGTCTACTCCGCCTAGCTAAGTTCTGCCGTATCAAAAGGCCAAGGCAGTTTTCTTTATTCAGCCAATGAAAGCAACACAAATACAGAAGAACCTCCTACACCAAACTCCAAATATAGTTTCTCAAGAGCCCCAGGAATCCTCACGGCTCTTTGCAGGGGAAGATCACTCCAAATGCCATCATGTGCCCACTGTACCAATTCTTTAAGGTGGGTAGTTGAAAAACAAACACAATAATAAACAAAATGAAACAAAGCAACCAACCAAACAAAACAAAAACAGGTGGAGACTGATTCCCGCAGCCACCTTTTTGGCTTTCATCTATCTTTACCCTTTGATGGCTCCAGGGTAAGGCCAGGCTAGTGTGTCTATGTCTATAATTGATTCATTCCACATCAAATATTTAAGTTTTGTTGCTTCTATCGAAATGAAAGCAACAGTTGTTTGATGGCATTTCTGCTGTCCCTAATGACGTCTTAAACACTCAAGCTAATCTTCCTGGGAGAAGTTGCTGGGGCATATCCAGGCCTGTTCTGTTACACCAGCCCAAAGAAGACAGTCTTAAGAACCATGATGAGTCTGTAGACAGAAACCGCTTCTGCACTCATCACCTCCTGCACACTGACAGCCACTGACATTTACTTCCGGTTACTTACGAGGTCCTCGTCTGATGACTGCAAGAACATAAAATAAGAACAAAGAAAGCACTCCCCTACCTCTTGAACTTAGTAGGAGGTCGGAGGATCAGTAACTCAATGTCATCCTACATAGTGAATTTGAGGCCAGCCCAGACCATATGAGACCTGGTCTTAAATAGTGAAAAGACAGAATCCTCTCCCTTAATCACAGAAGGTATCAAAAAAAAAAATGGTTCAAAGGCTATACCTGAAGTAATTGGGTTCTTTTCTAATGTAAAGAGGCTTTTCTCCATGCCAAAGTGGATGGAGGGCAGAGGTTAGGGTAGAGGTGGAAGTGGATGGGTGGAGGGTGTTAAGTCCCTGAGGCCTCAACCTTGTAGAGAAAGATTATAGGTACCTAAGGAAACTTGGGAGTACGAGAGGTAACTTTCCGCAGAGAAGACCATGGCAATTGGTTGTCCAGTGCTAAACAGTCAGTCATTCCTTAGAACATATACAAAGATAGCATTATATGGACCAAGCAGGTTATGTATAGCAATGCATCTCTATATGCATATGTCTCTTCAGCCACAATTGATGAATAGGAGACCATGAATTTGAAGGAGAGTGGGGAGGGGCATATGGGAGAGAAAAGGGAAGGGAGAAATGATGTAATTAAATAAGAAACTCAAAAATTAAATTAAAAAAAAAGAGGTTGGTCTCCATGAACAGTTTTAGCACATGAATCCCCACGACTTGAAGTCGCTCTGAGCGTGAAAGCCCGTCGTCTGCACAGGCTCTGAATCATCACCTTCTAGTTTTCGAAAGATGGAAATATACTCAACTGTCAGTGTGGATCTCCAAAGGAAAGCAAGGATGTGGGTGGAACCAAACACGGACGTTGTCATCTGAGAAGCAGAATTTATAGGGGAAAAAATAGAGGAAAAAACGGTTCTGGGATAATTCAAATCCCAAAGGAAGAGAAAACACACACATCACTTAGCAAATTTCCCACCAGAATCAGGGACACTTACATGGAGACAGGAAAAGGAAGAAAAAAAAAAGAAGAAGAAAAGAAAAACAAACAAACAATTGAGTGAAACCCAAAAACAATAGATAAGGAGGTTTCGAAGAGAGAAAAATCATTTGTTGCTGTTGTTTACAAAAACCTTTCAGATGAATTTAAGGTGGCTACAGGTGATAAAAATTTAATCCTTTATTCAAATACAAAGCTTGTTGCAGATATTTTTGCTAATGTTTTAGTGGGTACTTTTAAAGATGTATTTA
Source organism: Dicrostonyx torquatus (assembly GCA_028555095.1). Taxonomy (NCBI): domain Eukaryota; kingdom Metazoa; phylum Chordata; class Mammalia; order Rodentia; family Cricetidae; genus Dicrostonyx; species Dicrostonyx torquatus. The sequence goes on along the minus strand of JAQHUG010000222.1, from coordinate 539,953 downwards.
TCTTTACTTTATGCATGTGAGTACTTTGCCTGAATGCGATGAAAGTACACAGTGTTCATGTTATGTCCTCAGAAGCCAGAACTGGAGCCACAGATGGCTGTGTGCTGCCATGTGGGTGCTGGGAACCCAACTCAGGTCACCGCTCTTGACCAATGAGGCATAGATAAATAAATACAGCAAGAGCAGGGCTATGAGAATCAGAAAAAAACAGACAATAAGAACTTAAATTATTAGCAGTTACAATCAACAAGTGCCATCATCAAAATTAAAGGGCAAACACCAGAACTGAAAAACATTTCCAATGAAGATCAATTTAGATGATGACTTTAATGGGTGATGGTTTTCTTAAGCATCTAATAGCAACACATCACACACCAAATTAAACCCAGAAAGAATGACAGATGTGCTCATCTCAAAGGAAAGAATTTAAGTGTTTGCCAAACAGATGAAACTGGTACCCTCCCTGTTAAACTGATACCAACAATATAATGAAAAGGAGAAAGGTATCTTTTCACTTTCAACTGCCCTTGTGATACTGTCAAACTTCCTCCTACGTATTTATGCTGATGTCCCACATCAGTACTGCTCTCTGTTTAAACCAGGGAACCTTCTTTTTGTAGCAGGTTGAGGTCGATGCAGAGACTCACGTAGTCCTGCAAATAAGTGACTGTTAAGAGAACAGTCCTGAATGATGCCCCTATGTCAAGCCCTCCACCATGATACCACTGAAGCTCAGGAAGAAGGGACCAAAAGAATGTAAGCGGGAGAATGAGGAGGAGACAGTGACACGCTGTCTCCTGGATATGACATGGCCTCTGCCCTCAGGAACTCAGAGCGGCACAGTTGCCTGCACAAGAGCCGCACAAGATCAAGCCAGTCTCCATCCGAGCATGAATGGGGTCATGGTGCATTAGGAGCTATAGGCAGCGGACAGGGTGGGAGAGTTCTTTTCCTTGTGGATATGACCACTGATAGGTGGCCCATGCTTCCGTGGATGACACCACTTCCATTGGCTATGTGCATGTAGGTAACTATGAATGGACTCAATGAGATAATAAGAGAAAAATTCATGAGTTAGGAAGGAGACATATTCTGGGGTCTGGTAGGAGTTGAGGAGGGAAATGGTGGGTGGATACTATTGAAATGTATTGTGTACAGGAATGAAATTCTCAAGAAACAAATAAAAATATTATTTAAAAGTTATATATAGCGACCTTGTCTCAAGAAACCAAATAAAAATAATAAATGAAATAACAAGCTTTATATGTGAAAACTCATTAGCAATGCAGAATGGCAAAGCTGGCATGAACATACATGTGTATTTACCAAGACATCTTTAATAATGAAACAAAGTCAGAAACAAGTCAGAAGTCCAACAACAGGCGAGTAATCAGATGAGGATCGATAAGATTATTCTTTTGTGGGCTGGAGAGATGGCTCAGAGGATAAGAGCACTGGCTGCTCTTCCAGATGTCCTGAGTTCAATTTCCAGCAACCACATGGTGGCTCACAACCATCTATAATGAGATCTGGCACTGTCTCCTGGAAAGTGTATATATAATAAATACATTTTTTTAAATGTTCAAAAAAGATTATCTTTTTGTGTAAAATTCATGCCGAGAAAAAATTGAATATCTGGAGCATGCTTGTAATCCCAGTACTCAGAAGGCTGAGGCAAGAAGATTTGCCATAATTATCATGGGTGCTTGGGCTCGAACCCAGGTCCTCTGCAAAAGCAGGCAGTGCTCTTAACCACGAAGCCATCTCTCCTGACCCATTTTCTATATCGACTTCACTGATTATTTTGAAGGTGTATAAGGCATTTGAAAACTTTCGTTTTCTTACAAAGATTCTATGACCACATGGACAAAAGAGGTAAAAACTCACTCAGGCGGGAAGTCCCTCAGTTATTGCAACGTACAAGCATTCTGTGTTTCCCATGATTACAGACGAGAAGCAAATTTGCATTGGAATTACAAAGGGAATGACCCTCTCACAGTGGCGGTGAGGAGAGCCTGACTAATACTACGCACATAAGAAACACAGTACCTTCCCATGACCTAAAGAGACTCCACAAAATGACCACAAATGATTTATACTATGAAAGCTGGAAAACTTAGATTAAGTCCTGTGAAAAAAAATCTTAGTTTGAGAAAAAAATATTAAGTAGAGGAGACAAATAAGTACTAGGTCACCAGTGAGCTCCAAATGAATCCTTCCCTCCCGAATCTGACTCTGAGACCGCAACATCCAGATTCTCTAACTCAGAAGTCTGCAGAGAAGATAAGAGCCCGTGTGAGCTCGAGGGCCCAGGGTTTATTATCCTACTGTCATGCACTGGGGAGATTAATGGAGACTCTTCCATAAATGTTTTGGGTGAACCAAAGAAATGACTTGTCACCAAACCTTTGTATAAAGAAGCCAGGCAGGATGCCAGGCAGGATCCTGGTTGGTGACCAGCACTGTAGCCCTTCTGTTCATTGTCTTCTGATCATACTTCTCACTAGCCTCAACTGTCAAGTTGACGTAACCAAAAGTTTCAGCGGGGGAGGAGGGATTGCTTCCAACAAATTGCCCCCCAGGCATGTCTGTGGGGTATTTTCTTGATTACTAATTGACTCAGGAGGACCCAGCGCACTATGGGTGGTTGGGATCCTGGGCTATATAAGAAAGCTGGCTGAGTAGAAGGTAGGGATTTAGCCAGTATGCAGCATTCTGTCTTGGTTTCTGTTTCAACTGAATCCACCCTTTGGCTTTTCTTTCCTGATGAACTTAGCCTGTAAGACGGCCTAAACCTTTTCCTTCAGCATTTGCTTTTGATTAGAATGTTTTAATCACAGCAAAATGTAGCATGAATAATAAAAACCCAGAGACAGAAATTAGGGTACAACCTGAAGGTCAGAAAAGCAAAACATCCACCCACTGACTCTTACCTCTACCTCCATACAAAATGGCAATCCTACCTCCAGAAATATCAGAATGAGACTGACTGAGAGCTGTCTCCTCCCATCTTATATTCCTCTCTAGTTCTGGGATAAAGGGCGTGCACCACTGTCACCTGGTTTCTATGGCAACCTAGTGTGGCTATTGGGATTAAAGATGTGTGCCACCATTGCCTGATCTGTAAGGCTGACCAGGGTGGCCATTTTATTCTCTGAACTTCAGGCAAGCTTTATTTATTAAAATACAAGTGAAATAGTGCTACAACAAAATAAAGCAACCTAGAACAATACTTATCTGCAAGGGGATTCCATTTTCCCTGCACATCAGGTGGGATAGCCTGCAAAAGGAGAGTAGCACAAGGCATAAGCAAGCTGGAAACCTGCTGCTTGGTAGACTTTTGACCCTGAGAGATGACTCAGTGGTCAAGAGCACTTGTTATACAATCCTGAGTCCCACAATTTAGATCCCAGCTTCTATGTTACAAGCAGGTGTCCTGCGCACCTTGTCAATCCCAGCTACAAGGACCACAGAAACAGAGAGGGTCACTGGGGCTTGCTGGCTTCCAGCCTTGCACAGGGACATAAACTCCTAGTTCAGGGAGAGACTTTGCTTCAAAAGAATAAATAGAGAGTAGCAGAGGAAGACACCTGACTCTCACTTCTAGCCTCTGCACTAGCACGGATTGTCACTCTCAAATGAGCTCTGTCTCTCCCT